>JAZDUH010000042.1:1665000-2074188 GCA_036419115.1 Scarus forsteni
CATCAGCTGTATCGTCAACAATTTTAATCTTGTCAATTTGACATTAATCTCGACCTGCCAAAAACAGTTTTTTATACCTAAAATTTCTCTAATACTCTTCTGTAATTAAGAGATGATAAAAACATCAGAGACAATTATTGGCTTATTTCTGCTCAGTTAAAATATGAGGTGTTATTCTTGGACTGTGTTTCTCAGCCTTAGGCAGACACATTGTAAAAGACTTCTGATTTTCTGCTCGTTGGTGAAACCTCATAAATCAGAAATACAGCCTTATTCTTGAATAACAAAGGAATAAGAGTAATTCAGGACAGAGAGTGTTGAATCAAACAATCAGTAAATCAGTTTATTTAAAGAGACAATCATCCCTCTGAGTCTGATTTGATTTCTGCTCCGTCATGACAGACAAAGGGCGACGAACGAGGACGAGCAGATCCTCCATAAATCTGAAAATCAGACGGATGTGATTCAAAGAGCGTGTCCCGGTTAAATACAGATTTAACAGCGAGGTTAAAGCCGTCCCTGAAAGTATTCAAATGAAGAGATAAATTATAAATCACAGGCTGGGATGAGGGAGGAATAACAGAGTGGATCAATCTCACGGTGACGACAGGAAGAGTCAAACGTTCGAGATCACAGGACGGAGACTCGTAACTCTGACAAAGACTGATGACTCAGCATTTATACCAACAGCTGAGTCACTTTTAGTGACCAGGAATAATAAAGAGGGGATTTTAATTTGATATAGGGATAGGCCTGTTACTACAATCAATAAATCTATTAACCCCACGATAATTAAAAATGAACTTGATACTAGGGATGGGACCGATCCGATCCAGGCAGAATTCACGGATCAGAATTTTCCTGGTCTTTGATTTTAAGTTTGTCATCAACGGTGTAGAACCAAAACTACTTCCACACAGCTCTCCTCAGATGATTCAGAGCTGTTAATGTCCGCTCGGAGTGGAAACTCTTTGTTTACTGAGGTCAAGAGAGCAGCGGATGTGACTGAGGGTCAAGCTGCGCTCACAGCGCCCTCTGTTGGATGGAACGGTCCACTGCTCCAGACCTGATGTGCTGCTACACTCAATATTTAACATTCAAATATTTATTTACTATTCGGGAACAGATATTTATCCCCATATTCAATCGGTTACTCGAATATCACAGTTAATGAATCAAACATCTGAAAAGGCACCACATGAACAAACACCAGGAATATTTTTATTTTTTTATATTTTATTTGGGGGGGTAAAGATGTTTACAATTATTTCATATGTCACTTATGAAAGCTGCTGCGCTATGCTTGATTTGTGTGCTGTCAGAAGCAGCAGCCCTTGTGGTGTTATTATTTTTTTTGGTAGTTTAGATAGTTTAGAACAACAGACACTGTCTTCTTGTTACACATTTTATTTCAAAAGTGAGACAGTTGAAAGTTTACCTGCTACAAGAGCCACACTCTGCTGTTCATATCAAGCATCCCTTGTCTCCATGGAGACTGACTGTATCCTTACAGAGTTCTGAACTTCATTAAATAAATGTTGATATTCAATTTGAAGCCCTTACAGCCCCTAATTTCAACTATAATGATAATATAAACATTCCAGCAATAATAGCCTTGGTATCAGCCGATACCCAAATTCAGGTATCGGAATTGGATCGGGAGTGAAAAAACCTGGATCAGTGCATCCCTACTTAATACATTGACGCGCGCATGGGTTTTAGTTTTCCTCCCCTCTCTCCACAAAACAGGCTGGATGACAAGAGGGTTCACTCTGTGCATGTGTTGTATCATAGTGAAACGAAAAGAGTGAGCCATCTGTCAGTCGGTCAATCTTTGAGTACTGCAAGTGAGTATAAAGGCAAATGCAGTGAATGATGGCACGAAAGCGATGATTTCTGAGCCCAAAGCCACAGTCCCAGTGCCAGAACAGTTTGGTTTTACACAGAATGAACAGGGTGTGAGTCCATGAGCACAGACGAGCTGATGTGTCGCATTTGTTCGTGATGAAGGAGATACGACAAACTTTTGCATGTCACAAACAGCAATTCCTGAACTGTAAACTCTGTTAAATTTATTATGTTGTTTAATTTATTTGTTTTATTTGAAAGCTCTTGGCATTCCAATTACAATGTTAAATACGCCTGAGAAATGACTGTTTATTGCTTTTGATACATCGCACTCACATTGTTATGCCATATGTTATCATTACATTAAAAAATTGTCGATGTTGACTATACTATCGTTTATCTGCAATAATTTGTAAGACATGTTGTCTTACAACTTGCATGTCCCTGTTTTTTATTTTCTTTACATTTACCATTTTCTCTGTTTTCTGTTCGGTTGTTTTACTTGAATCAATTTTCTATTTTATATGTTTACTGTTTATTTTTTCTTACATTTGTTTTCTCTGTTTACCATTTAGTGTTATGTTTTTGTAATTTTTCCTCTGATTTCTCTGTTTAGTTTAGTCTAATATTCTATCACTTTTTAATTTTTTTTTACTTTCATCACTTTTCTGTTTTCTCTCTTTACTGTTTTGTTTTTACGTAAACCACTTTTCCCTGTTTCCTGTACAGTTGTTTTACTTTTATCAATTGTCTCTATTTTCTATGTCTACTGTTTATTTTTGTTTTACTTCAGTCATGTTTATTTGTTTTCTGGTTACGGTTTAGTGTTACATGTTTTTATCATTTTTCTCTGATTTCTTTGTTTACAGTTAAATTTAATATTTTTATTACTTTCCTCTGATTTTTTTACTTTTATCACTTTCTGATTCCTCTCTTTACTTTTTTGTTTTTATGTTTATCATTTTTCCGTATCGCCTGATTTGTTTTTCTACTTTTATGAATTTTCTTTTTTTTTTTTACATCTACTGCTTTTTTTTTGTTTTTACTTCAGTCATGTTTATTTGTTTTCTGTTTACGGTTTATTGTTATATGTTTTTATCTTTTTTCTCTGACTTTCTCTGTTAACCTCTGTTACTCTTTTTTGTTAAAACATTTTTATTGATGCTTATAAGACAAGATAAAGGTTTAAGCCTGATAACAGCACCATTGTTTTTTAAATATAATCCCCCCACTCACGAAAGAGAGAAAATAGAATAATGATAATAATAATAATAATAATAATAATAATAATAATAATAATAACGATAATTTAAAAAATAATAAAAGGAAAAAGAAAAAAAAACAGGAGAAAAAAGAATGTTCATATGTTTATATCAGCCTAATGTCAGGAATAAGGATCACAAGTACACCAGGGCATGTTATGAGGATGAAACTTGACAATCCAAAAGTCCAAAATGCACAACCGGGGAGAGTCCTGTTGGTTCAGGTAATAAAATATAGTTCAACATCCAACATAGTTCTTCATGTAGTTTTTAAATACTTTTTCATTTTATTTTAAGTTTAGGTTTTATTCACGTGCACACCTGTGGTTTATGTTTTAAAAGACAAAAAAGAATCTATCTCTATGACCAAATTTTCCCAAAGCTGTTATTTCTATTAATGTATGAGACTTTTTTTTAACACTGATTGGATCTGAAATGTGTTTATGAGAACTGCAAAATGTTAAAAAGAGAAAAACTGAAATGGAAGGAACTGTAATTTATAATAGACAAAGGAGATCATTCATCACTCGGGCTGTCATAGTTCAATTATAGTCGATGAATCCAGAGGAAATAGTCAATAAGCTGAGCTCGCTGAAAGAGCGGCGTGCATTAATTCGCCGTCTTCCTCGTGATGGAGTCGTAAACGGCCATGATGGCCGCTGTCAGCTGATCCACAGCTGGTCAGTCTGTAACCAGAGCTTCAGAAACCTGCCTGATTGACAACAATTAGATCCAGTCGTCATCTCGCGTGTGGTGGAAAAGTGCTGCCGCGCGGGATAAAAACCAATATTTCTGACTTCTCAATAACGCCGATTCATTTGGAGAGCGGAGAATGGCTGCTCGCCGGATAATGAGAGCAGTTTGGTTCCTCTGAGGGGGGATTAGTGCTAATTGGCCCAGCTGGATAAACAGAGCTGCTGGTGTTAGCGTAGCACGCAGCAGAGCAAACACCAGCCTGCCTCCACCTTCCTGTGTTTTGCATGAGAATTATCTGCGAGCTGGGGCATTATTACATTTCAGGGGAGGAAAATGTCGCTTTGACATTTAGTCCCGCCTCCGCATGTCTACGGGCGCCTTCGCCAAAGGGCCTCAGCTTATGTAGGTGGGCATCAGACATGAGGAAGACCAAACCACCTCTCTGGGCTCCAGTCTAACACAGCCTTAGATTTTCTTGGTTTAATGCTTGTTTTTCCTGTTTCATGGGCTGGTAAATATATCCTTTCATTACATTAGATTAGACTGAAGGACAAAGTATTACATGTAAAGTTTATGATATTCATTAATTTCTTTATTTGATCTCAAAATTCCATCAAGAGCGTGCTCTCATTTCCAATGGCGTCGAGAGGACATAAAAACAGTAATTCAATCAATCAATCTTTGATTCATAACAAGTGTTATCTCAAGACTCTTTACAATAGAGCATAAAGCTCTTCCATCTTATGGATACACATAAATGCATAGATAGGGACAGATCCATGAACCATAGACCTGTCGTCTGATTTATTAGAGGTTAGCCTCTTGAGATGCTACATCTGGTTTTCAGGAGGGTCCTCATGTCTGAATGGTTGTGGTGATCATTTTATAGAAGTATAACCATGGATATTCTTACTGAAAATAAGAAGACAAACAGAGAAAAGAGGCGGAGCTGCAGATGTGGTAACACCATGAAGTGACTGCATGTTTGAAAACAACGGCCATTTCTGAAGAGGTCTATATAACTTTTTTTTAATTTTTTTTCATCAGAAATGGACTCAAGTTTTTCTTCAACCTGTTCAGCCCCTTTTTAAGCCTTCTGCTCCAAAATGACATCCTCATATAGAAAAGAGTGAATCTGTGCAACCACAAGGTCTGTTTGAATTATTCTGGTGTCATAATAAAGTAACACTGGAGAGATTTGTCCAGATGTGAATTATCAGTATATGTGTTACTGGGACAGAGGAAATGAAGATAGAAGTCAGAATCATTTGAACATTTCATCCTCGCCTAAAACAAAAACAAGTTTTTATAGTGAATATCTCTTTGGAATGATGCAGCTGCAGCTTTAGAACTCTATGAATGAATGTGAAAATATGTGAACATTACTTCTGCCAAGTTTGAGTCTGATAAAGTGATGCAGAGCAAAGTTAGAGAGGTTTTACTACAGAGTGGTCAGGCCCAATCTTGGACCAGTTTGGCTCCATTAGTCCCATTTGACATTTCTGATATACCAAACTTTATATTTACCTTTTAGGTCACTTTGGTGTTCATTACACCCAATTACAACAGTTTATATCTTCTTCTGCTTAAATCCATACAAATCAACCCAAGTCTGAATCAAAGTGAAACAGATTTGGATATTTGATCATTCATCTGTTTGGTGTTGTCGTTGTGTTTGGTGTGTGTAAAAATGTCTTATATGGTTGTGCAGCTGAAAGTGTCCTGGTGAATTTGATGTGCAGCATGACTAAATTTCTACATGAACAGTTCACTTTTTCTTTGTTTTTGTTGGAGAGCACCAACAAAAACTGTGAAACTGTGAGGAAACAATGGAATCCTCCACGGACATGACGGTTAGCCTGTGGTCGTCATGGTTACTCGGTGATACCTGGTGACATCTGCTCTCCTCAGAAGTTTACTGGGAAACTTTGGTAGCTAATTCTTAGTGGCATAGATTCAACAAGGTGCTGAACACATCTCTCAAAGATGTTGGTCCATTTCCCAGTAGCTCCGATCAATGCTGAGGATCTCCTAATCCACCACATTTCAAAGGTGCTCCACAGGATTGAGATCTGGTGGCTGTGGAGGCCACTGGAGTGCAGAGAAGAAACCACTGTGAGATGATTAGACTCAGACTTCCTTTATTGTCATTATGCAAATTACACAGCAGCGCACTTGGAATGAAATTTGGTTGCATTGACTTCCTGGATTGTAAAAACATAAAGCAATATCGTCAAGAGAATGAATGAGTGGGTTAATATAACAATATGAACCTGGAAACTGTAAGAGCAATGAATAAATAAGTGTATAAAAATATTAATGCTATTAGGGCCAGAATAAATATATTAAAAAAATAAATATGAATACAAGGGCTATGCAAAGAACAAAGATTAACACGGTCAGTCCGAGGTGATGGATGGAGGATGGATCCATGCTTCATGACGTTCACACCAAACTCTGAATGTGGAGCACAGACCCAGATTCTTCTACTGTCCAATTCTGAGGAGTTAATATCATCTCCAACCACTGTGGCAAACTCCTCTGACCTCTGGCATCAACAAGGCAGTTTGACTCAGAGTGCTGCTGCTCACTGGATATCCTCACTTTCTTGGACCATAAACCCTCAACAGCTTCTGGCAACCAAAATCAGAGAGGGGGTCCAGCTGCAGACCTCCAAAGTGAGACGTGACGTGATGTAAATATCAACAACTATAAAGCCCCAATCACACCGCCTCGGGGCAACACTCCACCTCCAGTCATTTTAATGAGGGACGGGCCGTAGATGGGAAGCGGCTTTAACCGTGGCGGTACGATAGAGAAGTGGTTACCGCCCGCGTGTGCGTGCACAATTTTGTCATAGAAATTATATACGTATAGTAAACCATGCATACGTATAAAATACATATTATATACATATAATATACATATATAATGTCAATGGGTTTTGCCCTGCCCCTTCGAAACTGTCCAGCAGCAGCCGCCTGGCAGCAGCCAATCACATCTTTTCAACCGTATTGAAGAGCTGCATTTCTTTTGCAATGAAGCAAACGACACCGACTGTGAACACAACATTTTGCTCTGTTTTATTTATATGTTCTTTGCCGACCAAACGGCTCAGTCAGCACTGACTGTCAGGACGAAGGCTCTGCTGCACCTCCAGCGGGAGTTTTTTTTCTCAGTTAGGAAAAATGGATGGGATGGTTGTGTTTTAGATGCGCATGCAAGTTGGTCATATTCCCTTTCCTTGTTGCCAAACAAATATGACATATCAGCTAGTCGGTGTTCATGAGCTCACACCTTGTTCATTCTGTTTAAAACCAAAATATTCCCACACTGGGGCTGTGGCAGCCAGCCTAGGAACCATAGCTTTGGTGCCTTCATTCATATTAGTGTTTGTTTCCTAGTATCTCCTCACTGTGCTTGCCTGCAGCTCTAAGTGAGTGCACACGCGAGCGGCCCCACCTCCTCCCCCAAAGACTGAATGACTTACAGATGTTTGACTCTGTTTATTCTGTTATAGAACCAACACGCCCTGGTGTTGAGACAGATGCACAGAGTGAACCATCTTGTTATTTAGCCTGTTTGGTAGAGAGAGGGGAGAAAAACAAACACGCATGCACATGTCAATTTATCGAGGCCGGCAAACTTACCGAGTTGTTTTTTTATTTATGGAGCGGTTAATTGATTATTAGGCCTAGTAAGGACAAGTGATGAATCTATCCAATCACAGCTACTTTGGTTGTGTTAAAGGTTGGATGAGTTCAGAGGGACATCCAATCACAGCTGCCTTAGCTTGGTGGTGGTGGGATAAGTTGTGGAGCCATCCAATCAGAGCTGCTCTCTTTATGAATTGATATATTCATGTAGAGCAGGTTCACTGTTTGTTGTCAGTTCTGGTATTGTAACTGAGATGCTCTGCCAGGTAGCCTAAATAAAGGTGACTGCATTTCACACAAAGGAACATTTGTTTCTGTTCATTTAGACATTCAGACTTTACTAACATTCAATAAAGGCTTAGTAGATGTTAGGTAGGTAGGTATGTAGGTAGGCAGATAGACATTCAGACTTTACTAACATTCAATAAAGGCTTAGTAGATGTTAGGTAGGTCGGTATGTAGGTAGGCAGATAGACATTCAGACTTTACTAACATTCAATAAAGGCTAAGTAGATGTTAGGTAGGTAGGTATGTAGGTAGGCAGATAGACATTCAGACTTTACTTACATTCAATAAAGGCTAAGTAGATGTCAGGTAGGTAGGTATGTGGGTAGGCAGATAAGACATTCAGACTTTCCTAACATTCAATAAAGGGTTAGTAGATGTTAGGTAGGTAGGTATGTAGGTAGGCAGATAAGACATTCAGACTTTACTAACATTCAATAAAGGGTTAGTAGGCGTTTGATTTGATCCAAGAGGAAAACAGGACTTCTCAAATTCAAGGGAACATAAAAATGTCTTACCCTTTACACTTCAGATTTTAGTTTAGACTAAAACTAAAACATTAAAAAGTGGTGTCATAATTAACACTGTTCGCACTGATCAGTGAGGAAAGGGCCTCATATTGGTCCTCGCTCAGGTCCTCTAAAACAAGAATAAGCCCCCCCCCCCCATCATGTCACCATGTCCTGTTCATCTTGTTTTTCTCTCCTCCCCTCTCCCCTCTCCCCTCTCGGTCCCTGTTCCTGATTCACCGCTCTGTCAGGAGATCAATAGAAAGGCTCTCTGTCAGGAGAAGCTGCTCCCCTCCATCCTCCTCCCCCTCCTCCTCTCCTCCTCCTCCTCCTCTCCTCCTTCTCCTCCTCTCCTCCTCCCCTCCTCCTCCCCCTCCTCCTCTCCTCCTCCTCCTCCCCTCCTCCTCCCCTCCTCCTCCCCCTCCTCTGACTGCAGACACTCAGCCTGCTGCGAGACGGGCTTACTCCATGTCAGACTGAAGAGCAGCTCTGCTCTCCTCCTCCTCCTGCTCCTCCTCCTCCTCCTCCTCTCTGGATCACTTTTCATAACTGCCCCCCAAAGCCAACAGACAAGAATGTGAAAATGCCCCCAGCTTTAACAGTCTCGGCAAAGAAGGAGTATTTTTTAAGACGTTAAACAAAAAAATAGACTAAGAGAAGAAGAGATTCACATGTAGAGGTGGACAAACCGTGGCTAAGGGACAACACGCAGTACTCTTTTAAAAATATGGAGCAGAACGTTTGAGTTGACAACAAATGGTGTGGCAAACCAAAGATTATTATTTAATTTGACTGATCAGTGTTTGTTTTGACAGCACTGTTAAATTTAGTTTTCGTCTAGTTTTAGTTGGCAGAATCTGCTGTAAATTTAGTCGACTACAAAATGTAGTGTAAAGGGTTAGGCATTTTTTATTTGTCCTTGAATTTCTGAAATAATCTTTTAAACTTGGACATAATGAAACATCTATGAGACAAAACTGAGACAAAACTGGAGCTTTTTGGTAAGTCACATTAGCTCTATGTTCACAGACACAAAAACTGAAGCATACAAAGAAAAGAGCACTGTACCTACTGTGAAACATGGAGGAGGCTCAGTTATGTTCTGGGGCTGCTTTGCTGCATCTGACACATGTTTGTCTATAATTTTCTCTGTAATCTCCTGAGACAGCTCTCTCCTTAGCTTTCTGTGGATATGTTCAGTGTGGTACACACCATGATACAAAAATGACGACTTTGCAGCCTTTAAATAGACAGACTGACTGATTACAAGCTTGAAGACACTTATGATACTAATTAAAGGGCACACCTTGGTTTAACACATCCCTATGGTCACATCGTTTTCAATCTTTTCTTGGGGTACTCAAGTCAAGTCAAGTTTATTTATAAAGCACCTTCAAGAAGACAGTCGATCAAAGTGCTGTACACAAATGCATAGAAATAAATAAATATAACAATAAAAACAATAAAAATAGAACTGCAAATGGGTTCTTACCATTCACTTAAAAGAACTGTTCAAAAGACTTGACTTGTTCATGAACATGAAATGTCTCGGAAAAACCACCACGGCAGTAGGTCGACAAAGATAGAAAGAGGATAATAAAAGATAACAGAACATCAAGGAGTAAAAAATGAGCCACAATTAGCACACAGGACTGGAGTGGAAGAGTTTACCTGATGACTGTAGGCAGAGACAGACTAACACTACCCACTGACTCCCAGGGCTCTAATTTCGTAGACCAGGCGCAGGCACGGCGCACCTGCCCTGCGCCCCGCCGAGAAGGTGTGTCCAGTGCACTTTGCAAGTTTTCTGCAGTGCCAAGAGAGGTACACTGTAGTTGCAGAGAGGCGCAGCGTCTGATTGGTCTGAATGATCCCCGCCACCGCGGAAACAGTGTGCTGGAAAGACCCGGTAGCGGAGACGGTCAGAGCCGCTGTCACTTCAGCAGCTGGGAGAACGGACTGGCCATCGGGGCGCATGGGAGGCCATGAAGCGCATCACCATGTGGGCCAGCTCCAGCTGCCAGGACAGATGTAATCTGTTCCTTTGTTATTTATAGGAGTACAAAATTAAGAGACAGTTACACAGCAGCTGGCTTATCCATTTATAATGCTTGTGATCCACCTGCACTCCTGGTTTGCCAAATAGCAGAGCCTTTAGTGATATACTGTATACTCTCCCGGTGTCTCCTCCTCATCCTCCTTACAATAATGTACTCCATCTTTTTAGATCACGTTAAAAATAACGACTAAAATAGAGGAATATGGGAAATCACAGGTAAATCCTGAGTGACATACATTTATTTTCTCTCTTTTTTCTCCCTCTTTTCTTTGAATTTCATGAAATGACGGAAGCCAGATATATACTCAGTATCAGATGATGAGTCTGATAAGGCAAACTTCCAGCTGCTATCAGGTTAAGTTTCCATTATGACAAATGGCTTTAATCCAACATCAGATGTGACGGGACAGTTAATATAGATACAAATGTATATGCTGGTTCAGACCGTTACATTAAATAGTGATTGCTGTGATTTTTTATTGCATTAAAATGTGCCTGACACTCTGGAAACCTGCCTCTGAGGCTTTGTTGACATGTGCGCACATGTACGCCTGTCACCAAATTACAGGGTGCGCTCCGTTTGCGCTGAGAATAGACCAGGTTGGAGCTGGCGAGCTTTCAGCGCACTTTCTGGACTGTTTATAGCACGAAATTGTCACTGCGCCAACGTGAATCTGCCGACACCTCCCCCTGGTGCGCCGTCACACCCATCTCTGCGCAGACGGTCTAACAAATTGTCAAATTGGCAGCGCACGGTGGTGCGCCGGACAAAATTAACACCGCGCGTGGTGTGCCGGCTCTGCGCCCCCTGCGCTGCACCACAAAATTAGGGCCCGCAGTGTTTGAGTTCAGCTAACTAGCGGTGGGCGAGCTCTGCCCATCTTTTCCTTGTTCCTGCACACAGTCAAAAGAATGTTGTCGATTTGCTTGTTGTGAACCAGGGAGTAGACAAGACATGACTACAACAGGAACTGTTGGAGTTTTACTTTAACATCCACATCCACAGAAATAACTCAGCTAACAAAGTCAGAAATGTCTTGGCAGAGGTTTGTGGTCTTGGAGCACTTTAAGATTCAGAATTTAGCTAAAATAAAAACTGATGATATTTTAGCAGCTACAGGTCAAAAGTCAAGAAAAGCTGAGAGAGTGCTAGAATAATAATCCTGATATTGTGACAGTAGAAGTCGATAAAATCCAAATGCTGTCCTAATAAAATCAGGATCAGAAGGCTCAGACTCTGCTCCTCACACATCCAGTTAGTCGGGTCAAGATGGAAAGAACTGAAGAAACAAACGTGGCTGAACATCGAAGTGGTGATCCAGATATTTAAAAACCAAGTTAGTGATGTACGGGGCTCCTTCAGCAGATCAGAGACAGTGTAACCTAAAGATGTGTCCTAAACCCCCACACTCAGTCTCCTTTGCATCTGTTTGTTTGGAGAAAACTCCACAATGCTCTTATCGGCACAATTAAAACAACATTTTGGACACCACAACAACCGCTGCTGATGACATCATCACCTTTGCTTGATTAAAACAAGCAGAACTCTGGGATCAATAATGGACACTGGCAGGACTTCAGAAAGAAGTCAAGAGCTTCTGGACATGTTCTCACCATTAAAATAAATTATGTAAGATTTTTAAACAAAATACACAATTATGTTTTTGTGCCACATCAGGTTCACTTGTTCATTTGTGAAGCAGATAGGTATTTGTAGGTAGACAGGCATGTAAGTAGTTATGCATTTATGTGGACAGGTAGGTAGTGAAGTACTTTGGTACTTTATGGCCCTTTTCCATTAGCCCTACTCTACTCGACTCAACTCTACCCGGCTCTACTCTTCTCGCCTTGTGCTGCTTTTCCATTAGCCCCAGTCACCTGCCCAACGGGGTGCAGTGTCGCTGTAAACAGCTGAGCGGCTCTGTGGTGACGTCATTTTGAGCGCAACACAACAATCTGTGTCTTTTTGTCACAAACAGAGTAAAAAAGGAAAGCAGAAGAAGGCTGCAGGTGGTAAGAAGAAATACCCCTTGAGAAGCACAGGAGAGTTTTGGAAGCTATACAACAGAATGAAGCCGAGGACGAGAGCAATCCAGCTGCAAAGAAAAGACGGATGAGGGTAAGCTAATGGTAGCTACCACTAGCATGCTAGGTCGTTGTGCTCATGACTCATCGATGATGACATTGTCTGACCAATCAGTAGCCGGCAGTCAGTGACATCATCTTTTAGTATCGACTCAGCTCGCTTGGAACCAGAGCGGAGTAGGTACTAAAACTAGCTTGTTTTAGGAGGTACCAGGCTAGTGGAAACACGCTGCTAATCGAGTAGAGCTGAGTAGAGTAGGGCCAAGGCGTGCTAGTGGAAAAGGGCCAATAGATAGGTAGATAGATTCAGAGGTAGACAGGCAGGTTGATTAGAGATTAGGTTTTGTAGCTCAGAAGGTAAATAGATTGAACAAATTAAAGTCTACAAGTGGTACTAGTGAAACCTTTTGCTAGTGTTACTTGAGAACTGTCTGGTCTCAGACCACATGTTGAAGGTCTTGGTCTTGTCTCGGTCTCGGACTAACCTGACTAGGGATTTTCCGTCAAGGCCAATCCAGACCAGCTCTGATCTGTTCTTCAGCTTCATTAATGTGAATAAGGAGGAACACTTGGTAAAACAAAAAGCTGTAGTTCAGGTGTTATTTTTCCTGTGATGGCTGAAACCTTCCCGGTGTTGTGACTGAAGGACTCCCCCCTTAACTGTTCAACCATGTCATGGTTTTTAAAAATGATTTCGATGGTATTGGTCTGGTCTCAGTCTTGGTCTCGACTCCCAAGAGTCTTGGTCTTGTCTTGGTCTTGAGCACAACACAATCTTTTGCTTTACTGTGAAGTCTCTGGACTCCAAGTTGAGTAGTAGTAGAGCTGAACTACAGTTGATATCACTGATATCAATTTTATGCTCAAACAGCTTCCACAAAACCCCAGATTTCTTCAAACCGTAAAAAAACAAACAAATAATAACTGGGGCGTTTATTTGTTTCAATCACTGAGCTGACCAGGCGATTATTTGGGACAGGCGTTTAATTTATTTCTGACTAAAATCTTGCTTAGCAAAAAATAGAATAATATTGTAAATGTAATCACATTATTATTTACAACAGTATGAATATCACCTTTACATTTTCAAGGCAGGATTACTGTAACATAGTTATATTCTTCTCTTCTTCTTTCAACTCAGCTCTCTCTAAAAACTATTAATACCAGTAAGGAGCTACAAGCAGTTAACTTAACTTATTTTCAGACTTTTTTTTTTTTTGGCTGCACCAGAGCGATGGAGATAAGCAGCAATGTACCGCTAACCGACGTGACCAGCCTCCTGACATTAAGGGCAAAAAACATGCAGCTGCAGTGGCAACGTCTTCTTCTCTGGATTTGTAAAGTCCTAGTCTGTAAGATGCCAGAGAAACTGCACTGTCATGAAACAGAGCGCCTCACACCAACCTGCATTTGTTGACATACAGGGGGAGGAGAAACCGACAGGACGTCCAGAGAGACAAATAAACCATGTGGACTGTCAAGGTTCAGTCTGATCATGTAAATTAGCGGGTCGACCCGGGTGTGATGTTTCCACTGAAGCCGATCGGAGGTGAGCCCATGCACCAGTGTGCATGTTTGTGTGCATGTAAACATATAAATATATAAATATATAAATACTCAGGCTCATGTAAATGCACTCACTGCACCTCAGCCCTGATGGAGAGGAAAAAATAAAAAGTCTTCAGTGCTTTAACGGGCTCCTCAAAGAGGAAGAGCTTTTTGGGAGCCAAAAAATATACAGCCCCAGAAAATAGGATATCAGCAAAAGACACAATGTGGGAGAAGAGAGGGGGGGGGGGATAAAAAACAGAGAGAGAGGAGGGGACTCGAGCATTCAGCTGAGCTGCAAAAGGCTGGCTCGCCCCCCCTCCCCCTGCTGCCTGCCTCTCCCCAGTGCTCCCTCTCTCTCTCTCTCTCTCTCCCTCTCTCTCTCCCTCCCCCCCTCTCTCCCTCTCTCCCCCTCTCTCTCTCTCTCTCTCTCTCCCTCTCTCCCCCTCTCTCTCTCTCTCTCTCTCTCTCCCCCTCTGCAGCTGTGGTCTGCTCCGCGTCACCTCCACACAGCAAGTGCCTTTACTCGAGCTGAGGAGGGAGAAGGGAGAGGAGGGGAGTGAAGAGGAGAGGATCCCAGGAGTGTCGGACTGCACCGCAGGAGCACCTCTCCACTTTGGGCATCACACTGGGGAATCCAGCGGCACTGATGATCCCGCCTGCGTGAGCGCGACACGGAAAAAACGGTGCAGCAGCAGCATCCAGGATCTCACCGGGGGGGGCGGCATTTTACCGCGACAGCCGAGCGTGAAGAGCCCCGCAACGTGCACGTGCACATGCACGGAAACACACATGCATCTGCTAAGTGGGGAAGGACACTCGGCAGAGACGGAGCATGCAGAACATCTCCTGAAACTTGTGGAGAAAAATGGACTGGATTCCACAGCTTTGGTCCGTGGATGGAGAATGACCACGAGGAGAACTTCTGGATATGAAATTCTGTTTTAAGACGGATCTACTGAGATTAGTCTACCTAGAATAACTTTTTATACCCGGGAGTTTAAGCCGTCTATCAGAGCAAAAGCACAAATCACTTCTATTCCTGGAGACGCGGAGCAGAGCGACTGCCGAGATGCCTCCGTCTGATTCAGCCTGAGCAGTAAGTGGATTATGACGGCAACATTTTGGGATTTCTCAAAAGAGAGAGTAATAAAACGGCAGACTGGTGGATTTACGCGTGGAGAGGATCCCGTGTGTTTCCTCTGTTCTTCTTCTGTGGATTACAGATGGGATTTGTGATCTCTCGGCGCAGTCTCATGGATGATCGCTCGCTGCCAATCATTAGGATAAAGTACAAAGAGGGACACGAGTGAGTACTGAGCTGGATTTTTATCTCTGGATTATGAAAACAAGGGGAGTGAATATTTAAGGAGGACACCGAGGGGCTCTCTCTGTATATACCACTGCTTAATGAAGCTGCTGTCGTTAAATTATTGATCACCAGGGTGTTAGAGGTAGGCACACACTGAGATTCACCAATTTAACTAAAGCCAACAAGTGTTTACAGACAATTAGCCCAAGAACATAATTTTCTAAATGAGGGGTGCTGTCTGCCCGGCAGGTGGCTCGGGCTCAAGTGGAGATTGATTGAAGTGAATCCCATTAACGCCGCCTGGAGCGGAGCCAAAGAGAAGAAATGGAAGGAAGCACCGTCGTCTAGCAGCCCCATCTGATCTACAACATGGTCCCTCCACCCCCCACCAACAAGCCCCACGTGTGCCTCTCCACCATCCTGATCATGAGCAGCATGGCGCTGATCGACGCCTACCTGGTGGAGCAGAACCACGGCCCGCGCAAGATCGGCATCTGCATCATGGTGATGGTGGGGGACATCTGCTTCCTCATCGTGCTGCGCTACGTGGCCGTGTGGGTGGGCGCCGAGGTGCGCACGGCGAAGCGGGGCTACGCCATGATACTCTGGTTCCTCTACATATTCGTGCTGGAGATTAAGGTCTACTTTGTGTACCAGAACTACAAGGCGGACCGGAAGAGCCTGGACGCTTTGGCCAGGAAAGCCTTGACGTTGTTGCTGTCCATCTGCATCCCGGTGCTGTTCGTGGTGCTGGTCGCCATCGACCACATGGAGTACGTTCGAGCGTTTAAGAAGCGCGAGGAGATCCGTAACCGTCTCTTCTGGGTGGTGGTGGACCTGCTGGACATTCTGGACATCCAGGCCAACCTGTGGGAGCCTCAAAAGAAGGGGCTCCCTCTGTGGGCGGAGGGCCTGATGTTCTTCTACTGCTACATCCTGCTGCTGGTGCTGCCCTGTGTGTCGCTGAGCGAGATCAGCATGCAGGGCATCAACATCGTCCCACACAAGATGCTCCTGTACCCCATCCTCAGCCTGGTCACCATCAACATCATCACCCTCTTCATCCGCGGGGGGAACATGCTGCTGTACCGGGACGCTCGTGTGTCGGGGATCCTCATAGGGAAGAACGTGCTGGCCATCATCCTAAAGACCTGCAGCTTCGTCCAGTACAGGAGACAGTTACAGAACGCCTCCCCGGCGTTCGGCGTGGAGCTGCAGAAGAACTCGGTGGCCCACGCACGCCCCGCCCCCACCCCGCCTCAGGTGGTCATGCAGGATCAGACCCCCCTCCCGGAGATGACGACGTGCGAGCACACATGACAGAGCGACGAGGCGTGTGTCAACGTGACCCTCTGGATCTACGACGGAGGTGGTTTGACCATCAGGAGGCTCTGAAGGTCACTAAAGGTCAAACGGGAGGCTCACTAAAGTATCTCACAAACTGTCTCTGGGGTGACGTCTGTGCAGTGCTGTTACACCAGGCAGCCACAGGAGGGAGCCAGCGAGGAGGCTTCATCATCACAACACATTTGATGGTTTAGCAATTTTCAGCTTTTTGTAAACCAGTTAAAGGTGCAGTGAGTGGAAGGAGGCAGAAACGATGAGTATAGATCATAGTGGTGGGAGAGCTTTGACAATGTTTTTCCAAATTTAAATGCTTCATTTTAGAATGTGTTAATAAGCTGGACTGTATAAAGTTAAAGCTTTTCTCCAGCGACGTGTTTTTCATCTCTAAAATCATTCTGTCTCATTTTGTTAAAAAGGCTTCAGATGTTTCAAACACGGATCATCACTGCTTTTAAATGCAGTCCAGGCTTTTGAAGAGAGAGTAAAAACAGCTGGTTAAATTATATTGCTGAATAAATCCTAAAAACTGAAAGGCAGTCACTAAATGAGTTTTAGGGAACAGTAACAATTTAAATATAAATAACACAGGCATTGCTCGTAGGACTAAAAAAAATCACAATCAAAGTTCTGTAGTTTTATGAAGAAGAACAAATTAAAGACACAAGCATTGTTAATAGGATTCTGGCTGGTTAAAATATATTGCTGAATAAATCCTAAAAACAGACTTACAGAGATTTGAGAAAAAGTGGAGAAGTGAAGAACAGAAGCAAAATAGGTATGAAATTGTAAAAACTGGGTATGAAAGTGGAAAAAGGTTAAATAGGTGCCAAATAGGTATAAATTTGCATAAAAAGGGGAAAAACTGGCAAAAAATATCCAAAAGTGGCTTAGGAAAATTGATTATGGCAGCAAATTTGAAATTAAATTTCAAAAACCATGTAAAAATTCCAAAAATGGTTCTGACAGTGGCCAAAGAAAGATGAATGGGGGCAAAATAGGCATAAAGTTGTAAAAATGAGGTTAAAAAGGTAAAAAATGGTCCAAAAGTGGAAAAAAGTGTATGAATAGAGGTAAAAAAAAAATAGGCATGAAATTGCAAAAAACTACATCACCATGCCAAAACATCATTTCAACACATTTTGGGTTAAAAATATTGAACCTTCTGCAATTTGAAAATTGCAACAAGCCAAACTGTGATTTAATCAAATTTGCAATTAACTGTTCAGGCCTATACAGAAGCTTACTAAACCTTTAATCATCATCTTAACTGACCTAAAATCGATAAACCCTCTCCTGTAACTGTTGTAAATGATGTTCATGATCCTGTTTGGTCTTCACCGGCTCTTACTGATGTGATGTTTTAGAAACAGACGGGCTCATTCCAACATCTGAACACTAGATGGAGCTAAAGTGCCGATTTCTACACACTGCACCTTTAAATGACCGTTCTCCTATGACTTTGTTTCTTCTGAGTGATGCAGCATTAGCAGTTTGGTGCTGCTGCGTCTCATACTTGTTAATATATTCAGTTTCTTTACTCGGTGTGAATTTGCATAATTAAGAGGGCATCATCTGGAACAGTGGGTGATCTGAAAAGGCTCACTGGCTCTTCAACACATTTCCAGATGTGACCCACTTCTTTGTGCATGATATTACAGCATTTAATTTATTAGAGCAAATATCAAATCAATGGAGAAAACCAATCACCTCTAAGACATTAAGGTTTTTGATTTATAATTCTGCCGTACATAAATGCTGCCTGTGGCTAAGATGGTGTCCTCATCTCCTTTGTGGTTAGATCAACGTGTAAGAATTGCTGCACAGTCTAAATTGCACAATTAAGTGAGGAATACTGCAAAACTGAGGCTTATGGCTGATGACTAATCATTTATATTTTTGTTCTTTAATTATTTTGCTTCAACTCAAACTCAATGTTGAGAACCGATGTTGCCCATGAACCTCTTCTGCCTACAAATATTGCAGGTAAACTCCTAACCATCACCTAAATTAATAAATAAGGATGGCAGCAGCTGGTAAGGCTGTACATCTGATTCTGGCTCCTTAGTATTTCTAAACATTAATCTGAGAAAGTTCATTATGTCTATATATGCTTATACTTAACAGACAGGTAAGATTTTTAACTCATATTTAAAAATGTTTATATGGATTATCATCAGATGACACTTCTGACAAAGACGGAAGAGCTCCGTTAAAACATGTAAAGGTATGAGATAAAAACTTTGTCTTTTAAAAAAGAAAGTGCACGCATATTTCTGAACACTTTTCCAAATTACACAATTAGGTCAAAAATACATCAAATGAAGCCTCCAAATGTGAATCCATTATATTAAAACGTTGTTGATTATTTCAAATAATTGAACTGAACTGATGGCTATTTAATCTTTTTTAAATTTGTTTTGCTCAAACTCAGCGTTGACAACTTATTTGTGCAGTTGGATGGATGTCTCTAACTCTTTGGTTACAAATATTGCAGGACATTTCCCTACCATCACCTTAATTTATTATAAGTAATTACAAAAATGGATTATTTTAAATAACTGAATAGAAGTCATGACTCATTTATCTTTGTTTTATTTATTTTGTTAAAACTCAGCATTGACAACTTATTCGTGCAGTTGGATGGATGTCTATAACTGTTATGATTTCAAATATTTCATGACATTTCCTAACCATCACCTTAATTAATGATAATGATGGCAATAATGGTAAGAATGTGCATCTAAACACATTTCTAAACATGTTTCAAAAGGTTGTTGATGTATATTTGCAATTTTGCTGATCAAATCAAATTTAGTTAAAAAAATCCTAAACAGAAACAACAGCCTCTAGTTGTTTTGCTTTTTGATCAATATATTTGCTTTAACTTAAGTGTTTCCAATTAATCTGTGCAATTTTGACAGCGTGTTTTCTCTCTTGACCTGAACAATTTCTGCATTAACTGACAATTAGGTTGTTAATATACTGAAAAAAGTTCATCTAAATTTTCAACCAGTGCCACCATTCTCTCCAGATACAGCTAAATATCTGTGTGATTTAAAGGCTGGCTCTGGCACATGAAGTGGAAAAAGTATTTATTGGAAAAAAAATACATATCACTCCTTTTATTGATTTACTTGTTTGTTGCTTTAACTGATTGTTGCCAACCTATCTGTGCAGCTATGATGGTGCTCTCATAATCTTTTTTTGTTTTTTCCAAATGTATTTCTGGAGAATCCCTGCAGCAGAGCGTTGGTGTAACTGGTGAGAGACTCAGATTAACGATGTCTTATGACTTTAAAGGACTAAAAACTGTGAAGGCGTTCAGAACAGGAAGGTGAAACTCCACCACTCGTCTGAGCGTCGACAACATTTAAGGCGCTCCCTCTTTTGGTTAAAACACCACTGAGGATCATTTACGCCCCTCAAAAGCCTCCAAATGTTCTGTTCAGTATCTTTTTAGCTTTTAGATAAGCGTGGAGGGGCCTGGTGTTGGCCCTACAGACTGGAGGTCACCTTCTCCTCTGCAGACGGGTCGAGGACGTCCCTCCAAAGCTGTGACTTTACTCATTAACTGTGTATTTTTTCTAACTGTACAGAAACTACAGAAAACTGCAGTGAGACCAGAGGATCTATTTTTGAAATGTGTGTTGCACTCTAATCTTAAACCCAAGGGTCTGTGTGCTGTGGTGTGTTTGTCTGTTCTGTTGGAGAGTGATGGACCAATGAGGAGGAGCAGGAGTTAAAGTCTGTTTTTATATGTGATTCTTTCATAAAGTATTGTGTACAAGACCTCGGCTCTGCTGCTCCTTCATGCCTGATAATGCTTTAGTTATTTCACTGTCCTCTAATCATCTGGGGTCTAACAGAGAAGGCCGGCTCTGACCACCATCAAGACATTTTCAAGAAAACAAAGAGGCTCAAACGAGGAGCATCGGCTCTAAAATATCAAAAAGAAAACCTTAAATTCAATCATCACCACCTAATCTCTGCTAACCTGCACATACGGATCAACAAGACATTAAAAAGGAAGAAAGATTTGATTATTCAGGCTGTTTCAGGAGTAATATTGACACACCTGTAACATTTACAGGGATGGGAATCAAACATTAATTCCAGTTGAAAGGTGTTAACAAAGAATCATTATCATGAGTCTTTCTCTAATCAACTCCCTTATCAATTCTTTCCACTGGCTGGGTTCAGAAGAGTCAGAACTTAACAACCTTAAGAGAGTGGAAACACTTTGCAGGAGCAGTTATCTCTGCGGTGACGTGTGTTTGACGTTGTTGACACTGAAAATCTGCAGGAATCAATAAGGAATCATTAAAGAACTTGATTGGTAATAGCAGTGGTATGGATAAAGTCTTATCGATTCCCGTCACGAAACATTTCCCTCTTGATATGACGATTAAGGAGAAGTAAATATAATATAGTAATAAACAGGTGCAAAAAACCCATATTTAATAATAATTGATTTTATTAAATATTAATTTACAGTACTTTTCATACTACATATAAAGCACAAAGTGCTTCACATAAACAGAGAACAAATAGGGGAATGTAACTTTAGTAATAATAATGTTAATGTCTTTAAAAACAAACTTAAAACCTTCCTTTTTAGTTGAGCTTTTACCTGAATTACCTTTTAGTGTTTTTATTTACTCTAGTAACAGGCCACTTGTTAGTATTTTGTCTTATCTTATTTTTTATCTTTTCTTTTTAAATCTTTTCTATTTTTCCTTATTTTATTTTCTAGGTTTCCTATTTTATTCTTCATTTATTTATTATTATTATATATATGTATATTTTAACTTAATTTCATATTATTTTTTATTCTTCTTATTTTTAAAAATTCTTTTTCTTATTTTATTTCATGATATATTTAATTTTATACTTTTAACCTAACCTCCAGTGTTTCCTCATTTTTACACCTTTAAGATGTTGTTTCCTCAGTACGTACTGGGTACAGCAGTGTGCTTTATTATTGTTTTTATTAATGATGCTTTTATCAACACTGTGTATGGATTATGGTGTGGGTGGGTTCAGGGGCTGGCTGGAGTGGGTTTGGGTCATAAATCCTTTATTTAATTCATTTGTCTGTTTGTAAAGCACTTTGTGCTACTTTTTTTTTTTGTATAAAAAGTGCTATATAAATAAATTTTGATTGATTGATAAGAGCGGCCAAACCCAAATGAAGCAACATAAATTAATTAATTTAAAATATATAAAAATAATAATCAAAGCTTTAATGTGTGATTAAATGACATGTTAACAAGTAAAAATGGGAAAGACACTATTCCCAACGAGCTTTAAAGTACAGGAGGTATGAGGTGATCCCCACTCTGTGCTGGCTACAGAGAATGTTACAGAAGTATTAAAGTAGAAAGATGAGATCAGCGGAGCCAGTGGGGGAGCACAGGGAGGTGGCGGGTAGGAGAATCAATGGGTTCGTAGCTCGTAGGGCTGTCACTTTTCAAATCTTTAACTACACTTTGAGTACAGACTTTTATACCCATGCCCAAACAGATATTCAGATATTGAGTATAAGGTCACAGCCCTAGTAGATAGGTACTTAAATTGGCAGGTTGCTTAGTAGGTAGTACAATCGGACAATTAGGTGGTGTCACAGTTAACCAGGTTTGCGCCCAAGCTTCATCTGTTGTCTTTAGCTACAGATGCGCTATGCTACGTTACCTCCTCGACTACTTAAGAGACATTATGCAGAGTTTTAGGAGTGATTGTGTTAGCCTTGTACGTCCGGCCTCACAGCCAGAAGGTTGCTAGTTTGAACCCTGTGTCAGCCTTTCTGTGTGAGCCTCGATTGTTCTCCCAGGGCATGCCCAAGTTTTCTTCCTCCCACAGACCAAAAACATGCCTGATTGGTCATTCTAAACTAAAAACTAACTAAAAAAACCTGAGGATTAGATAGATAGATAGATAGATAGATAGATAGATAGATAGATAGATAGACAGATAGACAGACAGACAGACAGACAGACAGACAGACAGACAGACAGACAGACAGACAGAAAGAAAGAAAGAAAGAAAGAAAGAAAGAAAGAAAGAAAGAAAGAAAGAAAGAAAGAAAGAAAGAAAGAAAGATAGATAGATAGATAGATAGATAGATAGATAGATAGATAGATAGATAGATAGATAGATAGAAAGATAGAAAGATAGATAGATAGATAGATAGATAGAAAGAAAGATAGAAAGATAGATAGATAGATAGATAGACAGACAGACAGACAGACAGACAGACAGACAGACAGACAGACAGACAGACTCTCTGATCAGGGGAGGACTTTCCTAACTGACTGAACCTCCTGCAGACATCTGAGCAGGTCATCTTGGTTTTTATCGGTGTTGGTGGTGAAGGCTGGAGCCTCTTCAGTCCCATACTGAAGTGTCACCTGAAAACAGAGTTTTCTCTGAGTCGGTGACTTTGCGAGTCCTTCCTCCGGTGTGTGATGAATCTGTTCCAGGCTGCTGTTTCTAAATCATTATTGTCACAGCTCTGAACATCCCGATCACCTCTGCGTTCATCTTTTGTGCCGTCGCCACAGGCCAGAACAAACAGCCGTGAGGGCAGCGCTGCAGATGGATAAATGATTCTAAAATAAGAAACCCTGTTTAATATCCTCCTCAGGCTCCGGCTCAGATCTTTATGAGAGCTGTCGTTTTGTTCTTCACAAAAGACCAAACGGAAACTTCAGTCCGCTGACGTGAATTCAAACAACAGCCAAGAAAACATCACTTCTTCTAATATGACAAATCTCTTTCTGTCTCCAGCAATCTGTTTGTCCCCATCACTTCAGCTGAGTCAGAGCAGCTAGCAGAGATGTTTTTAATCTTTACCACGTCAGAGGAGCGTTGCTGAATCAAAGTCTCTTCAGACATGAAGAATATACTGAGCCGTGAGGTCAGCTGGTGCACCATGATCCAGAGCAAACGAGCTGGTGCCCTCGAGCCACGACACAAAAACATCTACAGCACGCCACGACACAAAAACATCTACAGCGCGCCACGACACAAAAACATCTACAGCGCGCCACGACACAAAAACATCTACAGCGCGCCACGACACAAAAACATCTACAGCGCGCCACGACACAAAAACATCTACAGCACGCCACGACACAAAACACCTACAGCGTGGTGCCTTTACGGCTCCATGAAGCTAACACCGCCAGATAGTCCAGGAGGAGCAGGTCCCTGAACTCATACCACACAAACTACAACCAGTTCAACATCAAATCAAAAACGGCATTTCAGCAATGTTGTCAAAAAAACAACAACATTAGGTCAGGGACAATCTGAGGCCTAAAGGCATTTGACCTCAAACAATCAGAACATTTGGGGTGCTGGAGTGTAGGGCTGGGATTAAAAATCAATTTAACCAATTTTAATAATTTTCCCTTTAACTGGTTCATAATGGATCTATAAAATCCAAAGACGGATCTTTTAACTTGGGTCGTTTTTTCTTCGTTGGATGTGCAGCGAAGCAGCCTGTGGTATCAACCCTGCTAGCCTCGCGTGATCAGCGTTTAGCGCTGCTTTACACTGAACAAGATTTCTGAGATGTTACTGCAGTCAACAAACATGGAGGAAGAGAGCAGCTCTATAGAGTCACCACCGGAGAGTTTAAAGCTGATGTCTGGACGGATTGAACAAGCACAAAGGAAAAGACGAGATGGACAAAAAACAAGTGATATGCAGAATATGCATTAATGCAGCCCTATTCAATTAGCGACCCGCGGGCCACATGCAGCCGGAAAGCAAACCTCCAGAAAAAGTAAAAACAAGAAAAAGAAAAACAGAAACAGAAAAAGTAAAACAATCCGTCAATAAGACAAGACAACTTTAACTTGAGCAGATATTAAACTTAATTTAAGACCCTCACTGGGTCAAACTTCCCTTGTTTCATTGGCAGATATTTTCTCTTCATCACAAGCAGTATAATGCCTTATTTTATGTTCCTTTGAATAAAATCACCTTATTTTATGTTCCTTTGAATAAAATCACCTTATTTTATGTTCCTTTGAATAAAATATTTATCTGGACTGGTTACTCTCTACAGCCCTCAAAGAACCAGATTTTGAACTGTTTTTCAAAACCCTCACCTGCCCACATTTTTATAAACTCTCTTTAATTTTTTCTACATCACTTTATAACAATAATCTTTTGCAGAGATGATGTAAAAATATTTTATTATTCATTTTAGAGTTTTAGAGCCACTTTAGCATCATTTCAAAGAGATGTTCACAATTGAAACTTCTTTTTTTAGGCGAGGATGAAATGTTGAAATGATTCTGTCTTCTATCTTCATTTCCTCTGTCCCAGTAACACATATACTGATAATTCACATCTGGACAAATCTCTCAGTGTTACTTTATTATGACACCAGAATAATTCAAACAGACCTTGTGTTTACAGAGATTCACTCTTTTCTTTAAGAGGAGGTCATTTTAAAACAGAAGGCTTATAAAGGCGCTGTCGAGGGTAAACGTGGGTATTTCTGAATTGAAAATAGACACATACATTTCCATAGATTTGAGTTTTTGCTGTGTAGGCTTACAGCCATCACCTGACATCTTCAGCCTTTATTGGGACGCCAGTTTCCAAAGCCTCATGTGACCTTCGACCTCCCTTTCTCCCTGTCCAAGGTCAATCACCAAAGAGTTTTGGCTTTTACAGACAACACCATGTCCATGTAAACTAAATTATCTTTGTCTCCTTTGACTATCTGATCTGACAAACGTCCACAGGAGCTGCTGAATTATTTAAACTGGTCAAAGTTTGATAAAATCGTCTTCATTCTTCAGATTCTTTGGATATTTCCTCAAAGTCTGTTCTTCAGCCTCACAAAAGCTGCCATGGAGTCACTTCAAATATCTGCCTCCTCTTCAGCTTCATCTGTTTTTAATGCGGCATATGCCTCCACATGCCATCAGACCTTTTTAGGCTGAGCACAGCTGGTTGATTATAAAAGCTCTTAGGTTTCCCACAAGGCCAAACACTCTGTAGAGGAGCAGCTCGACACAAACAGCTGAACTCTGTTCATTTAAATGTGTTCAAATGGGAGAGAAAACAGCATTGACTGGACAGAAAACAAATAACATGACGACAACTCAATGCAGACGGCTCACTGTGAAACAGCGAAACAGTTTTTATCTCTTTAGTTCTCTGGATGTCACCATGTGTGAGCACAGATGATTTCTGCAGAGGCAGATGGCTGCAGAATCACAATCAGCTGATTTGATGTTAATCCAGAAGATTCTTCTGACTGTCAGAGCGCAGATCGAACACATGTGAGACAACACGCAGCGCAGCATTTGTTTCATTTTCTTATTTGTCTATTTAATGTTTGTGAATCTGGAGAAGTACATTAAACAGCTTCACAGTTTATTTACATTTATTGACTTGTAGATTTGGTGTTGGATATTTTGTTTTTCAAACTTAGCCATTGCCGTCTATGAGGGCTGAAAGATATACCGTTATTGTATCTATATCGAGATACAAACATCCAGGATATTAATATTAAAAAATAACAATATAAGCAAAATAGATTTCCCCCGCGCTCGCCCTGCATGTGCAGCTCTGAAAGTCACAATAAAAATCATTTTTACGATTGCCTTTAAATGCACCACTTGATGCACATGTGCAATTGTTGTAATCTGGGTCAGCTGTGATGTCAGCAGAAGAGTTAGTAAACAGAATCATCGCTGTCCGGTAATGGAGCTCTAAAGTTTGGGAGATTTTTACCAACAAAAGAGAAGAATGTGCAAAATCTACAGACTGAACTTTCCTTCCATGGCAGAACGACGGCGATACATAAGCATCTGAAAAGGAAGTACTTCATGGCTGATTCAGTTTCTGATGAAGAGGGACAGTCGTCTTGATAAGCTAATTGGCTAGTTAGCTGCTAACATTAGCATCAACAGTCTGGTGATTTCCGGGGACAGTCCCTGTTTTGGATGACCTGTCCCCGTTTAAAGCTGTCCCTGAAAATGTGCCTGATTTCAGTGTTTGACTATTGTGCATCTACTAGAACAAAGGTTATTACTACAGCTGTGTAGGAAGCACAAGCCTATAAAAGTGTAAAACCTGACATCATGAAAACTGTAAAGTTTCAGTTTTTATATTTTTTTAATCTTTGCAACAACTTACAATTTAAGTAAATTAATGAAAAAAATCTGGATTTTTGATTTTGAAATCTTCTGCAGAAAATAATTTGAATTAATTGATTTTATTGATATATTGCTCAGCCACTCCCCTTGTTAATGACAGTAAAAAAAAGAAAGGGAAAAAGGTAGACACTTATCTTAGAAATAAATCAAGATTCTCCTTTTTTGATGTCTAAATTTTTCAACTTTAAAGAAGGACGTGACCTCATTAACCCTTTGCTAACTGCTGTACCTGATTCAAGCCAACATTAAAATAGTGAAATGTCCCTTTAAGAGAAAGAGGTGAGGATAAATAAAAATGTGTTTTTCTGAGGACAGAGGTCTGGGTCTTTAGACAACAGGAACTATAACTATCAAATAAACTATGCTAGCGTGAGTGTTGTTAGCATGAATGTGATGATCCACTTTAGGCCTCGGTCCACACCAACATGCTTTTTTCTCTTTGCTCCCTCCAATGTTGATAAAGCAGGAAGGCTGCTCCACACTTAGCACATTAACACTGACAGAGCGGCCCGAGCCAAGCAAGCAAGACAAACGGCTGCAGTAAATTCAGCGCTCGACCTTCGGCGGTCTGCGGCGGAAACAGAGGCGGGAAACCAAAGTGTTTTTCACAGGAGCCGTGTTAGAGCACGGGAACAGACCAGGACAGGAGATTCATGCTCGTCAGGTATCGATTGTTTTGTCTGGAGAGAGACTGATGGGATGTAAAGAGAGAGAGTTTTCTAAAAACAAAGAGGGAAATGCTCCTTTAAAGGGACAGTACACAGTTTTAAAGGTGTAGGGGTCGGCAGGTAAGTTTGGCCTCAGAGCAACTGAAGGTGAAAACATCACGTCAGTCAGAAACATGTTTTCTCTCTCTCTCTCTCTTTTTTTAAAAACCCTCCCCCTTATCCATAGGCTACTTTTATATCATGTGTTTACAAAATGTCGGCTAATTTAAGAAAGTAATTTGTTCTAAATAAAGTAACTTTATTTCTCAGTGTTAGTACTGCTTTAGCTCCACTGTGGCTGCGTTATAAAACTGCTTATAAAGTAACTTGGTGATAATATGTCTTTACGTCTTTGAAGTCATCATAAATGTGCCATAGCCAAAGATATTTTTCCTCCACACATTCAATAAATATGTGAGTAATTTCCATTTTGAAAATAACCACTTCTTTTGAGCCCAACTGTAATAAAGATTTATAAACAAAGATTTTCAGGACGACTTGTGTTGGAGTTAAGATGATGATGCTAAACAGTATGTCTTCTTTTGACACATACTGAATACATAGACGGCACGGTGGCAAGAAGGCTGCAGGTTTATAGACAAAGTTACTTAATTTAAATAAAATACACCCCTACACAAACACAGAAAAAGACATAATCAAGACAATACATCTAAATCTTCTTTGACTGCGTCATTACTGTCCGCGTTCACCCTTTTATTCATTTTAATTTGGTGTTTTGAATATTCTTTTCCATCTGTTTTTGGAGTTTCTTTCTGTAGTTCACCTGTTAAACTGTAGTTTTTAATGATGGAGCGGTCAGTTCACACGAGGAGGCTTCAGTCTTGATTTTAGATTCAGCTCACATCACGAGGTCACAAAGATTCATCTCATTTTCTCCTGAACACACTTTACATCCTGGATTTTCCAGCGTCGTGCACACACACACGCTGCAGGCCACAGCTAACATCCTTGAACAATTTGGCTATTCCATGAGAGCGGCCCCCTCCCTCTGTAACGTCTGTTTTTATAAGCACACGTCGTCGTCCAATCAGAGCGGGTGTAACTACAGAGCACATGCACGTGAACTGATGTGGCTCGCCGTGGCCCCAGAATCAGGAAGCTCTCCCTATCTGGCTCCGGCACAGTTCAGGAGGATTAACATCGGCAGTGAAGTGTGAACTCTGCCGAGGATGAAACCGGAGCCTGGCAGCTTCAGGATGATCTCTGGAATAATCAGGTCACTCTCTGGACTCTACGGGGGAGTCGAGGTGTGGAGATGAGAGCCGCTCACCCCGAGGGCGAGGGACGAATGGAAATGTGAATCATGGAGCGGTTCAGTACTCAAACATGGAGCTGCTAGGGATGGGCAGACAGTCACGTCTCAATAAACACATCAGCTGAAGAGTTCTGCAGCCCTGAAACTTTTTAGCTCCACCAAAAAACTGTCATACAACAACTGATGATGGTGTAGAGCAGCCCTCTTCAATCAGCGGGCCAAAAGCAGCCCGCGAGTGGACCAGAATCAATGTGATTGGGGCTTAGGTCCGGCCAGAAAAACAGAAAAAACTTTTACAAACACTGACAAGTTCTTACAAAAATTCCAACATTATTACAGACAGTGAATGCAACACGTTCTGAAAGGCTGCTGTTGATCAAGTTTACTTTAACGCACTTTCAAATGTGACCAAAAGATGGAGTTTTAATCTGCACTTTTTATGTTCATATGCACCTTAACATGTTCTTTTATTTACCTGTCAAACATGTTGATGTTTTCTGTTTGAAGTGTTAAATTTAAAGAAACAGTACGTCAGCAGAAGTTTAGTTTAAGTCCTGCTCTTTATTGATGTGGCATGATAAGATGTGGCAATAAATTAATAAACATCCAGTGTGTTTGTTACCTATTTGTGTTTCTTTTACGTGGTAAACTTTGCTCACTGTGTGCCAAAAATGTCCGGCCCAGCTCATGTCCTAATCTGAAAATCTGGCCTGATTGAATTTCTAATTAAATAGCCCTGGTGTAGACTTTAAAACTTTTTTATTTGAGTCTTTTCTCACTCCCCCATGACAAACAGACGGACTCCATGTCTCCATTGTCTATTGCACTATTTTGTTTTCATTCCTGCTTTTATTCCTATTTAATGCACTTTTTATCTTATTAAGGTGGCCTTTAGTGTCAGGAAATAATCATTTACATTCACCATTTATTGATGGTGAATCTAAATTATAGCTCTGTAATTGATTTTGATTACTTGAGGTCCCATGCATAATCAGTCAATCTTTATCAATCAATCTTTATTTGTACAGCACCAATTCATAACAAGTGTTATCTCAGACACTTTACAATAGAGCATAAAACTCTTCATTTTATGGATACACATATATGCATAGATACATATATACATATAAAGATACACATATACATATACATACAAATATATCCATCCAACACCAACATGAATCCATATAGCCAATCATGGATCCCTCCATCATGGCTCAAGAAAAAACCTTCTGTTAAGCAGCAGGAAATCTTGAATGTGGATCCCAGTCTCATGATGAACAGCAAATCCACACCATGCTGTGTTGGTGTGAGGGTGAAGGAAGGGAGGTAAGAGGAGACAAGTGGACTAAAGTAAGAACTAAAGTTAGGGACAGATCCATGAACCATAGACCTGTCGTCTGATTTATTAAAGGTTAGCCTCTTGAGATGCTCCATCTGGTTTTCAGGAGGGTCCTCATGTCTGATCCTGCATGCATAATCCTTGAATAGAAAAGTCCTGGCAAAATCTGGTGTTAAATTGTAAAGTATGAGGTTATCTGAGTTAATTTAGTTAAATAATTAATGCAGAAGATCTAAAAATGTGACATTCTGGGAGGCTTGAAGATTTAGAAAACAAAATCAAATCATAAATGAAAGGTGAGATTCATGTTGAATGTCAGTAAATGTGAAAGAAAACATCTGTCTGAGAGACTGTAGTGATAAAATCAACACAGTCTAATTTATTTTAATCTAAAAATCACTGATATCTAAAAACATGACACTCTGCCCAGCCAAAGTGGAAGACAGTGAAGTTCAGATCGTCTTCTCCATCAGGTGCAGATGAATAAAGCATTTCCACGGTTTATGATTCTCTTTGTTGCTAACAGTTTCTCTTAGGGTGTGTTCATTTGGAGGAGGATGATTCACGTCTCCAGAGACATAACGAACATTATCTCTGAGTGATTCCTGCAGTTGGAGGAGGATCGATCACCTCGTGTCTCTCTCGGGGGCACAAACATTTGTTTTTCACTCCGATTTAAAAAAAGAGCAGAACAAGAGTGCTGCAGAGAAACAAGCAGTGACTGAACGATTCAGGCTGCAGCAAACACTTAGCTTCAGCACCGATTATTATCCAAACTCTACCATGATAAACTTTACACACTCCGATGATAAACCCGAGGACTTTAGGAGGGTTTGAAGTGGGTCTGTAAGGTGCTCGTCTGACGTGAGTTTCAGCCACAGGGAAATAAAACGGTGCTCCTGCCAAGCTCTACTTTTCTACTGAATACAATAAAATATCAGCACAATAAAATCAGACATCAGGGTCTCTCTCTGCAAACTAGGGCTGGACCATGTGGCAGAAAATGTGATGGGATACATTTTATCATATCCATCAATTTCAATATTTATCAGGAGATTTTTCGGTAACACTTTACTTGAAGGTCTAGTTTATAATGCATTAGAAGCACATGCATAAGACGTTATAGTGCATGTGTAATGCTTCATAAGTGTCATTATAATGGTGTATAACCAGGTATAAGAACTTGTACCAAGGTTTATAAAGTATTTGCTGCATGCTGGTGCGATACACTGCAGCTCATGATGATGCGACGTCATTTGTGGCAGCCCTAATGTGGAGCACTTCGAGCTGTGATTAAATCTGTATAAACTGTAAATAAAGTTTGATTGATTGGTTGAGTGTAATATCCACGGTACATTTTAACCCAATAACAGCTCCTGCCCTCCATAAAGACTTTAATTCTTTACACCTCAGTGCTTGTTCTCCTCTGTAGTTTTTACATCTACTCCACCTACTGTTGTATTTTTGAGCTTCACTGTTGCACAGCCCTAACTTTTCTAATTTCCTGCTCTTTGTCAAAGCGGCACAAACGTTCCACCTCGTGGCATGAGGTGTATCGTCCTGGTCCGGCTGTCAGCTTTACAACACCTGTCGCTCTTTTATGAGCCGTCTCTCCTCAAAAACAGCTCGCAGCCCGAGGCCGTGAACCTCAATCATAACACCGCCACAGGTGTTTGTGCGGCGGCGGAGAGAGCTGGACAAACTTTGAGAGGAACACGAGGGTGTCTCACCTTCTGTCCTGCGATGTTCTGACCTCTGGGTGCTCGGAGATGCTGACGAGCCCTCGGCATCAAAGATTTAAGGCCCTAAAGTCCTGATGTGAGGCAGACAAACAGAGAGTAGCACTGAGGTTAGCTCAGGTCTGTGACGGTTTAATGCTTTTCAGGAAGCAGCGAGCCGTCATCATCGGTGTAAAACAGAATTCTTAAATTATCTGAGCTGAGTCCACATATTTAACAAAATTAAGCTCCCAAAAACCAAAGAAAAAGAAATCAACATCTTCAACAGGAGCTCAAACACATCTTTAATGTTAGCTAAGATGTAGTTAAAAACGGTTCATAACTGTAATATAGATGAAGGCAAACTCTTTGGTACAGATATATACAGTTTATCTTCACCTTTTACCTTTTGATTGGACTTCTGCTCGTGTTTTTGAAAACACTTTATTCCTGAATCCTGCTAATGAGAATAGCAGCCTCCCATGAGGATGATAGATCTCATTGATCTAGAACTCACCTGCTCTGCCAGCAGCTCTGTCCCGTCTAAATTAAACGGCCTACTTTATCAGACAGTGGATTTTTCCAGAAAACCGGAGTGTCTATTCACAGAAATGCTCTAACCACAACGTTAGCCCAGTGTGCAACTTCCTAAGCCTCCTTTATAAATACTAAATATTTACCTTACATGTGTGATAGAAGATGGAATAAGTCTTTTATAAAACAACACGTCACTAATTAGAAATGGACGAGAAAAGAAGAGAGGGTCATTTTAAAGGAGACAGAACAGACCAATAAGGCTTCATATCCTTGATTAGTTTGTATTTAGAGCAGGAGGAACAAACAACACTTAGAATTTACAAACATAACTTTACAGACCATTTTTCTAAAGATATACCATAATTACAGCTTTTTAAATTCATATTTGCATCATTCCATAGTTTAACCCCAACAACAGAAACAGATCTCCTTTTTAAACCTTTACTAACTTTCTGAACAGAAAACAACAACAACAAAAACACACCTCTGAAATCAGATTAAGTTTCCTGAATGGAGAACTTCTGCACAGCACTTGGGAGTTTAGTTTTGCAGTAGACATTATTTACATTATTATATAATAAAACAAGAATTTAAAACTATGAAATTGCAAATTACACTGTGCAATTACTGTGCAAATTCTCCAACAACATGCAATTACATCACGTGCAATCACTTACATCCATGTGCAATTACTCTGTTACTTTGTGAAAGTGTAAATAATCTTTATAAGTCTTTCTTTCTCGTTTTGCATCCAAGCCCTTTGTGTTGAATTATGTACATACTGCTATTTTCATGCTTAAGTCTAATTTTTCTATTATTATTGAACGCTGCAAACTCCTCATGTGGAGCAAATAAAGGTCTATTCTATTCTACAATGTGTGCATTTAAAAATAAGGAACCATAATTATCAGCATTATTGATGATATGTGCGGCTCTTTTTTGTAAAACAACTATTGAATTTATGTTTGTTTTATATGTATATCCCCACAGTTCTAAACAGTGAGACATGTAAGGAACAATAAGATTATTTTCAATGCTTTATAATTTAAGACATATCTACATTTATTTCCATGTTAATCTGTTGTCAATCACAACCAAGAAATGTTTTGAAAACTCTTTCTATGCAAACATAATTTCTCTTTTCTTTAGGTCTCTTAAGTTTTTATCCAAACTAACTAAACTTGTGTTAAAATACAGAATAAATAAAACTGTTCCTCCTGACACATCTCTAAGTCTGATGTCTGTGAGGGGGGGGGCTGCTCAGAGCTGTTTTCATTTTAATGAGGAGGTTCAGGTTTTGTCCACGGCGTGTTTCTTACAGTCATGACCGAGCATTTACAGGGGGCCGCGGGGCGACGTCCACCGGGTCATGAAAGATTAAATACAGACTCAGAGTGGGCAGATTGACCGAAAAGGAGCACTGAAGCATTCTGGGAAAAATATCTGACAAAGTGGCTGCAAGAGAAAAAATGATTTTGGCTCAGATCTTTGGGTTTACAAGCAAAAAGAAGAGCGGCATTAAACTGGGAAAACAGCGAGAGACCGAGAATCAAACGATGGTTAAAATAAATGTTTAAAGAGAAACAGATATATTCAACAGTATTTGGAAACCTTGAATTCAATATCTCAGGAAAGGGACTTATCTAGTTTGCTATATGACGATGAAAAAATTAAATGTATTTATTTCTGTAAGGGTGACTTCTCTCTAAGGATGTAACGGTATGAAAATTTCATATCACGGTTATTGTGATCAAATTTATCACGATTATCATTATTATCACGGTATTGTTGCAGTGTGCTCAAAATGTTCAAAAAGTACTTTAACACACAATTTAATCACTTAATCCCTTCAATATTATTATAATGGTTCTATTTTGTCTTTTTTATCAATAATGTGTCAAGAAATGCCCTTTGAGTACATTTTTATCCTTCTTTCATGAGAAATAAAAATAAAGAATCCTGGAAAGTATTTGTCATTATTATGTTATTAACGGTGTGATTACAAGAAAAGAAAACAACTGATTTAAACTTTAAACAGGATTCCCTTTATAAACAATTTTAAATGAACATGTTCAAAGTTTTGAGATGACAAAAAATGACCTTAAACTATTTTATATACACTCACACATTTTAGTTTGCCTGCAGCATTAATGTCCATGATACAGCTCCTTATATTAGACCATGTCCAGGACTTTGTTTTAATGACGATAGTCCCTGAAGGAATTAACCCCCCTCATGATTCTCCTCTGGTCTCCCCTCTCCCCAGCAGATCTCCTCAATATTTTCTCCTCTAAATATTTCCAAATAACGATCGATGAAATCCATAAAACACGAACTATGATGAAAAAAGACGATCTATGTCAAAATACGGCGAATACCCGGCAAAACGAAGGCAAGAACACACTCCAGAATGATACTAACTCTGTTATTCATAAGATTTATAAATTTTTGGATAGAATTACTGATAAGTCACCTGTTATTCTCTCAGGTATGGCTCACTGAATCCTCTCTCTCTCTCTCCCTCTCTCCCTCCCTCCCTCTCTCCCTCTCTCCCTCCCTGCGGATCAGTCAGTTCATTTACTCGAAGAGTTCCTGCCGTTGAAATCACGCACGTCTTTTTCTTTCGCTGCAGCTTCGTGTTCAGACATGGAGACTGTCTTCTATCAGTTTCTCCTCAGCATCCTTGTAAAAATCCAAAATTCAACCAGACTCCAGAGTCCATTTCAAGAAAACTCTACTGTGGCTCAAACTTCGCTCTCAGACTCAGAGGCCAAACAATGCAAACTGAGCATGCTCACACCGGTTCAGGCTGTTTAATCGAGGACAGAGACACAGGTCCGGCTTTTCCAGGCAAACAGCAGCATCACCGTGAGTTATTGACACAGGGTGGTGAACAAACACAGTAAAACGGTAATTTTAAAAAGACACGGTAATGATTACCGTGGGAAATTTTACCGCGGTTTACCGTTTTACCGGTAACTGTTACATCCCTAAACGGTATAAAGATTTCATATCACGGTTATTGTGATCAAAATGATCACAGTTATCATTATTATCACAGTATTGTTTCAGTACGCTCAAAATGTTCATAAAGTACTTTAACACAGTCTTAAATCATTTAACCCCTTTAATATTATAATGTTAACAGTTCTTTTGACTTTTTGTCAATAAATGTGTCAGGAAATGTCCTATAAGCTATAATCTGTTTAAACTTTTTTCATTAGAAATAAAAGTAAACTATTCTGTCAAGTATTTGTCATTATTATGTTATAAATGTTTAAACAGTCTGTAACAACAAGAAAAGAAAAAAACAGATGTTAACTTTAAACAGGATTCTCTTCATGAACAATTGTAAATGAACATGTTCAAAGTTTTAGATGTAACCTATTTTACAAACACTCAGATATGTTTTAGTTTCCCTGCAGCATTAGTGTCCATGTTACAGCTCGTTATATTAGACCATGTTTACAACTTATCAATTAGATGGTCTATGGATTGTAATATTCTTTTGTTAATCAAAACAAGAGTAAAATAATTTCTGATCTGATTTTAACCAAGTTTTTCTTGTGTTGAGATGATTACATGGCTTTTCCTTGAACAACCTAAAGGAGCAAACATCGTCAAAATGAGGAGTTTCTGGAGACTAAACATCAAAAAACAAAATGAATCTTGTTGGATAAAGACTTTAAGTTAATTCACAAAGCACAAAGATTTGATTTGAGATGATAATTTTGTTGCAATATTTTTTCTTCGATTCAGACATTGGTCTAAATTTGTATAATTGGGAAGCAGGACACAGAAAGTAAAGAGGGTTTTGAAACTTTAATGAACTCTGTTTACCTCTGCCACAGAGGGTACATTTTCAGGAGATGTTGGTAATGGTCACATTTAGAAATGTTTAGGTTCTGGTGGAGATACGTATATTTGTCTGGATGAAAAAAGCTCCACACATTTCAAAAAGTTCCACAGGATGACATTTGGTGGAATTTAAAAAAATGATTGTACTCATTTTAACAGCTTTGTTTTGAATTTCGTGTGATATAATATAATATAATATGATATATTATATTATAATATAACATAATATAATATAATGGGATAATAAGAGGTCCATGTCTCCATCATCAGGATCTGATCCAGAGTGAAGCTGCAGTAAAACACTGAGCTTATAAAAGGAAAATCTCACTGATGACAGTCCATAATTCAGATCTAAAATATGAGGTGATGTTCCTGAACAGCTCCGTCCTGTTTGACCTGAACAGTTCAGAGGTCAGAGGTCAGATGTTCATTGCAGAGGATCAGTCAGCCGGTGAAACTGAAACTCATCTCAAATGTCAGCGGCGATCCGCTCATTCATGACCATCCAGTCACATTCACAGTGTGCCATTTAGAAACATGAGTCACTGCTGAAAACTACAGGAGTGTTTTAAAGTCTGATGGTGAGAGGGCTGAGTCACAGAGAGACTGAATCATTAGAGATCACGGAGGTGTTTCTGTGTCAGCGTCAACACAACAACTCTGAAAAATAAACTTTCATTATCCTCTGAATATCACCACTGTCCATCAGGCTTGATAACAGAGACACATTCATAAATACACTAACAATATTTAACAGGACTGGACCAACATCTCTGTTATTCTTATATGGTAACTAATTTTTACTTTTATTATTTTAGATTTCTCTTCTTGTTTTGTTTTTTTTACTTATTTTAGCTCTTAATTCATTCTTGTCTGTTGAATACTTCCACCAAGGAGGTTATGATTTATCCAGGGTTTGTTTGTTTGTTTGTTTGTTTACACAAAAACTAGAGGACAGATTTACATGAACATTTTACCACAGGTGGTTTTTGGTCCAAGAGAGAAGTCTTTTCATTTAGGTGCTGATCTGATCCAGATTAATGTCATAAAAAAAACATTTAAGTTTGTAACGACAAATCCTAAAGTTTAGTTTAGTTTAAATTACTTCAAGTAGAGGGTTTAAATATTTTTAAATTAATTTACCTAGTAACCAAACAGTGTTGGGGAAGTTACTTTTAAAAAGTAACTTGTTACTTTACTTTACTTTTACATTGCTTGATCATGGACAGAACCCCATATCTGTTCCTGAATGTGAAGGCCTACAAAAAGTTCTACTACAGAGAACATAACAGTTGTTTCTTTAGTGCTCTTTATTTTAATAAATCATGTCACCCTGTGGAATCAGAGCTCCTGTCCAGAGTTTACAGGTCGATAAAAACAAGCTCAAAATAATCAACCTCCAGCTGTTTCCTTTCCTAATGTGATATATTACTTTTTAAAAAGAAATATCTACATAAAGTGTGTTAATGTTCGTCTACATTACATTTAAGAATCACAGTGCCAAACATCTATTCAAGAAAAGAACGTCGCTTATAATAAGCAGACCTGGCAACTTTGGCTCTGGAGCATGCTCCATGTGCGTGAGTGTGTTTGATAACCAGGAAAAGAAGAAGTGGAAAAACTGCCTACTGCAGTCGTGTTTTGCTTTATTGTTATTAGGAGCTGGAAGATAATCAGGGGGATTCACACAGACAGAAGAGCCCCAAGAAGAAACTTCACCTTTAGAAAGACCAAAAAACACAACCGTGACTCAGGAGATCTGCAGCCCTTAGAAGCTTATAACGAGCAGACTTGGCAACCCTGCTCGTGTCTAATGCAGCAGCTTCAGTGTCAGATCTGTCTGTGGTAAAAGTAACGTCGCTCCGTATTAAAAAAGGAACTACGTTTGGTTTCCACATTTTCAGTAGTGGTGCGTTACTTTACATTATACCAGAAAAAGTCGTTGCGTTACTGTAACGCGTTACACAACACTGCATCCAAACAATGTTCATGGTTAGAGAGGGAGTTCACAGTTAAGAGGGAATTGTAATTTTTTTTTTTTTTTTAATGTATATTTTTGGGCATTTTGTGCCTTTATTGATAGGAGAGAGACAGTGGATAGGCTTGTGAAAGGGGGAGAGAGAGTAGGGGAAGACACTCTGCAAACTGGTCACAGGTGGGATTTGAACCTGGACCGGCAGAAGCAAGTACATGGGGTGCTAACCACTACGCCAAACCAGCACCCCAAGGGAATTGTAATTTTAAACAACTGACCATCCATTAAACTCTGAAAAGTTTGTGTGTCTCTTTTTGTGGAACAACCTGAGGACTTAAAAATCTGCATTAACTTAAAACAATTTGAGAGTAAATAAAAAACACTCTTTTTCAGCTATAAAGAATTAAACAGCTGATGTTATGCTTTGTTTTTAAAGACTTTAGTTTCCATTTTTTAAATCAGGGTTCTGTTTTTATGAGAGTAAAATGTTTTAATTTTCTAAGATCATATGGATTATAAATTATGTATCTTGAAATTATATGACAGGGTAAGAGGAGGTGAACTGGATCAGACTGGCAATTTGTCATAGTGTGCTTTTTTTCCCTTTACACATACTGTTTGATTTTATGCGTGTGCTTGTTTGAGATAAATAAAAATCAAATAAATCAAATTAAATAAATCTAATTTCCCAGCCATACACAGAACTCTCTGATCAACAGTTTGTCCCATTTAAAAAAAAATACAAACCTAAACATGTAAACCCTGACAGGGTCCACCATCATGAAAACATTTTCAGCATTTCAATTTTCAAACAGTTCAAAAAAACTTGGAGTAAAGAGTAAATTGAGAATAAACACAAAGTTTATTTAATTTATTTTAAAATCTTTTGTTGAAAACAATTCACATGAATCAGTTTAATAGATCCTCTGTCTGGTCCTGCCTACAGATATCAGCATCATACTGACTACATTGTACATCCCATGTTTAATATTTAAAGTCTGATTGATCCTGACAGAAAGATGAGAATAACTTTAATATTAAAGAGTAAGCAGCACAAAACCATGTGGGACAGGAGGGACGTCCAATCTGCTGATATCTGTCCATATCAGCAAAAAAAACAAATATCAGATAATATCCACAAAAATCTACGGTATCAAAACTCCAATAAAAGCAGCCCATTATAATCTATTTTTTATTTATTTAATTCAGGTGTAGAATATTCTTATGTCAAAGTTAAACACAGTGGTTATTTTACAATTAAAATAATATATGTTTTTGCTTTTACTGGATTTCTTGAGGTTACTTTTCAGGGTTGTCTTATTTATTTTTAATAATAATAACTTAAATTTATATAGCGCCTTTCAAGGAACCCAAGGTCGCTTTCCACAGAAGAGGGGACAAACACATAAACTTAAACAGGGAAAGCCACGGAGAACAAGTGAGTTTTGAGAAGTGATTTGAAACAGTCAAGAGAGGGAGAATTGCGGATTTCTGAGGGGAGAGAGTTCCAGAGGGTGGGGGCAGCCACACTAAAGGCTCTGTCCCCGAACGTTTTCAGTTTGGTCCGCGGGATGGAGAGGAGACCAGCGTCAGACGACCGCAGACTCCTGGATGGGGTGTGCTGGTGGAGGAGATCAGCCAGGTACTGGGGGGCAAGTGCGTGAAGGGACTTGTAGGTGAGTAGGAGGAGCTTGTACTGAATGCGGAACTTGACCGGGAGCCAGTGGAGGTGAATGAGAGTGGGGGTGATGTGCTGCCAGGGTTTAGTGCGAGTAAGAACCCTGGCAGCTGAGTTTTGCACATATTGGAGCCTGTCCAGGGTTTTGCTTGGAACCCCGGACAGGACTCCATTGCAATAGTCCAGCCGGGATGTAACAAAAGCGTGGATATTTTATTTAATTGTACTATATTCTTTTGTTTAAGGTTAAATTGATTGAACCCATTGGTTAATAACTAATAGGTCAGTTTTTCTCATACCTACTATTGCTGCCTACTGTTGTCTGTTTGAGTAATTTGACCTGATCAAGACTTTTCTTACAGTCCAGACTACAGAATAAAGAATAAAAGTTTGTTTGATTCCTGCTGATATCGTATCAGAGGTGAAAAAGTTGTATCGGGACACCCCTATGGGCCGGACTAAAGTCATTGAGATAAATCTGAATATAAATATTACACAAATATGACTGATAAATGACATTTGAGAATATCTCCTGTTATCTGAATTTAGACAAACTTGACCTGAAAAAGGAGTTTGGTGAAAAATGACCACCTGAATGCGAACTCACCAACACCTGCTGAATGTTTAAATGACCTTTAACCCCCACGTATGTGCTGTATTTAAATATTTCATAGCCAGATTCATTTTCACAGCTCATAATGACAGTAGTAAGAGAAGAGGATCAGAGGTGACCTGCTGTTCCTCTCTGTGTTTACTGGCTCAGCCTCTGGCTAAGAGCTGAATTAAATATTTAGAGCTGAATTAAAGCACCAGCAGCCTCAGGAGGACCAAACCAGGATGATCAGGGGTCTGATTTATAAAGCTTGCATACGCACAAAACGGGGCCTGAAACTGGCGTCCGCCTTTTCCCACACAAAGTTTGTGATCTATAAAAACAAACCTGACGGTAAAATGCGCGCACCGGTAAGCAAACTCTGAACCAGGCGTACGTACATTTTGGAGGCATGGTGAACTGAAGCCTCCAGATACATGTTGATGTCTCTCCAACATTTTATTTCACTAAATATCAAACTTTACTGACAGATCCACGTCATCATAACCATTCAAACTAACTGTTTTATTTGGGCTATAAATAAAGCGTGTAATTGGCCGTTTCCTATAAATCACTTTCATTATGAAGATATACAAAAAATAAAAAAACTAAAGTCGGCCACATACATATTTCATCAGCGCTGTCTTGCCTTCATTACCCGGACGGACCTCACAGGACCGGACACTAATGATTTCGTTGATGTAGAGTTAAAAATTAGACTAACAGTGAAACCTCAGAGCCACCAGTTTTCATTAATATCTGTAAATTTCACGCATTTATTAACAAGTGCGGTTTTTAGTTGTAATAAAGATGCCTGCGTAAAGACACAGAGCGCACAGAGACACGGCGGTGGCTTCTTCTCCTCCATCAGCACATCTTCATCAGCTGCACATATTTATTCTGTAAATAATCTAAGTGTGGGGATTAAATCATCTGACATGATCATTCAGACTACTTATCCTCATAGATAGAACAGATGGAGTTTCCCAGGAAAAAAATGTGGCCAACAATTAACATTTTTTTGTTTGTCGATCAAAACTTTGATTAGTAATAATCCTGAGGTAGGGAGACTGCTGACTGACACGTGCTCTCAGAAAGTCTGTAAAGAAGTCAGTGTGGGTCTGTTAACATGGAAACATGCAGATATACTTGTGTGTAATGAAGAAGGTGTTTTGGCACAATGGATCCATGAAGCAGTGACGTGGTGTCATTCTCTGATTTTTGTAAAGTTTGTGATCCACTGCTGCAGCAAACTACCGACATGTCCATTTTATCCATCACCTCATTCACAAACTCCTCCGTTTGTGGGTCACAAAGTTAACTTGATCTCCAACACTGTCCTCTCTGTTGCACTTGCTGCATTAACAGCAGCAAGTTGGTTTTCCTTTAGGTCACCATTGTCACACGTACAGCGTATGATCGAAAGACTTATTTATATACCCAAATATTCATGAGGTGCTTTGCATTGACCATTTATGGTTAATTATGGGCCTGTGAGGGGCGGGATTTGCAGCTTTTCCACGTGCGCACCTCTCCAGGTGGATTCTGATTTATAAATGGAAAATTGCATGCAGGTGTGAGTGCGAACAGTTTTATAAATCGGAATTTTTTTGTGCGCACGTACACTTTTAGTCAGGACTCCACGCACTCTTTAATAAATGAGATCCCTGGACTTTAGAGATAAGGGAGCTTTGGTCAGAGACTGACGACACTTTTAATTTAGTTTTAGTTATAGTCTGTTGTCCAAAATATCTTTACTTTTAGTCTTAATTTAGTCTCTAAAGTGTTTTAATTTTATACTCGTTTTAGTCGACTAAAATCTGAAGTGTAAAGGGTAAGGCATTTTTATGTTTCCTTGAATTTCTGAAGTCCTGTTTTCCTCTTGGATAAAATCAAACATCTACTAAGCCTTTATTGAATGTTAGTAAAGTCTGAATGTCTATCTGCCTACCTACATACCTACCTACCTAACATCTACTAAGCCTTTATTGAATGTTAGTAAAGTCTGAATGTCTAAATGAACAGAAACAAATGTTCCTTTGTGTGAAATGCAGTCACCTTTATTTAGGCTACCTGGCAGAGCATCTCAGTTACAATACCAGAACTGACAACAAACAGTGAACCTGCTCTACATGAAACACACAATAACAACACAAATACATAAGAAGTGCCATGTGGAAGCACTTTGGGCTGCACTATGTGTTGATTATGTGCAAAGCAGCTGGCCCTTTCCCTCTTAAAATTAAAGTGTGTGTCATAAAGTGTTGATTATGTAGTTCGAACATAGGCAGTTTTGTCTACACTAACACTGAAGGATGAGATATTTTCACAGTAAATTAACATGTGACCCCCTGGTCCATATTTAATTAAAATGACCAAATACAAGCCTATGAAAACCGGACAGGTCCCACCATTATGAAATCTTTCCCTTCTCAGTATTTATACTTTCAAACACTGCAACAACTTATGACTGGAACAAGTAAAAAAAAACAAAAAACAGATGTTTAATTATTAAACCTTCTGCAGATAATCTAAAGATAAACTTAATCATAAAAATAACATTTATATGATCATAATTATATTGTAGAATAATGCAAATTATGTATAGAGCAAAATCAAAGATACCTCCAGACTGTGTACAAAGTTATATCTGTAACTATATGTGTAATGTTATGGAATGGTGTAGATAAATAAATAATAAATAAATAATTAAATAAATAAATAATTTTGTGAATTGGTAGCACGATTTTGAAAAACATTTTAGTCTAGTTTTTATTTGTTGATGAAAATGTCGGTTAATTTAGGTTTTCTCTATGTGCTCTTGTTTTTATTAGCTACTGTCTACTTTTCATCAGGGGAAAAAGGTTGTTGATGAAAATAACTACTCTTAGTTAATTCTGTTTTTTTGGGATAATGTGGTGGGAATGTCTAAGTTTGAAAATTAAAAGTAAATCAATCAATCACATGGTAGTAACTCACTGCATTTGGGCTTGTAGAAATGGTCGAGAAAGATGGTTTAATGGTACGGCCACGCCGGACGCCTGGACGCGCGAGATTACATACAAAGTCTATGCAAACACGCGTCTTGACGCAAATTCGCCCCGGGCGGTGCGGTGGACGCGTTTGGCGCAGCGCGTCTGGAGCGTTGGACGCGTTTGGCGCGGTGCGTTTGGAGCGTCGAGGCGTTTTGACGCCCCAAACGCCTCGACGCTCGAGTTCAAAATATTGAACTTTCGACGCAAGTTCGCGGCGCGGCAGCCAATCAGCGATGACATTCCCCCCTGACGTCATTGATTTGATGACGTGTGACGCTCCGCGGCCCCCTGCTCCCGCTCAAGCCCCTCTCAAAGATGGAGGAGAGGTTTATCTGTGTTGTTTGCTATCATTCGGAGCTATACTATTCGGCGTGTATACTCTACAGAGACCAGAACAAAAAGGAGCAGGCTTGGGTGAAAGTTGCTGAGGAGACAGGTTTGATTTAATGACGTGTGACGCCCCGGCCTCCTGCTCCTGCTCAAACGCCCTCTCAAAGATGGAGGAGAGGTTTATCTGCGCTGTTTGCTATCATCCGGAGCTAAACTACTCGGCGTGAGTCCTCTACAGAGTCTGAAACAAAAGGAGCAGGCTTGGGTGAAAGTCTCTGAGGAGACAGGTTTTGAGGGTAAGTTCTGTAAATATTCGTTTCCAGCTGGATTTGCCTGCACGGGTCATCACTGAGTCCGACTGGCTCCGGCTCTCTACTGCGCCTGCGCCCGGACGCGCGTCGTCCCACAGCTTGCCAAAATGTCCAGCGTCCAGCTTCGGGCGTTAAGCGCGGCGCGTTACAGGCTTTACGCGCGTTAAAATTCGCCAATTCGCGTCCGGTGTGGCCGTAGCATAAGGCTTTGGATGTCAGAAACTGCTGATCCACTGAGGTTTTCACACAAAGAAAAGAAAAGTCAGAATTATGAAGTGAGCTGCAGCTCTCTGGAAACTCTGCTGATGCTGGAGGTCACAGGAAAATGTTCAGGAGGTTGGAGATGATAAAAAGGCAGGAACTCAAATAAACTCTTTTTACAACCATAACAAGGGGGGGGGGGTATTTAAGACTTAACCTGACTGTTTAAGAGAGAGAAATAATTTAACATTTAAACAAAGTTACTATCCTTCTGCTCACAGCTCCTGACTCTGACCGCTGTAAACATTTTCTTTTCTTTTTTCTTTGCTCAAATCTTCATCAAAAATATTTAATATTAACCCTTTAATGTCAATTTCATAGGTGATGTTACTGATTTGGTGGAAAAAATAAATTATAACGGGGAGTAAAAATTAAAATCTGATGCTAAGCAAAAAATTAATAATGATTCAAAGATTTGACTCATCTTCAACACATCCAACAGTGTGGTTGTTAACGATCTCCTGACTCTGATGGTTTTTTAATATTAAAATCTGTCTTTGTGTGTTTTTCCCATCCAAACAATGACATCAGCAATGGAAATGACATTTAAAAGGTTAAATCCATAAAAACTTAGTCCTTGTTTTGATCAGGACTGAGCCTGATGAAGAGACCTGATTAAAAATATACTGATATATTATTGGATAAGTTTTTACAGCAGCTGGAGTTAGTGGTTGTTAGCAGCTAAAACAAATGGGTTTGTTTTTAGTGCTGTACCCAATGGTTAAACAAGCAGAAAGCCACACCGGGTGTCACTCCTGTCGGCTACAAACAGGAAACTGAGGCTTCAATTCACAACTAAAGATTGAAAGAATGTTTCCTGGTTTTAGTATTGACAGGGTGTGCCTAATAAAGTGGCCACAGTGTGTTGAGTACAGTCAGGTTGAGCTGTATTTAAAGCTGAGAAGTGTAACAGTGTTTAAAGTGTTTGTGGTTAATTAAGGAAGCAGAGCTTCATTATTTATCTGCACATCTCACCATCAGCCCTCTTTAAAGTTATCCGGCCCTGCTTCCTCATTATCTCTAAAACAAATCCTTTAGTGAAACATTTATTTCAGCTGTTTTAGAGATTTTTCTGTCTCTGCACTGAGCCTCCCCTGGAGGAGGTGGAGGAGCTCGTGTTCAGCCTGGAACACAGAGCTGTGCATTAAAACCTCAAATAAGAAACCACTCCAACATTAGCTGTGATGGAGGCTCAGCATTAGCTCTGTCTGTGCAGCAGGAACTCCTCCTCAGGTGTTTCCATCCTGAAACAATGACGAGCTCGTCAGATGGGGTGACCCTGGATTCTGATGAAATCTCTTCATGTGTAAAACTCTGATCTCAGGCCCCATCCACAAAATGACAAAACGCTTAACAGTTTCTGGAAACAAGCGGAAACAGATGAAAAAACAGTGAGCATGTGCACTTGCAGCAAAAGTAGTAAACAGAGATTGTGATAAAGTGATCATAAAGTGCTGTAATGTGTCCTCGATAATTGTTTGTTCAACTCGGTGGTGATTGAGAAGAAGGAGATTTTGCTGCAACAGGGATAGTAGGGTCACTAGCTTCATCAGCACATATGCTACACTGTACACCACCATTGTTGTTGTTGTCGCGTGTGGAGCATGTGTGTCAATGAAGATATGAAACTATGACGTAAGCGCATCTGAAAAGTTGCAGAGAGCCAGTAATCACAGAGCTGTGTATACGGCATTTAAAAATCTTTCCACTCTGGAACCTGGTTTCAGAAATGATCGTTTACAGACCCCCAAAACGCCGTCTTCATATGGGTGATACACAGATTCAGCTAAAAACTTCTGTGTTTAGACCTCGGTTTGTCTCTGTGTGGGTGGGGCCTCAGTCTTTGAATGTTTGTGACTCAACCTGTGAAGGAAAAACTCCTTTCTCTTGTTCTTTGGCTTGGAAGAAAATTAAATCCACACATCATATCACCGGCCACTTGATTAGGTACACCTTGTAAATATCTTGTTGAAGTGGTTCCATTGAAAACTACACAGTAACTAATAAAAACAAGAGCATATGGACACAAACTAAACTAAACTAACATTTTCATCAACAAAAAACAAAATGTCTGACAGACTTAATCCAATCAGACCTAATATGGTCATGTAGGAAGTAGAGACAAGTTAGGAAAATATACAATCAACCAGATTAGCATGTGTGCTAAATCACACAGATCACTTCCTGGTTGTTTCATTCAGTCTTGTGACACAGCTGACCAAACACTAAGCCCAGTGCAAAGGTGTCTTTCCTTCTTTCCACCTGCATGTTGTCTCACATTATCTGCTCAGTTTTTCGAGCATACAGGTTAATAACTGAAGATATTTATTATTTCCAGGACACCATTTTACTATTATCCTCTCCCAAGGCTGTATATTCTCTCTGTGAGTCTCACAGTCTTGACCGCGATGGCCTTTTGCTGTTGTTAGTGGGCCGGCTGCTTTGCACATAATCAACACATAGTGCAGCCCAAAGTGCTTCCACATGGCACTTCTTATGTATTTGTGTTGTTATTGTGTGTTTACTGCAGCTGACAGACTTAACCCAATCAGACCTAATATGGTCATGTAGGAAGTAGAGACAAGTGATGAATCTATCCAATCACAGCTACTTTGGTTGTGTTAAAGGTTGGATGAGTTCAGAGGGACATCCAATCACAGCTGCCTTAGCTTGGTGGTGGTGGGATAAGTTGTGGAGCCATCCAATCAGAGCTGCTCTCTTTATGAATTGATATATTCATGTAGAGCAGGTTCACTGTTTGTTGTCAGTTCTGGTATTGTAACTGAGATGCTCTGCCAGGTAGCCTAAATAAAGGTGACTGCATTTCACACAAAGGAACATTTGTTTCTGTTCATTTAGACATTCAGACTTTACTAACATTCAATAAAGGCTTAGTAGATGTTAGGTAGGTAGGTATGTAGGTAGGCAGATAGACATTCAGACTTTACTAACATTCAATAAAGGCTTAGTAGATGTTAGGTAGGTAGGTATGTAGGTAGGCAGATAGACATTCAGACTTTACTAACATTCAATAAAGGCTTAGTAGATGTTAGGTAGGTAGGTATGTAGGTAGGCAGATAGACATTCAGACTTTACTAATATTCAATAAAGGCTTAGTAGATGTTAGGTAGGTAGGTATGTAGGTAGGCAGATAGACATTCAGACTTTACTAACATTCAATAAAGGCTTAGTAGATGTTAGGTAGGTAGGTATGTAGGTAGGCAGATAGACATTCAGACTTTACTAACATTCAATAAAGGCTTAGTAGATGTTAGGTAGGTAGGTATGTAGGTAGGCAGATAGACATTCAGACTTTACTAACATTCAATAAAGGCTTAGTAGATGTTAGGTAGGTAGGTATGTAGGTAGGCAGATGGACATTCAGACTTTACTAACATTCAATAAAGGCTTAGTAGATGTTAGGTAGGTAGGTATGTAGGTAGGCAGATAGACATTCAGACTTTACTAACATTCAATAAAGGCTTAGTAGATGTTAGGTAGGTAGGTATGTAAGTAGGTAGATAGACATTCAGACTTTACTAACATTCAATAAAGGCTTAGTAGATGTTAGGTAGGTAGGTAGGTATGTAGGTAGGCAGATAGACATTCAGACTTTACTAACATTCAATAAAGGCTTAGTAGATGTTAGGTAGGTAGGTATGTAGGTAGGCAGATAGACATTCAGACTTTACTAACATTCAATAAAGGCTTAGTAGATGTTAGGTAGGTAGGTATGTAGGTAGGCAGATAGACATTCAGACTTTACTAACATTCAATAAAGGCTTAGTAGATGTTAGGTAGGTAGGTATGTAGGTAGGCAGATAGACATTCAGACTTTACTAACTTTCAATAAAGGCTTAGTAGATGTTAGGTAGGTAGGTAGGTAGGTAGGTAGGCAGATAGACATTCAGACTTTACTAACTTTCAATAAAGGCTTAGTAGATGTTTGATTTTATCACAGAGGAAAACAGGACTTCAGAAATTCAAGGAAACATAAAAATGCCTTACCCTTTACACTTCAGATTTTAGTCGACTAAAACTAGACTAACATTAGAACACTTTAGACTAAATTATGACTAAAACTAAAATTTAAAAGTGCTGCCAACTTTAACACTACGACTGCTCCACCACATCACAAAGGTGCTTTATTGGATTGAAAACTGGTGACTGTTGATTGTTAACATTAGATTAGATTAGATTCTAATTTATTAACTCCTTTGGGAAAAACTCCCTCAAGGAAACCAAGAATCAGACACAGCTGATTATTACAGATAGAAAGATATATAAAAAGAAAATAACTGATCTTAATAAAACTGTTACTAAATATATATAAATGAAAATAAATAAAATAAAAATACACTGCTACAGACTGGCTGCTCCTTCCCATCCTCTGTCTTCCCGTTACTCCTCCTCCCCTCCAGTGAGGCGTTGTACAGTCGTAACATGTTCAACTTTACAGCAGAAATAAACATAATTGGATCCATGATATGATGTCATATATGAAATGTTTTTTAATATACCTACGGAGTATTAACCACAGATAGATATATTGAAATGATATGTATATGAGTAAGATAAAGAAAATAGAGTTTATGTTTTTGCATAAATTTCTTACTGAGAAATTTTTAAAAATTATTTTTAATTTTATTGTTATAACACAAACACACACACACACACACACACACACACACACATACTCGTATTTGTCAGTTTGCGGGGCCCCGAGTTTTTGACCCACTAGTGGGGCCCACCCTTTCCAATGGTCCCAGGCCTCTGTAAAAAATCAGGCTAGCGTAAAAAAAAATAACAAAATTTTCAGTCACTTCAGATTATCCAAACTCCAAAGTTTTTCTCTCGCTAGTTTTTGGTCACTTGTGGGACACGTTTCTAGCATTCAATACTTGTGGGGTCCACTTCCACACACACAGATATTTCAGGTCTTTATATCTTAGGTGGGACCAAAAACTAAATGGAGGTATCTGATGTTTAAACAGTTTGTTTTTTATTATCAAACAAAACAAGGACTACATCACAGGTTTACATTGAGTTTTACACCCTGTATTTCCTCTGCTGAACAAAATCAAGTGCTGATTATAACAGTGAGATTTGATAACAGGAAAACAGTGACAGCTCCTTGCATTGATAAAACATAACAGAGTAACATAAAAACATGGTAACACTGTAGACTTTTGCTGGCTTTAGAATTTGATCTGCCCTTCCTGGAGGTAAAACAGAGCACAAGCATGTTTTCAGGTTCGCTTCAGTCTCAGATATATGAAATAGATTCAGATATAAAGATATTTTAATTTACAGTTTTCACGATTGTTAACAAACAAAAATCTAAACTGTGGCACAATTTGCACAACCTTAACTTCACCTACCATTCATACTTCCTTCTTTACACTCTGACTAGTGTAAAGAAGTGTGCAACTAGTTTGCACATCACCTTGTTGTCTAAACACTACACACAATGTTCAGTTGTTACACACACTTCTCATGTAACATCTCAGTGGTATCAACCTACTACAGTGGTTCCCAAACTTTTCACAGCCTGTACCCCTTCAGTCACTTGACCTCCAGCCATGTTCCCCCGACTCTCACACACTTACAGCGGCGAGAAAAACAAATAGATCTGTAAGGCTACTGTCACCCCTGCCTCCCACATTTAACATGCACAACATAGAAATAAAATCTCTTTAAGTATATTATTTTTCACTAAATACATTTACTAGCTATGTCAGTGGACAACGCCAGTTCACTTTTGAAAAAGAAATTAACATTTCTGGAACATATTCATTAATAACCTTGAAACTGTTACAGACTCACAACAGCTCTAATAAGAAGGCTGTCTGACTGAACGTATGTTAATAGAAGAATCTTAGATTCAGGACACATTTCCTTCTCCATGATGCCTCACCAATCCATCCTCCAGCCTCTCTGCCAACACTTTAGGCCTTTATCAAATCTCACAATACAACATTTACCAGTTTGAACTTGAACTACTGAAACAACTGTTTGAAACCTGACAGGTATTCATGTACCCCCTACATCTCTTCGCGTACCCCCAGGGGTACACGTACCCCAGTTTGGGAACCACTGACCTACTACAACACACAAGTGTTCAAAAGTCGACAAATTCAGGTCTGGTGAGCAGTTAGCAATCAGGACTGCAGCATATCAGGGCCTTGAGCCTCCTCCTCTGTGTTTGGTGAGCAATGGAGAACCTCGAAGAGCAACCAGAGAAGGAGAAGTTAAGAGTGAGAGGAGGAGGGGGAGAACAAGGAGGAGAACAAGGAGAAGGAGAAGGAAAAGGAGGGAGGAGAGAGGAGAAGGAGGGTATGGAGGAGGACAGAGAGGAGCAGGAGCAGGAGGACAGATTGGAGCACGAGGAGCAGGAGGACAGAGAGGAACAGGAGCAGGAGGACAGATTGGAGAGGGAGGACAAAGAGGAGGCGGGAGGAGGACAGATTGGAGCAAGAGGAGCAGGAGGACAGATTGGAGAGGGAGGACAAAGAGGAGGAGGCGGGAGGAGGACAGATTGGAGCAAGAGGAGCAGGAGGAGCAGGAGGACAGGGAGGAGGCGGGAGGAGGACAGAGAGGAGCAGGAGCACAGATTCGAGCAGGAGGACAGATAGGAGCAGGAGGAGGACAGAGAGGAGCAGAAGGACAGAGAAGAGCAGGAGCACAGATTGAAGCAGGAGGACAGATAGTAGCAGGGGGATAGAGAGGAGCACGAGGAGGACAGAGAGGAGCAGGAGGAGGACAAAGGAGAGCAGGAGGGTAGATTGGTGCAAAAGGACAAAGAGGAGGCGGGAGGAGGACAAATTGGAGCAAGAGGAGCAGGAGGACAGAGAGGAGCAGGAGGACAGATTGAAGCAGGAGGACAGAGGAGAGCAGGAGGATAGATTGGAGCGGGAGGAGGACAAATTGGAGCAAGAGGAGCAGGAGGACAGAGAGGAACAGGAGGACAGATTGGAGCAGGAGCACAGATTGGAGAAGGAGGACAGATAGGAGCAGGGGGATAGAGAGGAGCACGAGGAGGACAGAGAGGAGCAGAAGGAGGACAGAGGAGAGCAGGAGGATAGATTGGAGCACGAGGAGCAGGAGGACAGAGAGGAGCAGGATCAGGAGGAGGACAGAGAGGAGCATGAGGAGGACAGAGAAGAGCAGGAGCATGAGGACAGAATCGAGCAGGAGTACAGAGAGGGCCAGGAGAAGAACAGCTTTGGGCAGGAGGACAGAGAAGAGCAGGAGGACAGAGAGGAGAAGGAGGACAGAGAGGAGCAGGAGCAGGAGGACAGAGAAAAGCAGGAGCATGAGGACAGACTGGAGCAGGAGGACAGAGAAGAGCAGGAGGACAGAGAAGAGCAGGAACATGAGGACAGATTGGAGCAGGAGGACAGAGGAGAAGGAGGACAGAAATGAGCTCCAATCTGTCCTCCTCTTGCTCTTCTCTGTGCTCCTCCTGTCCTCCTCCTCCCCTCCTTTTCTTTCTCCTTCTCCTCTGTTCTCCTCCTTTTCTCCTCCTCTCCTCTTAACTTCTCCCTCTCTGGTTGCTCTCTTGAGGTTCTCCATTGTTCACCAAACACAGAGGAGGAGGCTCAAGGCCCTGATATGCTGCAGTCCTGATTGCTAACTGCTCACCAGACCTGAATTTGTCGAGTTTTGAACACTTGTGTGTTGTAGGTTGATACCACTGAGATGTTACATGAGAAGTGTGTGCAACAACAGAACATTGTGTGTAGTGTTCAGACAACAAGGTAATGTGCAATTGACGTCAGAGTGTAAAGAAGGAAGTCAGAGTCTAAGGAGTCATAAGGGAGTTTGAAGTTGTGACAATTCGGGTTGAGGTAGGTGAAGATAAGGTTGTGCAAATTGTGCCAAAGTTTAGATTTGTGTGTGTTAACAATCGTGAAAAACTGTAAAGTGATTAAATTTATCAATACTACAGCACATTTCCTAAAACTTTCAGAAATACATTCAGTCAGACTGAGTGGGACATTGATAGACCTGAGCTCAGTGTCTGTTATAATGCACAAATCTATTTCATATGTGTGAGACTTTAGAGAACATAAAAACATTTTTGTGTTTTGTTCTGCCTCCAGTAGACCATCTCAAAAATTAAAGCCGACCAGCCTACTGGAATTATTCCATTATAACATACACCCCAAGTTTTCATGATTTTTTATCAGGAAAAACACTGTATGAACACAACACCCAAACTTTGCCCAAACCTTACTCTCTTAGTAACTAAAAATGACCTCTATTCAAAATCTAAATCAATGAAATTTCAGTATTTTCAAAACAAATACACAATTATCTCGCAAATGGATGTGGGAACACCTTTTGCTTCAGGCATGTGCAGTTACTCCATTTCTGCCTGAGCATGCTCACTCATAGTGTACCGACCAATCATAGAGCAGCTATCAACATGCTGGTGTCTTCAACCAATCACAGCACAGCTATTTTATGTTCCTTGTTTACAAAATGACAGTGTCCTGTGGTTGCTGATGAGTGGGAACACTTGAGAAGTAAACTATGATAACACAAAGGAAAACTAGTTTGTCAGTTTAAACAGAATTATGCACGTTTGGTGGCAATGTTTCATGGAGAATGTTTCAGTTTGTATCAGATTTAATGTAACTGATGTTGCTGTGACAAAATAATTAGTATTTTCTTTGTACTCACGTGAAAACACACATCTGAAAATCAGACCTTGTTTAACAGGGGAAAAAATGTGTGTTATAAACAAGACATTACAGTATCCTCTACATTGTTCAGTGAATCACTCTCACTCTAATTTTCTTAGAGAAGTAATTCTATTTTTAACAAAATACTTCACTGCCTTCCAGTCTCGGCTCTTCAGGGCTTGAGGTTCTGCAGTGATGCAGCGCTGACAGTCCTCCTTCCCTGGGACTTGGTTCATCACAATGAATCTCTTTCAATGTCTTTGAACTGCAGCACATTCTTCCTGTGTCCAGTTTCTTTAAACAACAGTTTGTTTACCTAAATGGGCATACAAAAGGACAAGTTACAGAGTTTTAAGAACTTTAAATTGTAACAAGAACTGAAGGACTATCAGATTGATTCCACTGGCCATCCAATAAGGAACAGACTTGTTGAGACCATAAGACTCTCTTACAGTCAGGAAAAATACACAGTTTTACCAATCATTGACTGCATACCTCTTTTACACACAACACCCTAGGTGTCATAGAACTAAAGACTATTAAAGACCAGGAGTCTTTAAAAGTTAGCTTATCCATGGCTTAGTCTAGCCCAGAGTTCAATTATCTACCCTAATACTGGCTGTGCTAATAAATGTTCACAAATGCAAAGTATTATTCATACACATGCAAACAGTATAAAAAAATAAATAAAAAACTTTCAGTTTCTGTTGTCCTCCTACCTGGGTTACAACACAACAAATTCTTGTTGTTTTTCTAGAATTTCTGATATGCCCCCTTAATTAAACTGATGTACTGTTACTACAAAAGTCACTGAATTAACTCATGAAATAATTCACTAAATAGACAAAACATCTTAAAAGGAACCAAGTTAATCCCATGTCAGTGTCTACCTACTGGGTGTGCAGTCTTTCCACTGCCACACACAAAAAAACACTTTACTCAACACTTTTGTGCCCTGAAAAACTTTACCTGGTCTCCAAGACATACGTTACAGTCGCATTCACAGAGCTGCAGGCACCTATGTAGAGTCTTTTACAGATTTAATGATGGAGTTGTTTGACAGATCTTATTATAAGGCTGTTTTTCTATGAGGGGACTTTAATACTGCTCTAGAGTATCCTTGTGATTTGAGGTCATTGGTGAATTCATGAACTTAATGCTAAGTATGAGTCTTTTTCCAGTAATTACATAACCCAAAATAATCCAATCAGAGAGTGAAGCTGTTAAATACAAACAGAAATACAGTACAGTACAATACAGAAGGGGCAGTGGAGCGTGGGATCCTGATGGCAGATGTGAGTGATTATCTGCCTCTCTTTTCTGTTCATAAAAATCATGACTGTATTGATATAGAAATCAAGAGAGATATTCAAAAGAAACAGGTAACCAGCTGCAGTGATGGCATTAAATGAGGACATAAAAAAACAGAATTGTAATGAAGTGAATGTAAGTGATGTTAAAAAGGCATATGAAAAATTTTTGGAAATACTTTTGCCAAGAATGTGATGACAAGTCACGGATGATTAAAGGTTTGAAAAATGCCTAAAAAAAGATTTATTTATATAGATGCTTTTCAAGAATAAGAACGATAGGTATAAGAAATATAAAAACAGTTATAAAAAGCTATAGTTATTTAAAAGTTAGTATGGATGATAATAAAATAAAGTATTAGCAATATGGGGAATAATAAATAGTATGATAAAAAAGATACAGTTAAGACCCAAACTTTTTTGTAAAAGATAATAAAGACATGAAAAAAGTCATTATAGTAAATTAACTGAATTATTTGTAGAAGTGGGTCCTACTATTGCAAAAAAATATATAATCCCAAATCAATGGAAAAATGAGGCTGAGGGCAACTCAGAGGTTATGTTAACAATATTTTTCTTGGTAGCATTATAGAAAGAAAAAATACTGTATTATGTAAAAAGATGTGCAAGTATAGGATCAACTGATTGTAAGGGCATTGATAAAATACTCAAAGAGTATGATAGAATTTTCTTTAACCACTTCTGTATAAATGTAATCAGTCTTTTTCAACAGGAGTAATTCCTGACATGAAACTGCTAAGGTGATTCCACTTCATAAGAGTGGAGATAATCATTTTTCTCCAACTACAGACCATTTTTTGATTCAACAATTTTCATAAATATTAAAAAACTTTTTGCCAGGTAAGATGCATTTCCTGGAAAATACATTACTTTAGGTTGCAGTCAGTGTGATTTAGGACAAATCATTCTACATTTATTGTACTAATGGATTTGACTGAAGAAATGTCCATAGTAATTATATAGAAACATCACATTAAGCATCTTAGTTGACCCAAAACATCTGACACCATACTACACTTCTAGTAAGTAATTATGGTATGAGGCGACTGGCATGTGAATGGACAGCAAGTTCTTTAGGAAAAAGAAAACAGTTTGTTCAGATAAATGAAATAAAATTCAATAGAGAATACTTCATCTGTGGGTACCTCAGGGTCAGTCCTAGCGCCCATACTATTTCGCTTTGTAGATTTTAGGACCGTGACTTTTATATAAATTAATGATTGTTCCATAGCTGACCAATTATGGATCAAGGAATTAAGGATTTTAAGGATTTCAAAAAAGAGAGTCAGTATATCTTAAAGGAGATCTTTAAAAAGCTGAGGTGTGGTTGGAGATCACGTGACTGCTGACTGCAATGGTTGCAAGAGAGCTAAAGCTCCTCTCATAACCCTCCCACTTCCTTACTGAATCAGTCTATTTAATGGCTAAGTAACTTTAACCAAACTCTTTTTGACTGCCTAACATGCCTGGAGGTACAAGAAGACAGCAAACAGTATCAACATCTTTACTGACAGATAACTTTCAGAAATCACTGAGTATGCAAGCTAACGTTAGCACTGGAGTAAACATGGAAGAGGGCCACTACTCAAGTTTTAAAGAAACAGCAAATGTGCTAGAATCTGTGGTGCATAATGCTGTGAAAGGAGCGTTATCTGAGATGTTGCAAAAATACTAACCAACAACTTTTCCATTTTAACATGTGTCAAAGAACCTATTGAACCCAGCAGATGAAATACACTACAAAAGCAATTCCCAGCCCTTACAGTACATTTTGTCAACCTGTTCATATTGGTACCTTCTACACATGTTCTGGGAATGTGGTAAAGTACATGAGTTTTGGGGGTAAGGTAGCTTCAGCAATATCCAGACTGATTCTGAATCAACTGACTCCTGATCCAATCATTAATTTACTAAACGATGACTGTAAATTAGAGTTAGGACAGCTAGCATTAATAAAGCTCTCAGTCTTTGGAGAGATGCAGCAAGCAAGATTTCCAAGAATGACCTCAGTGTCACAGGAGATTATTTAGGAGTTAAGTGTGATACACGTTTTTTTTGTAAGTTTAGATGAGACAGTGGGGTGGGTGTGGGGGTTGTTTAAGGTCTGCTTTTAAGGAATTAGGTGGATGGCTGGGGCTTTTTTTTTCATGGCACCTGTTCTGAAGCAGCTATGGTGGACACTTTTTGTTTGTTCTGTATTATACTTGTAATGATGAATAGTGTTAATGAAAAGTTGATCACAAAAAAATCAAGGTGTAGGACCTGAGAGAGGATGGAACAATATTGACAAAGAAACCAAAGAATCTAAATCAAACATTTAAAATCTATGTCTGTGCAGTTTGTTTTCTGACCTTTTTTTTTCAGATGAAGTGTAAATTGAATCCATGTTTCTAACAGAGGGAAGTAAGTGCTTTCCTGGCCCTGCAGCTAATTGATTTAAAATATTTGTGTTTAATTATCTACATTGTTAATAAGTGTCTGCTAAAAAATGAGCAGATCATATAAGATTCTTTATTCAGCTCCTTTAAATTTATTATTTTTGCTTTTTTGCATTTATCCTATTAATAAATTCAATAAACATTGAAATAAAGTTAAATCAAAGTCAGTAGGTGGGGCAGGTAAACTGCGTAGGCCTGAAAGAAAAAGTTTGGTTTCAACAGCTTTCACATTGTTTATAGAATGATGTAGAACAATATACTCACCCAGAAGGCTTTCCTGATCCAAACAGTGCTTCGGGACACAGACTGACACTGACACAGACCGTGATGGAATATTGGTGAAACTCATGAGTTTTTGGACGATTAATGCAGTTTTAGGAGCGGCGCTGTATGCCCTATGTACTACCATTATACGGATGTCCGCTGCTCGATTTTGGATCTAAATATCTCCTGAAGCACTGTTTGGATCAGGAAAGCCTTCTGGGTGAGTATATTGTTCTACTTCATTCTATAAACAATGTGACAGCTGAAGGAAGCGAACTTATCCTTTAAGAAAGCTATACTATGTCAAATATCAAGAGAAATAAGACTGATAAAGTGATGCAGTCCAAGTGATTATTAACATGTTACCACATCTATGGCTAAAGTAAGGACTTAGCTGAGGGATCTTTTGTATTAAACTGCTACAACTGGCTTTTTAATCTAACATATTGCCATTGTGCTATAGCTACTACAAAGCACAACAAGGATGAACCTGCTAATACCAGATTAACAGAGACTCTAATGAGCATTTCCTAATGTGCACAGATAATTTATATTAATGGTTGTCATCAGGAGAATTCACTTTCTATTTTTCTGAAAGTGATGCTAATTTGAGCATTTCTTTCTACTTTATAGGTAAAGATAACATGTCTATTGACATTTTATAATATTGGGCATGCCCAATATAGCATCACAAGTTTTCCATGGTTCAGGTCTCACTTTCAATTGTGATCTGGTGATCTTGTTTAACCCATTTGGTGAGCTTTTATTTATTTTTTCCTTAATTCAGAGATTCTTAATATCTATCAAAAAATCTGAACAAAATGTTCAAAGATGTTTTTATTTTTCATGATGGAGTGCTTTACAGATGATTAATAAATGTATTTATCCCACAACTCACCATAATTCTCCCAGCTTTAAATATGTAGTTTTTTTAGGGCTATCTCCTCCTCACCCATGATTTTCACAGCCCTAAAGTTTGATCATATAATAGAAAGCCATACAGCCTATGTGACATCATGATGCAGACACCAGAGCTTCAACCATGCCTATAAATCACAATATAGTCATAATCACAACTGCATGACAATTAAATTGTAATTTAAATTGTCATGCAATTACACTGTCTTTTCCTTTAACAGAGTTTGTGGATTTGCATATATGATCATACACTATTCTGATGAATTTTCTGACTTCTGCAGTGAAAAGAAAATTGAATCAACCATTTTGTAGAGGAAACATGTCAGAGTTAAAAAAATCAAACATTTTGTTGAGAAATATATGTAGTGGATTTAGTTCCTGTGCCTCTGATTGCAACAGATATTTTCAGGCCAACTTGGTCTGAGGGGAGTTAGTTTTTTCTGTGTTCTCCATCTTTCTAGCTTACTACACAGTAGGCAATGAAGTTGCATATCAAATGTTGTACAGTCAAATAGCCTGCCATGTTTTTAACGCACCTCTCTTTTCTGAAAATGTCCTCTGGTTTTTGGTAGATGCTGTAGGGTCCCTTCTTGTAGTGATGAGGTGCTGGTCTCATCTTCTGACCCCTGGCCTTCAGCCATTCTGGCATCTGGTAACATAAAATTGCTTATTACAAAAAAAAGGAGACAGAACGACTTTTTCAGTAAGCGGGCTGCATTTTATCCTTTTCTTTCATGACCACCGCTGTATTTAATGTGAATCTATTGAAGGTGACAAAGAAAGTTTTACACACTCTAATTTGACGGACAGAAGGTTTAAAATATGGCAAATACATTATTTTTATTTAAAGAGTCTATAAAAGTCACCACATATGCGTAGGGCCCTAAATATTATATGGTAGAATATTGTCCCTTTTCCCTGCTTTCAAAATGTGCAGACTCAATCATTAAATAGCCAGAGGAAATATAGACCTAAATATTCCAGTCCAGTTATTGATTACTCACAACCAGTGTAAAAAATGATTCACACATACCTTCCATATCCTCTTGGGAACAAGCCTCAATTTCAACAGTCTCTGGAAGGTGAAATGACAATAGAGCATAAATGACCAGGACAGTTGAAAGTGTAGTGATCCATCACTGACAATCAAGAGCAGAACAAGGGAACATAAACTAGACTGATTAATTTCAATTTTGCTGTTATAACAGAAACTCTAACAACTACAAGACTTGCCCTGTTCAAACCTTTGTCTTTCCATAACAGAAAAAAACAAAACAAAAAAAAACATATACACTTATCTATATATTTATCCAAGTACCGTTTGGATTGATGTGAATTTCATCCAGGCTCTTTCCGTTGTATTTTCCAAGCTGTCCCTGCTCCAATGCCATGAGAACTTTGCTCATCTTGGCAAGCTGAAGGGTGCCCTCTGGAAGACTTGAACTGGCTCTGACTGGAGAACTTGACTGGCTCTGACTGGAGGACTCAAACTGGCTTTGACCTGACTGGAGGACTTGACCTGGCTCTGACTGGAGAACTCAAACTGGCTCTGACTGGAGGACTCAAACTGGCTTTGACCTGACTGGAGGACTTGACCTGGCTCTGACTGGAGAACTCAAACTGGCTCTGACTGGAGGACTCAAACTGGCTCTGACTGGAGGACTCAAACTGGCTCTGACTGGAGGACTCAAACTGGCTTTGACCTGACTGGAGGACTTGACCTGGCTCTGACTGGAGGACTTGACTGGCTCTGACTGGAGGACTCAAACTGGCTCTGACTGGAGGACTCAAACTGGCTCTGACTGGAGAACTCAAACTGGCTTTGACCTGACTGGAGGACTTGACCTGGCTCTGACTGGAGGACTCAAACTGGCTTTGACTGGAAGACTGGAGGACTTGACCTGGCTCTGACTGGAGGACTTGACTGGCTCTGACTGTGGGACTCAAACTGGCTCTGACTGGAGGACTTGACTGGCTCTGACTGGAGGACTCAAACTGGCTCTGACTGGAGGACTTGACTGGGTCTGACTGTAGGACTCAAACTGGCTCTGACTGGAGAACTCAAACTGGCTCTGACTGGAGGACTTGACTGGGTCTGACTGTAGGACTCAAACTGGCTCTGACTGGAGGACTCAAACTGGCTCTGACTGGAGGACTTGACCTGGCTCTGACTGGAGGACTCAAACTGGCTCTGACTGGAAGACTTGACTGGCTCTGACTGTAGGACTCAAACTGGCTCTGACTGGAGGACTCAAACTGGCTCTGACTGGAGAACTCAAACTGGCTCTGACTGGAGGACTCAAACTGGCTTTGATCTGACTGGAGGACTTGACCTGGCTCTGACTGGAGAACTCAAACTGGCTCTGACTGGAGGACTCAAACTGGCTTTGACCTGACTGGAGGACTTGACCTGGCTCTGACTGGAGAACTCAAACTGGCTCTGACTGGAGAACTCAAACTGGCTCTGACTGGAGGACTCAAACTGGCTTTGACCTGACTGGAGGACTTGACCTGGCTCTGACTGGAGAACTCAAACTGGCTCTGACTGGAAGACTTGACTGGGTCTGACTGTAGGACTCAAACTGGCTCTGACTGGAGGACTCAAACTGACTCTGACTGGAAGACTCAAACTGGCTCTGACTGGAAGACTCAAACTGGCTCTGACTGGAGAACTCAAACTGGCTCTGACTGGAGGACTCAAACTGGCTTTGACCTGACTGGAGGACTTGACCTGGCTCTGACTGGAGAACTCAAACTGGCTCTGACTGGAGGACTCAAACTGGCTTTGACCTGACTGGAGGACTTGACCTGGCTCTGACTGGAGAACTCAAACTGGCTCTGACTGGAGGACTCAAACTGGCTTTGACCTGACTAGAGGACTTGACCTGGCTCTGACTGGAGAACTCAAACTGGCTCTGACTGGAGAACTCAAACTGGATCTGACTGGAGGACTCAAACTGGCTCTGACTGGAGGACTCAAACTGGCTTTGACCTGACTGGAGGACTTGACCTGGCTCTGACTGGAGAACTCAAACTGGCTCTGACTGGAGAACTCAATCTGGCTTTGACCTGACTGGAGGACTTGACCTGGCTCTGACTGGAGGACTTGACTGGCTCTGACTGGAGGACTCAAACTGGCTCTGACTGGAGAACTCAAACTGGCTCTGACTGGAGGACTCAAACTGGCTCTGACTGGAGAACTCAAACTGGCTTTGACCTGACTGGAGGACTTGACCTGGCTCTGACTGGAGGACTCAAACTGGCTTTGACTGGAAGACTGGAGGACTTGACCTGGCTCTGACTGGAGGACTTGACTGGCTCTGACTGGAGAACTCAAACTGGCTCTGACTGTAGGACTCAAACTGGCTCTGACCTGACTGGAGGACTTGACCTGGCTCTGACTGGAGGACTCAAACTGGCTCTGACTGGAGGACTCAAACTGGCTCTGACTGTAGGACTCAAACTGGCTCTGACTGGAGAACTCAAACTGGCTCTGACTGGAGGACTTGACTGGGTCTGACTGTAGGACTCAAACTGGCTCTGACTGGAGAACTCAAACTGGCTCTGACTGGAGGACTTGACCTGGCTCTGACTGGAGGACTCAAACTGGCTCTGACTGGAGGACTTGACCTGGCTCTGACTGTAGGACTCAAACTGGCTCTGACTGGAGAACTCAAACTGGCTTTGACTGGAGGACTTGACCTGGCTCTGACTGGAGGACTCAAACTGGCTCTGACTGGAGGACTTGACTGGGTCTGACTGTAGGACTCAAACTGGCTCTGACTGGAGGACTCAAACTGGCTCTGACTGGAGGACTTGACCTGGCTCTGACTGGAGGACTCAAACTGGCTCTGACTGGAGAACTCAAACTGGCTCTGACTGGAGGACTTGACCTGGCTCTGACTGGAGGACTCAAACTGGCTCTGACTGGAGGACTTGACTGGGTCTGACTGTAGGACTCAAACTGGCTCTGACTGGAGGACTCAAACTGGCTCTGACTGGAGGACTTGAACCTATTCTTCCTAGAAGTCTTGCATCTTTTGAAACAGTAGATACTTTGTTCATATTTTTATTTGTCATGGGTATTTCTAAGCTGCAGTCACTGTCTGTGCTCTCTTCCATGGGACCTGGGATATACTCTTCTCCGATATCTACACTTGAGGCATCTGATCCTACAAGAATCTTTTGCATCTTGAGAAGAAAAAAGAAAACTAAATTAATACGGCAACCTCCTCAATCACTCATACCAAATATGATTAAAATCAATAGCAGTTTAAATAGTTAAACACATGTTTAAATGATGAACATTCAGAGTAGTAGGAGCAAAATTGGTGCTTTAAGATGACTAAATTCACATATGAAGAGAAATACTGTTGATCTACATCTGACTAAGGAACTCACATTTAAAAAGAATGAACTATTAAATTTATACTAGAAAAACAAATCTACTTATATATCCGGTAGATACCATTAGTAACTTAAAACAATGACATACAAATACCTTCAAACATTAAAACTGCAAGAGCAACAGAAATGCTCATGGATGATAGTCTTTATGACTGCATCATCTGTTTCAAGTCTAGGAGGAACAACCCTCAGAAAAGTAGTTACAGGACTTACAGGAGGGAAGCAGCCTCTCCTTGGCCTTTGTGAAGCCACCTTAGACTTAGACTGAGTAGATGGGACCTCTTTGCTTTCATCACTTGAATCACAGGAGGCATCGGAATAAACTGGTAATTTTTCATCTGCAAACAGAGTACATGGTCATTCCTTTCCACAATCTATCAAAATGAATGACAGTTCAAAGATCTAGGGGGAAAAGTCTGTCACCAAGTAATTATTATCATTGTTCCTGGACTAAAAATATATAAATGTTTTCATATGTAATGAGATTGTTTAAATAACTGGAAAACTTGTGGCCAAGTAAAACTATTTTGTGGGAGTCTCATAAACTCTCAACATCAGAAAAAAGGCTGCACAGTTCTTTATCTAAAAGTTTTCATCATCATGCAGCAGTTTAGAAAGTTTGAATATGGATACATGAAACAGTTGTAGAAAGGTTAGGTAAACAATCACTTATAGAGAGGTCCAGAGGGCCCCATGAGGACACAAACAGACTGGTGTGTGTGTGTGTGTGTGAGAAACAGGTTATCTGACCAAAAGGACAACAAATAAAGCAGGTGTTAAGATATAGACAAGGGGCCAGTGAGGTCTGACAGGAGTCATATGATTTAATATAATAACAGATCACAAAGATATATGAATATGGTGCTTTATTAGGGTCTAGATAAAAAGACTCCCTATCTGAACATCATAAAATAGGCTCAAAAAAGGATGTCACTATCAAATATTTTCTTTATCATACTGCAGCTCAGTAGGGGCTTTATTCATGTAGTTCATACTTTAGTTTAGATGCTGACAAGTGTTTTCCTGTAGGTTAACAATCAGTTATAGAGGGGTCCAGACGGAGGGCCCCATGAGGACATGAACTGAGACTGGTGTGTGTGTGAAACAGGTCATCTGACCAAATGGACAACAAATAAAGCAGGTGTTAAGATACAGACAAGTGGGCAGTGAGGTCTGACAGGAATCATATGATTTAATATAATAACAGATCACAAAGATATATGAATATGTTGCCTTATGACGGTCAAGTTAAAAGACTCCCTATCTGAATATCATAAACAGGGCTAAAAAAAGGATGTCACTATCAAATATTTTCTTTATCATACTGCAGCTCAGTAGGGGCTTTATTCATGTAGTTAATACTTTAGTTTAGATGCTGACAAGTGTTGTCCTGTAGGTTAACAATCAGTTATAGAGAGGTCCAGACGGAGGGCCCCATGAGGACATGAACTGAGACTGGTGTGTGTGTGGAAGAGAAAAGTTGTAAAAGTTCTTTTGTAGGAAGAGTACCATACAGGGCCCCATAAGGACATCAACAGGGACTGGTGCATGTGTGAAACAGATCATCTGACCAAATGGACACCAAGTAGAAGCTGATCAATCAAGTTAGTAGTTTACCCTGTCCAGAAATCATCCACATTTATTATTTTTATTACCTTTGGAATAGTAGCATCATCAGAAACACGAGTAGGCAGATTAAGAGGAGGCACAGCCACCTCTTCCTCAGGTGCTGCAGCCTGTTTGGATGTCCCTAGTGTTTAGACAGAAAGAAGAAGGCCGTTACCTGTCACAGGAATCATCAGACTGGATATAATTACAGGTCACAAAGATATCTGAATATGGTGCTTTATGAGGGTCAAGTTAACAGTTTCCCTATCTTGACATCCAAAAAGTGGCTCCAAAAGGAATGTCACTATCAAATATTTTCTTCATCATACTGCAGCTCAGTAGGGGCTTTATTCATGTAGTTAATACTTTAGTTTAGATGCTTAGAAGTGTTGTCTTGTGGGTTAACAATCAGTTAGAGGGGTCCAGACGGAGGGCCCCATGAGGACATGAACTGAGACTGGTGTGTGTGTGAAACAGGTCATCTGACCAAATGGACACCAAATAAAGCAGGTGTTAAGATACAGACAAGTGGGCAGTGAGGTCTGACAGGAATCATATGATTTAATATAATAACAGATCACAAAGATATATGAATAAGTTGCCTTATGACGGTCAAGTTAAAAGACTCCCTATCTGAATATCATAAAAAGGGCTAAAAAAAGGATGTCACTATCAAATATTTTCTTTATCATACTGCAGCTCAGTAGGGGCTTTATTCATGTAGTTAATACTTTAGTTTAGATGCTGACAAGTGTTGTCCTGTAGGTTAACAATCAGTTATAGAGAGGTCCAAACGGAGGGCCCCATGAGGACATGAACTGAGACTGGTGTGTGTGTGGAAGAGAAAAGTTGTAAAAGTTCTTTTGTAGGAAGAGTACCATACAGGGCCCCATAAGGACATCAACAGGGACTGGTGCATGTGTGAAACAGATCATCTGACCAAATGGACACCAAATAGAAGCTGATCAATCAAGTTAGTAGTTTACCCTGTCCAGAAATCATCCACATTTATTATTTTTATTACCTTTGGAATAGTAGCATCATCAGAAACACGAGTAGACAGATTAAGAGGAGGCACAGCCACCTCTTCCTCAGATGCTGCAGCCTGTTTGGATGTCCCCTAGTGTTTAGACAGAAAGAAGAAGGCCGTAAGCTGTCACAGGAATCATCAGACTGGGTTTAATTACAGGTCACAAAGATATCTGAATATGGTGCTTTATGAGGGTCAAGTTAACAGTTTCTCATCTTGACATCCAAAAAGGGGCTCAAAAAAGGATGTCACTATCAAATATTTTCTTTATCATACTGCAGCTCAGTAGGGGCTTTATTCATGTAGTTAATACTTTAGTTTAGATGCTTAGAAGTGTTGTCTTGTAGTGTAACAATCAGTTATAGAAAGGTCCAGACGGAGGGCCCCATGAGGACATGAACTGAGACTGGTGTGTGTGTGAAACAGGTCATCTGACCAAATGGACAACAAATAAAGCAGGTGTTAAGATACAGACAAGTGGGCAGTGAGGTCTGACAGGAATCATATGATTTAATATAATAACAGATCACAAAGATATATGAATATGTTGCCTTATGACGGTCAAGTTAAAAATCTCCCTATCTGAACATCATAAAAGGCTAAAAAAGGATGTCACTATCAAATATTTTCTTTATCATACTGCAGCTCAGTAGGGGCTTTATTCATGTAGTTAATATACTTTAGTTTAGATGCTGACAAGTGTTGTCCTGTAGGTTAACAATCAGTTATAGAGAGGTCCAGACGGAGGGCCCCATGAGGACATGAACTGAGACTGGTGTGTGTGTGGAAGAGAAAAGTTGTAAAAGTTCTTTGTAGGAAGAGTACCATACAGGGCCCCATAAGGACATCAACAGGGACTGGTGCATGTGTGAAACAGATCATCTGACCAAATGGACACCAAGTAGAAGCTGATCAATCAAGTTAGTAGTTTACCCTGTCCAGAAATCATCCACATTTATTATTTTTATTACCTTTGGAATAGTAGCATCATCAGAAACACGAGTAGACAGATTAAGAGGAGGCACAGCCACCTCTTCCTCAGGTGCTGCAGCCTGTTTGGATGTCCCCTAGTGTTTAGACAGAAAGAAGAAGGCCGTAAGCTGTCACAGGAATCATCAGACTGGGTTTAATTACTGGTCACAAAAGTTTGCTCACCCTATCTTTCAAACAGCACAATAATACTTTTATTTTTTACATTCAGGACACTTGTCTTTAAGAACCATTTCTACATAAAAATAAAGCAGAAATGGCCATAGAAGTTTGGACTGTTTTCATGTCTGTAAAGCATCTCTTTAGCACCAACACACCACTCTTGAACCCTGGTTTTGGCCTTGTGTAGACAGTTTCTTTAATAATAAAGAAAGTGTTATACAGCCATCCAATAGGAATGGTGTGCATGACATGTTTCTTGTCCATCAGCCAGTTTCAGGAACTTCCCATGTCACTATTATTTTTTTCTTCAAATATAATTTGGACACTGGTCCAACTAAGACTCAAAAATTCTCACTGAATAGACAAAAAGTTGTGTAAAGTGAAACTACCACCTCTAAACTCATGCCGTGTAACCAACGCATGATCTAACAAGCTCAACTTTTTGCAGCATGGCCATTTTGAATCACCATAGTTGTATTCAAGTTCAGTTCCTATTTCTATGTTCCTCACAGCAAACAGACAAAAATGTGGCCTGTTGTTTACTATAACTTTTTTCATGGTGCAGTTTGGAGATTTGTGGCTGTCAGTCACTAATATTCCAAGGGAACCATCTTCCTTGGACCCATCAATACTAAAGACAAACAAAAACAATATGACAAACTTTGTGCTACTCAAAATACAAAATTTATAAAATATATCTTAAAACTTTTATTTGAAGAGCCACTTGAGATTCAAAGCCCATTAAGTCTAATATTTTACTTATTCATTTATTAAATATTTGAACATGTTTCAGGCCTAATTGTGACCAAAAATGCATCTGATTTACTCACCATCAGTGACATCGTTGATTGGCATTCTTCTGCTGATATGATTTCACCCCTGTACTCCAACACAAAAGAACCTTGCTTGATTGGTTTAGTAGCAAACACTCCTCTTCCTATAAAGACAAAGAATTAAATAAACTTATGTAGAAGTCATGCCAAGTAGCCTTAACCTTTCCAATACAGCATGCAAAAAGGTTTCTACATTCCATGACTTTTTAAATATAAGGATTTTCTGTTTAACAGGGACCATCCTATGATAACCACATGCCCTACAAGCCTGTATTCTGGTTCTTCTTTTGTATGACTACTATGAATTAACTTCAAAATTATTCTTTTGTTTATCCCCAGTTGCACAGTGATCAGACTTTTCTCATTTTCAATACAATCTTCTATTGATCCATCACTTACCTTAATGACATCTGAATATGTTGGACATTATGCATAGAGCAAAAACAATACCAGTAACTTTAAATTACTATATTTAATTTCACTAGTGTGTACTAAAAAAACTCTCTGATGGAAATCCAACACTTTTCGACACATCTTTCACTAACTGTATTGGAATTTAACAAAACAGATTGAAGGCAGATATTTCCATGACATATCTTTTGAAAATAGCTTAAACCTTTCTTCATTTGTGCTAAAGAATATAATTAAAATGTGCTGCTGTAATTTGCAGCTACCAAATGGGCTTGAGATCATACCTTTGATATTATTGATACATTTCTCTGCAAACCCTGGCTTGTCTCTCCCAGACAGAATGTATGACATTGCATCTTCGACAGGTTTTATCCTGGCCTTCCTTTTGGACATCATGGCTCTGTGAAAATGATTTTATATCATTAAACAGCTGAGCTATGTAAGAAAACAAATTGCTCATTAAGTAATTCAGTAATGTTAGGAACACATTTGTGTTCCATTGTTGATGATATTCATTTAACATTTATCACTGTAGCATTACATTTTATTTAATTTAAGTTAAACATTATCTTATTCACTGTATTTATTTTCTCAATTATGAGAGCACAGCATATAGTAACACTATTCCAACATCCTGCTTCAACTATTGTGACTGACACTGATCATCCACCCCAAAAATAATAACACCGGATGACTATTTAACAGCGCGAATAAGGCCTTACTTCAAGAAGGGCACGGACCATAGTTAGCTTACCTGACCAGGCAAGACCCTTCCGCGATACCACGCGGATCAAGCGCGAGCGCATCAAAAATTTACCCAAGCAGGCTCGAGCCTCCGCCACGGCTAGCTTAGCCTCGTGTTACGCCTAGCTTACCTGTCCGGCCGGGCCTCGGCTAGGGATTAGGTTACGCGGTCCGGCCGAGTATCGGGCTACGCCTAGCTTATTTAAGCGGGCCGCAGCCTCGGCTACGGCTAGCTTGCATATCCGGGCCGGGCGAAGCGGCTACGCCTAGCTTATTTGCCGGGCCGCAGCCTCGGCTACGGCTAGCTTACCTGTCCGCCCGAGCCTCGGTTTACGGTTAGCTTATTTAACTGGGCCGCAGCCTCGGCTACGGCTAGCTTACCTGTCCGGGCAGGAGCTCGGCTACGGTTAGCTTAGCTAACTGGACCGGATTCTTGGCCGACAGGTAGCTTTTGGCCAGGTCGGAGCCTACCGTGACACATATTACATAGATCGAAGTACAGAGTTTGTGTTACAAAGCTGTACCTGGCCGTATGTCAGGTTTTTAACCTTACATGTGGCGTTCAGTGTGATCAGACGCCCCATTCAAGCCTGCGTTGAACATGGTTAGCACTTAGCTCTACGTCACCTGGGCACCACATCTTCTACCGTAAATCACATCCATAATAAACTTAACACAAGTATTTAAGTAGAAACAGCAACAACACATTAAACAAATACCTTATCAGACATCTATTCACGTATGACAGCACACTCTAACACTCTTATGATCCCCTCCGTTACTAGCCCGCCATCTCATGAATATTCACTGACTTAAGTAGCCATGCTGCAGAGAGCCCAGCCCAATGCAAAGCATAGCCGTCTCCAAGCTAATGGTTAGCAGCTAACAAGCTAAAGATAACAAAAACTGTCTTTCATATTAGTATCCACGGAAAATGCTTTCTATATTCACATATTCTAATATTTGTCTGCTTAATGTAATCAATTTAAACATGTTTATGTTGTTAATTTAAATATTAACTGAAGACCATTAACCTGTGGCTAATCTTTGCAGCTAAAATAAGCATCTATATCAAATACTATTTGTTTCTTGTTGTCCCACAAAACTCTATATAGTAAAATAATGTAAGAAAAAAAATAAACTTACCTTATTTTTTTTTAAATTCTTCAGTTCCTGGCACAGCATTGCTCTGTGTTGTGAATATTGTGTTTCAACTCTCAGACAAATCCCATAAAGTCCCGCGAGACTATGATGCTTACATGTCCAAGGCGTCTGATTGGCTAAGATCACACACTCTTCAGGAAGTGTGTGTGAGGCTGCAGTTACACCAAACCAACTGCAGGGGGCCAGAGAGCACACACACTTCACACACACATTTCCAGTTTTTGTCACCTTGTGGGCCAAGTAAGAAAAAAGCATGAGGAGCATTAGAGAAGGCTCCTGAACAGCTTTAAAGCATTAAACGTTCTGGGGCCCAGCATTTTGGCCCCACAAGGATTCAGGGCCTCATACCGTTGGTGGGCTACTGGGGGTGTGGCCCCACCAAGTAAGAAACACGAGTGCACACACACACACACACACACACACACACACACACACACACACATATAAATGCATCTCTGCCAAAATTCAGATTACATTTTCAAGATAAACCTTTGAGAATTTCCCATCTCCTTTTATATTTTTTGTTTCAACCTTATAACCGTCTGAAACTAGATATTGCTGAATAAATGTTTTAAAGGCAAAAATATAAAGTGAAAATCTATCTAAGGCCTTGAATATAAAACATTTACCCTGTACAATAATAAGGTTAACCAGATCGTTCCTATCTACAAACTCTCCCAGCAGTACAGAAACAAAATCAAGCTTTAAAAACAAGCCAAAAACAAGTCACCTCCATATTCTATAGCTTTAACATTTGCCTTGTGGGTCAAAAATTATATATGATTTTAATTAGAAAAAAAATCAGTTTTGCACATCCACCGTAGTTTTATTAATTTAAATATTTTCCCATGGTGATGGACAGTCCATTTTCCATATGTATTGTATGGGCCAACCTTTAGCGATTGCTTTATTGAATAAAAATAATACACATTTTTATTTGTTTTTATTCCTTTTAACCAAACTAAGCAGTTGTTTAGTCGCCTCCAGCCTCATTTCATTTATTCTTAGTTAATCTGATTTAAATGACACAGAAATGTAAAAAGAGAAACTACAGCAAAGATAAATCTTCCAGCTTCCTCCTTTAATTTAATGTAAAGCCAGCACACATTGGTATGCAAGCAAGGTTCTGCAGTTTTGATTTTTGATGCTTTGTTTTGTTTTTTAGGTCAATTAGAGGCATCAGCAATAATTTCAGCCTGTTTCATAAGCAGCTGAAGAAGCTCACAGTACATTTAAACAGAAAGTAAAATGTTAACGGTGGTGTAAACAGTGTCAGAGGAAGAGTCTTTCTGATGATGCAGACAGTTTTTGGCTCATTAAAGAGATGTTTTAGGAGGAGGCTGATCATTAGAGAAACTTTATGAACGCCGGCTGACGCCTGGAATCAGCTGGTAGTAAACGGGTGTGAAATACATCCTGCAGGACGGGCAGATAAAGTCCAGCCTCTGCAGAGCTATCAGACGGCTCAGTAGGAGATAGGGGAGTGAGCAGCCTGCACCGCGGCGGGGGGGTGGCGCCCGGCATCCACAGAAGTCAGACCAAAGAGCCGATACGACGGGAGCAGCCGGATGGCGAGGACAGACGGAGGATGAGCCGAGCTCAAAGAGACGGTCCGACCTCGCTCGTCTTCTGGGAAATGGTTTGGCGAAGACAGCGAGGTCTGAACCTGCTGCAGCATCCACGCTAACCTGCTAACCGGCGGGATTATTTACTAGCTTATTTGACCGTAAATCCAGAAACAGTGATGAACAGTGAGGCAACAGCCAGCTCCAACAGTCTGCAGGCCTGAAGTCTTCACTCAGAACAAACGTCAACATTTCTGCTCACACTCACAGCTCCGCCACACACTCGGCCTCGCAGCTCCGCCACACTCGGCCTCGCAGCACTTCATCTTCACGTTTGCTTGTTCCTCCCTCATTAACTTCGTTAGCAGAGGAAATCAAGATGAAGGAAGGTGGGGGAGGAGTAACGGTGAGAGGGGCAGAAACAGGAGCTGTTTCACACATGAAGAGAACGATGGAGAGTTTGAGGATCCAAACATCTCACTGATCCATATGGGAATGATCCCATAGAGAGTGTTTGGGGATGGGCAGAACTAGGGTTGAATGATTTCAGGAAAAGATTTACCGTATTTTCCAGACTATAATGGCCCTTTTCCATTAGCTCTACTCTACTCTACTCGCCTTGTGCTGCTTTTCCATTAGCCCCAGTCGCCTGCTCAATGGGGTGCAGTGAGCTGAGCGCGACAAAACAATCTGTGTCTTTTTGTCACAAACTGAGTAAAAAAGGAAAGCAGAAGAAGGCTGCAGGTGGTAAGAAGAAATACCCCTTGAGAAGCACAGGAGAGTTTTGGAAGCTATACAACAGAATGAAGCCGAGGACGAGAGCAATCCAGCTGCAAAGAAAAGACGGATGAGGGTAAGCTAATGGTAGCTAATGTTAGCATGGTAGGTTGTCGCGCTCATGATTCATCGATGACGACATTGTCTGACCAATCAGTAGCCGGCAGTCGGTGATGTCATCTTTTAGTATGGACTCAGCTCGCTTGGAACCAGAGTGGAGTAGGTACTAAAACTAGCTTGTTTTAGGAGGTACCAGGCTAGTGGAAACACGCTGCTAATCGAGTAGAGCCGAGGCATGCTAGTGGAAAAGGGCCATAAGTCACTTTTTTATAACAGTTTAGCTGGTCCTGTGTCTGACTGATAGTCAGGTGCGACTTATAAATCAAAGCTAGTGCTGTCAGTAGATTTTAAAAAATGAGCGAATAATTAATAATGACCTGTAATTAATTAATCAAATTAATCTTTTTTTTTTTTAATCTCATTTTAAAAATTGCTGAAAAAGCCTCAACTTAAGGTATTTTCATTTAAGTTCATTAGGTTATTGTGGCAGATCTAAACATTGTTCTCCACCTCCAAAAATTTAAGCACAAGAAGCCCAATGCATAAAAACTCTCCAGCTTTAACGGGCCAATCAGGAGACAGAGGCGGAGCTGCAGGTGTGACAACAACAGGAAGTGACTTATTGCTCTTTTCTCTATTGTGGAAATTGGCTGTATAGTGCTTTTGTAGACTTAAACACAGTTTGATAGATATGGTAAAACAGTGAACAGTGTTATTATTGTAGTTATTCACCTACATGATGGTATCTTAATGTACAGCAGGAGTTTGGCAAAGGTCAGCTCCACATGACAGAGTTCACACTTGTTTAATACCACTTTCTCTAAAAGTTCATGGGAAGAAAAAAAACCCATTAAACTCAGACTTAAGCATTTAGGTAGTTTGATTTGATTTTTCTCAAACCAGCACCTGCATAAAAATCAAACAGTATGTGTAAAGGGAAAAATGTCTCACTATGACAAAGTGCCAGTCTGATCCAGTTCAGCCTCCTCTTACACTGTCATATGATTTCAAGATACATAATTCATAACCCATATGATCTTAGAAAATTAAAACATTCAACTTCCATAAAATAGAACCCTGATTAAAATGGAAACTAAATAAAGTCTTTAAATATGGAGTTTAACATCAGCTGTTTGATTCTTTATAGCTGAACAAGAGTGTTTTTGTTTTTACTTTTAAATTGTTTTAAGTTAATGCACATTTTTAAGTCCTCATCTAGTTTGTTCCACAATTTTACTCCACAAAAAGAGACGCACAAACTTTTCAGAGTTTAATGGATGGTTGGTTGTTTAAAATCACAATTCCCTCTTAACTTGCATACCTTTTCTCTAACCATGGACATCGTTTGGATGTTACTTGATAAAAACTTATTCCAGGCTTTAAACAAAATCTGACCTGTTTTATATTTAATGAGGTCCCAGAATTTTAAATACCTGATTTTAAGAACAAAGACTTGTATGTGCAAAGTGCCCAGGATGATGAACTGTCCTTATGACTCTTTTTAATAAAGTGTAAATCTTTAGTAAAGTTTTTTTATATTTATTTCTCCAAACTTCATCACAGTAGGACAGATGTGGATCGATAAGTGCTTGGTACAAAATCTGATGTGATTCTGATCTGAAACATTTTTAGTTTTACTCAGAACTCCAAAACTTCTGGAAACTTTTGTGCAGAAATATTTATTTGCAATAACAGTAATAACTGGTGACAAAGCCCGAGGCAGCACTGGACCTGTCTGAAGGCCGATGTGCCTCCACAAACACTGAATAATTATAATTATAAAAACTGTGCCAGTGTTTCCTCCATGAGCTCTGCACTTTATCAGTCAGGCCTCTTCTCTGTGTTTTACTAACTCCATCTGCACTGAAGCTCAGAAGTGTCTGAGTGTGTCGTCTGCTGCATTAATCCACCCCGACACTGTAAATATAATCTATTAAGCTTTCTGCTGTCACTCAGAGACGACAGAAACAAACAGCAGCCTGAAGTAAAGGGTTTTTAAACTAACACGATTAAGAGGAAAGTTCACACCGCCAGCAGGTACTTCATGCCAACCGCGCGGCACAGCTACACGCTAACAAGCTGCCATGACACTAAGTCTGCCTTTAAAAAGAGTTTACTGCAGCATTTAGACACAAACACACGAGCACGGTCGATGATTGTCCAGGTCTGACTCACGGCTAACATCCGAGCTGGAGAGACTTCTGAATGATGGAGCTGGCAGCCATGCTCGGGTTTGAGCGGTAAGATCTTCTTTCATCATGTTGGCTGGTAATTAGGCATAAAGTGAATGTATGGTACGTGGTGAAAACAGCGTCTTCACGTCTGAATGTGGAGGAAGCTTTGATGTTACAGCGATGACGCCTCGACGTTGGCGAGGAGACGAGGTTGTGTTAATACAGGAGGAGGCTGAGATCTTCTTCGACCTATTTCTGAACGAGGATCACAAAGCATCGTGTTACGGGAATGAAATCGCTTTTGCTACTCAGTGTTAGAGGGAAGTTGTTTGGAAAAAAGGATTCAACAAAAAATAAATAAATATCGTCCAACGGAAAAGGCAACAGCAGAACAACAGGCGAATGGACTCATTTTTGACTTCCAGTAGCTTATCATCTTAAAGTGCCAAGCAGATGAGCGTTCATAATCATTATCATAGCTGTTAATGTAGATATTAGCATGATCTCCATATCCATGGTTGATACATCTACAGTATCTATATTTATCACCACATAGGCATGAGGTCCCTCTGAAAATGGGATGTCACATCTCAAGAGGCCTTTAACACATTTATACTTAACAGAGACAAATATGGTTGGGATGACCTTGTGGTCTGGGCTCCATGAGTTCATCACAACCATAAATTCTTCTTTTCAGTAAGAATATCTAAGATTATACTTCTATAAAATGATCACCACAACCATTCAGACATGAGGACCCTCCTGAAAACCAGATGTAGCATCTCAAGAGGCTACCCTCTAATAAATCAGATGACAGGTCTATGGTTCATGGATCTGTCCCTAACTTTAGTTCTTACTTTAGTCCACTTGTCTCCTCTTCCCTCCCTTCCTTCACCCTCACACCAACACAGCATGGTGTGGATTTGCTGTTCATCATGAGACTGGGATCCACATTCAAGATTTCCTGCTGCTTAACAGAAGGTTTTTTCTTGAGCCGTGATGGAGGTGTGAGAGATGTGTATTTTATATGTATATATGTATCTAATAACATAGAAAATAACATAAAATAGATTAAGTTTGACAAACACACAAATTACGTATATTTATACATGTTATGTAGATATGTATATATATATATATATGGAGAGAGAGATATCACGGTAAATGGTTAACTATTCAAAATAATAATGATGGTAATAACAGTAACAGCTTCGAGCTTTTTAAACCTTTAAATCCTACACAAAGAAAATATCTGTTCTTTTTTCTGTTTACATGCTAAATATTCCTGAATTTATCTGCCAAACAGTTGAGCTGGGAGTTAAAGAGTTCAGGACAAAAAAAAGCTTTGAAGTTCCTCCAGTGTCCACTAGGGGCTGTTTCCTATGATGAGCCAATCCCCATAGAGCCCCATGTTAAAATGTTCAACTTCACAGCAGAAATAAACATGATTCAAGACTGGTAGAAAATGAAAACTTTAAATATAAGAAGTATTAATTACAGATAATTATACTGAAATGTATAAAGCATAAAAGTAAAATGTTTTTATATTGATTATTACGGACTGAGCGATTGTTTAGTCGTCTCCAGCCTGATTTTACACAGCTGACTCTGAAGGGATCTGCTTTAGAGAAGAGTGAGAAAAATTACTCAGAAATGTAATTACAAAAGCTCAACGCATGAATAACAACTTAACAAAAAGATGATTCATTATTTAAACATTTCTCATTTAAATTTGACACGTTAAGCTTCATTATAAATCTGTTTAAATTTCAGAGCGTAAAATTAAAAAGCGGTGAGTTATCTACAATAATTATGCAGTTATTAGTCTCCTAATGTCTGAAGGATGTTGTGGATCAAACGCTGCAGATTGTTCAAACTATGAACCAAATGATTGCAGCTCTAATTGCTGGTTTATGTTTAATGAATCCAAAGTTTTTTTCAAGCTCAACTTTGAAATAAATTTGTGATAATTCGCCTGTAAACCTTTCCTCTGTTCTCCTCTCTGTCCCCAGGACTCGTCAAATCAGATTTTTGGCATTGTAATGTAACATTTCTGCTCATTTGAATAAAACAAAACTAATTGAAAAGCTAATCTTATGTTTTTTGGCGGCGTGCACGGTGGGATTAATGGGTCGTGTCTTCTTCTCCAGATTACAGTTTAATGAGTAGAGTCACTGTTTGTGTGCTGCAGTCGTTATCTGTGACACTGATGTGCTCGTTAACTCTCCTGCTGTGGCCTTTTCTTACTTTGGACTGAAGGCATGGGCGAGTGTCTTTACTCTTTATCTGCAAACACAAACAGGATCACTGTGATCAATGCTGAAAAAGAAAATAAGGCCATGTTTGATTTATTGATGTTCGTGGGCTGAGAGTTGGTTCATTCAATCAATCAAACTTTATTTGTAAAGCACTTTTCATACTAAAATGTGTATAAGAAATAAAATAAAATACCAATACATGACATAAAAAGTAGAAAGTTGCATACAAATGAAAATAAAAAGACCCCGTCAACCCTCACAATCCAACTACAACACACACAAAATTAATCAAACACGCAAAGACATAAAAAGGAAATTCTAAAACAGAAAACAGAATGCAATACTGCCTTCTTCAGTTTGTTTTCCACCTCTGTGCAGCCTGGTTCGGTGATTTGGTGCTGTGGGTGAATCCAGCCTGAAACTACTGATCTTGAAATTCTGCTAACGTGCAGTAAATGATTAATTTTTCAGAGGGTGTTACTGTCGTCAACGGTTTTTCTTCAGTTGGCTTCAGCTCTTTTGCAGTGAGATGATGTTCTGTGGGCCTGATTAATTCAAAAATCTTCCATTTTTAAGTTTTCTTCATGGACCTGGCTCCATCTCCCCCAAACACGCTAACACCAACAGACTACGGCCCCATCCACACGAAGACGAAACGCGTAACAGTTTCCAAAACGATCGTCATAAAGACAAAGGCGTCTCAGAAAATGTGTGCGTCTACATGAATGCACTCAATACGCATGAAGACGCTGTGAAACACATGCCAGACCTCTAGGGGCGCTGTAATGATATGACGGAAACAAGCGGAAACAGATGAAAAAACAGTGGGCATGTGCACTCGCGGCAAAAGTTGTAAACAGAGATTGTGATAAAGTGATCATAAAGTGCTGTAATGTGTCCTCGATAATTGTTTGTTCAACTCTGTGGTGATTGAGAAGAAGGAGATTTTGCTGCAACAGGGATAGTAGGGTCACTAGCTTCATCAGCACATATGCTACACCGTATGCCGCCATTGTTGTTGTCGTTGCCGTGTGTGGCGCATGCGTGTCAATGAAGATATGAAACTATGATGTAAGTGTATCTGAAAAGTTGCAGAGAGCCAGTAATCACAGAGCTGCGTATACGGCATTTCAAAATCTTTCCACTCTGGAACCTGGTTTCAAAAATGATCGTTTACAGACCCCCAAAACGCCGTCTTCATATGGATGATACACAGATTCAGCTAAAAACGTATGTGTTTAGACCTCGGTTTGTCTTCATGTGGATGGGGCCTCAGTCAAATAAATGATTGTTTCCTCTCTGAGAAGAGCTGCTGGCTCCTGCGAGGCCTCTCTGTGCTCTCGCTCGTGGATGTTTATCCATCGCAGCAGAAACAAAGGACACCTCTCTCTTTGTCTCTCTGTGGTTTGCTCCAGCATCCTCTCGGGCCATCCCGGGCTGAAATCATTTACTGGCAGCTGTCCGGTCCAACGCTGCGCTCCAGCTGCCGTGGAGATGGATCAGTGTCTGCGGCGGGACGGTGGGCAGCAGCAGCCGGCTGTCCGTGTGATTTAAGTGTGAGTGTAAATCAGCAGAGAGTCTGAGCCCGAGCAGCCAGCCTCATTTCAATGTGTCCACAAATCACAGCGAGCAGGCGGAGCGAGGGCACAGCTATAAAGAGCCCCCAAAATAATCATCCTCTGAAACTCTCTTTCTTATGCTCTCATTGATTAAAGACATCAGCATAAATCTGACATCCATCACAGCAGAGCGCCGAAATATGGCACAGCTCAGCCTGGGAATATACCGCTCAGACCTGGTTAGTCACCGGTGGTTCTGTTTATACAGCCTCAGACTGATCTCCAAAAAACACACGACCCCCATATGTGACCTCTTTATAAATCCTCAAGGGCATTTAGGACTTAAAGCTATGGTCTATGATTTGGAAGCTTGGTTCATCTTAATAACACCGTTTATAAGGCCGTTATGGTCCTATGGTCCGATCTACGCAACATAAAGACCAAAAAGAATGAAAAAAATCCATTCAGTATATCCGCTGCAAGGCGGCATAGTAGTTGACCGATCCGAACCGCCGTTCCTCGCCCACAATCAGCTCTGCTCTGATTGGCTAACAGTGGTGACGCCAGACCCGCTTCGCTGCCGGTCCAATTGAAATGGCTGCTGTGTGTTACAGGGGGATGACTGTCGTGTTTGTTACCTTAAGCTCTGAGAAATCTAATTTATCTTCAACACCAATGAATATTTTCTGCCGGCCGGCTTGTTGCTCTATCAGAGGGGGCGTGTTGTTAGGAGGTGACACGAGCTGGGGGGCGGGGTCTTGGATCACGGGGGCGGGGTCTTGGAACACGGAGGGGAGGGGTGAGTGAAGGGGGGGCAGGCTGTGTTTTTCAAATCTGTCTCAACAGCCAAACTGGTTTTCAGATCGTAGACCCTAGCTTTAATGCTCAGGTTGGTAATCAGGGTTCCTGCTCCATTTTAAAAGTAAAAAAATGTAATGCTTTTAAGACATTTATAAGACCTTAAAATATTATTAAAGACCCAAAAATGTCAAGACAATTTCTGTGGTAGAAAATACTCTGTTTTATTGTAAACACATCAAAGCACACGGTGGGCATTTTTTTCATTTTTTTTTTTTTGCGGGAAATGACACGCTGTGTTCCCGTCTCATCTGAGCCCCAGAACCGCAAATGAAGGTCCATTTTTTCAGTTTTAGTAGTTTTCTTCACACTTTCATCAAACATGACAACTTATGTCTTCTCATTGACGCTGTGCGTTGTGCTGGAAGCAACATTAGAATTAGCCTGGCCCCGCTAGCTGCTGCCACATTCCGCTGGTGTTCATCTCCTTTCATGTGTGACTCGATGGCTTTGAGAACCATGGTCCCTCAAGAAAAACTCTTTTTGCAGAATTTACACATGCCATTCTTGTCTTAAATAAGTCTTCCATTCATTTTTCATTGAACTTACACTTCCCCATCTTAGCATCTTTCCGCTCACCTCGACAACCGTGAATGGCAACACGTCCCGCAGTCCGACGTTGTATAACACGTACCGCAAAACACCTATTAATTGCTCAGAAGACGTTTTACAGCGGACTAGTGCTCAATCTCATATTTACTGCACGGTAAGTTAAAGAAACAAATTCAAACTATTAGATGTTTTACGGAGGGACACAGAGCTTTCCCAATTAAACGTGCCGTCTGAATATTTAATACCTTCAGCAAATTTATGGTAAATTTAAGACAATTTAAGACACTAAATTACCTGGATTTTAATTTCAGACATTTTAAGACTTTTTAAGGACCCACAGGAACCCTGGTAATCTGATTTAGATCCTTTTTTTTATAATACTGGTTAAAATGATCTTCATGACCTGATGGCAATAATTCATAATGTGTTTTTAAAATAGAGCGACAAATATCTGCTATCTACAGCAAGAGTAAAACAGGGAAAACATCAACCAATCACATCTTTGTGGCACACATTTTAAACCAATCAAATCCTGTCGTCGTTCTGCCCGCCTCCTGCTCGTACATTTTGCCAGCGTGTACAGCCTCTGGTTCAATGTAGCCGAGCTGAGAGGGATCCAGCTACACTGCAGAACGGCAGAGAAACTACCCACACCTCGATTACTGGTCACCGCTCCTCTAGCTAAACAGAGAAAGAGTTTGGAGAAGGTCAGGTCTAAAACGAGACACTGGGACAGCTGTTCTTCTGTGGAAGTTCTCACCAGGCTTTTTCTTCTTCTTTGGTTTTACGGTGGTTGGCATCCATCATTTTGGAGCATTACTGCCCCCTTCAGGCTAGAGACAGAGTTCAGTTTGGAGAGGCAGAGGAATGTTTTTATTATTATATCATCACACGGGAGATTTACAGGAGAATACTGATACAGGAGGACGTCAGGAAAGAGGATAAAATACGTAAATACGGTAGTTTAACGGCCAAAACAGGAGACTTGACAGCTATGTGGAGAATGTCAGAGGAACTACCTATACCCCGATCAACATCGGCTGTGAGCACTAACTAACTTTACATGTTTGTTTTTAACTTTACTATGATAATGTTTTGGTGTTTTCTTACTGCTGACTGAGACATGACTTGGTGTAGTTTAAAGCTGAGGGTTCGGAGGTGAATCAGTCTTCTGGGTGGGAGGGGCCAGACAGAGCCCTGAGGAGATGCTACATTCAATTTCATGCTAGTTTTCCAAAATTACCGACCCTAGCTTTAAGGCTTATTTATGCTCAACGTCACATACGGACTGCACTCTGTCCGTGCCTCGTGATCTTTTTTCGTCCGTATTTCTGTACGTATCATTGAAGTTTACGGATATGGGCCAGACAGAGCAGCAGCACTGACACAGTGTTGCTGCTGTCAGTACTCGATATGCTAATGCTGCGTTCACACTGCAAGCCCGTCGCCCACTGACATAGCGTTGCGCGTCCATAAATACCTCATTTTGGTCACCATTGCCGTCGGTCGTTGCTCGGTGACGTCACGTCTGCTCGAGTTTCACCGTGATCATATCATATATCATATAATAGGATGTATAAGCGGACATTATTCCAGCTGTATCCTTTTCATTCACTTATCAAACACAAAACACTGCAGCTGATGATGCAGCAGCATCATCTGTGAGTTTACCGCGGTCCGTCTAGGTGGAACTAATGTCCTCACTGACTGATGTTTCCACAGAGACATAAATTGTTACTCTGTCGTCCGGATGAATAACTGTCTGTCACGGACACCTGCTGCAAGTGTGCATACAACTTTTTTTTTCTTTGACATCGCGCGACGAGTGAAGTGGTCGTCTTGTACGCGGCTGTCGCATCGCGGGAGGGTTAGCCCCGCCCCATCGTGGCTATACATTGACTTTAAATGGAGAGTGATCGCCGAGGTAGAACAAGTAGCGTCCAGTGTGAACACACCTTAAGGATGTGACGGTAAGAAAATTTCATATCACGGTTATTGTGACCAAAATTATCACAGTTATCATTATTATCGTGGTATTGTTGCAGTGTGCTCTAAATGTTCAAGAAGTACTTTAACACAGTCTTAAATCATTTAACCTCTTTAATATTATAATTTAACAGTTCTTTTGACTTTTTTGTCAATAACTGTGTCAGGAAATGTCCTATAAGTAAATTTGTTCAAACCTTTTTCATTAGAAACAACAATAAACCAACAAATACTTCTGGCAAGTATTTGTCATTATTATGTTATAAATGCTTAAACTGTGTGTAATTACAAGAAAAGAAAAAACAGATTTGAACTTTAAACAGGAATCTCTTCATAAACAATTGTAAATAAACATTTTTAAAGTTTTGAGACGACCAAAAATAAAATTAACCTATTTTACAAACACCCACACATTTTAGTTTGCCTTTTTTTCTTTTCTTGTATTTAAACACTGTTTAAACATTTATAACATAATAATGACACATACTTGCCAGAATTCTTTACTTTTATTTAACATGAAAAAAGGGGTGGAAAAATGTTCTCATAGGACATTTTTCTGACACATTTATTAACAAAAAGGCTGTAAAATTATAATATTAAAGGGGTTCAATGATTTAAGACTGTGTTAAAGTACTTTTTGAACATTTTGAGCACACTGCAACAATACAGCAATAATAATGATAACCATAATTTTAGTCACAATAACCGTGATATGAAATTTTCGTACCGTTACATCCCCATTATAAACCTTGATAAAACTTATCCATCCTTTTCTTCTGCTTGCAGGCCGAGCAGAGAAACCAGGAGGGACATAAAATCCTTCCAGCAGCTTCTGGATCTTCTTCTGGGTCTGAGCCCAGTTGGATGTGCCGAGAAGACCTCGACTGGCCGGCAACCAGGAGGCTTCTGATCAGATGCTTGGACCACCTGGCTCCATGTAAGGTGAAGGAGCAGTGACTCCCCACTGAGCCTTGTCCAAAGTCTGAGTCTATTTTTAACACTGCTTTGGCTCCTTTGTGTAATTAGACACAATCCAGTCCTGATTCACCGCCTTCTTTGTCTGGTCCTCCACATTATTTTCACTTCCACTGCAAACAAAACTCTGATTTGATGGGAAGAAAACTAAGACCCCGTGATTGCAGGCAGAACAGATTTTTCAATCAATCAATCAACCAATCAATAATCAGCCTTTGTTTTAGGGGTGCACTGATCACAGCTTTCTGGCTGATCACCGATCTTTAGAGCCTGACCTGCTGATACAGATTTTTTTTTATTACTGACATCACACACCAATGTTCCAATCTTATTTAATTGAAAAACATTAAACAAAGTTTTATTTGCTGCCAGTAAAAAAGCAGTTAGAGGGAAATGGCTTCATCAAAGTCCTCCAACAAAGACAGACTGGTTAGAAATTGTAACAGAAACAGAGTATGGACAGGTTTACTTTCTCATTGGATCTTAGAAAAGTTTTTGCAGTACAGGGAGAAATGGACTGTTTTTAATCCTTAAAAGAGGTTTACTGCACTTTTACTTTATGAACTAACATGCTCCATTAATATGAATGTACTGAACAGCTGACATGCCTGTCTATATCTATATGTGCACGTATAACATGTTTATATTTCTTCATAAAAAATAAAGTAGAAAAAAGACAAACAAAACTTGTTACAACGAAACCTTGTTTTAACTGCTCATGAGGTAGCTCTCTCAAATCTAAATAAAAAGTTTTAAATATTGCTGTCAAACAACTAAATTACCTTAGTACCTTTAGTCTTTCATTTTCCTCATTTAAAATAAACAATACTTGCACAACAGGTTGCACTGCAGGCCTGTTTAGAGCCTCTTATCAAAAATAAAGTGCACAGCAGTATTTTGCTTTTACAAATAAAGGAAATCACAAAGTTTGAGGTTGTTATTAAAATAATCTGCAAGACAAACTAACAACACAACTTAAACCACTAATGAAGAGTTTTAGGTTTCATTGTAGTACTAAAAGACAAAAAAGCCCCATGAAGCATCTTTGTGGATATTAAAATGTAAAAATACTGCAGGTCTGTCAGTCTGCAGAGGAAGAAGCTGCAGGAGGATAAGACCAGTTTCTCACATCAGGATCAGCCGATTGCCGATTCCCCTAAAGTAAGGAAATCGTGCCGATCGATCGGTGTAAAGGCATGAACCGTCCTTTCAAGGTCAGTGCGATTTAAAAAAGGCTTCACTTTGGCTTAAAGACGTAGTTGATAAAAACTTGTTCTGACCACATTCTCCTTCTGTTTGGTAAAAGTAAAACCACTGTCAAAAATGACCCCCAGGCTCTTTCCAAATGGTTTTAGCATTGTGCATGATCAGCCCATGCTGCTCTGTTTGGTTTGTGTTTACCTCATTATCAATTCATTACTTAAACTCTCTGTTCCTAAATAACAGTGCAGTGTTTCAGGGCTGTCTCCATCACTGCGACTGTGGGTTTAATATCAACATCAAAAACTCTGAACTGTCCCTTTAACAAACCCAGAGAATGATTTAGTGGCTGTGGATGTAGGACACGAGCAGCCTTAAAACAATCCAAATAAATCTGACATTGTTTATATGGGCTGTTCGCTCCGTGTGTCACAGCTGAGGACTTTATTGTTTCTAAAAATCTTTTATGGTCTGCATGAGCCGTCAGAGCAGTGTGTGTGTGTGTGTGTCCATGTGTGGAGCTGTGAATTAATCTGCTGCTGCTGAATCATCGGATGATCACGTCCTGCCGTTTGGATTTCTCTGATATTGGGTTGAACAGGTCGGCTAAGACAGAGATGCTAATTCAATAAGACTTCTCCCAAAGCCTCTCAGTGCCTGGATCTGTAAAAGCTGTTTCATAAGGTACTTCCTGTTCCATATCCAACATGCTCCTAAAACTGATCCATCATTCCAGACCATCGGTCTTCATTATTGATCATTTCAGTGAATTTGGACCCTACTGTACTTTATTGTTTCTTTCTTATTATACCTACACTACTTCAAACCTTAATTTGACCCCCTAAACCCACTAAAAAACTCACCAAAGTTAGCAAACACATTAGATCTGGTGAAAAATTTGACAAAATGAAAAAAAAAAAAAACATGTCAAAACGGCCCTCACAGCCACGAAGAACGTCGTAAAGAGATCAGACCAACGCTGAAATGTTCATCTCATTGCAAACACGACGATCTCTGCTGTGAAATGGTCATTTTAGCACAGCGGTGGGAAACTTTGGTTACCAAGAGGGCCACATCAATCTGTTTTCACACCGATAAATATTGTTGGGCATTATCAATGAGAAAAAAACTCTAAATAACCAAAATTAGCAAACATATAGCTTCAAAAAAAGGATAATACCAAGGTTGAGTTTACTTTTCAGGGTCATTTTTTATTTAATTTTATAAAATTGTACTATATTTTTATGTTTAAGGTTAAATTGATTGAACCCATTGGTTAATAATAAATAGGTCAGTTTTTCTCATACCTACTATTGCTGACTACTGTTCTCTGTTTGAGTAATCTCACCTGATCAAGACTTTTCTTAAAGTCCAGACTACAGAATAAGGAATAAAAGTCTGTTTGATTCCTGCTGATATCAGACCGGATCAATATCGGTATCAGCCAATACTCAAGGCTGAAATATCGGTATGGTATCGGAGGTGAAAAAGTCGTATTGGAGTGATTTTTGATACTGGTATCAGAATCAGAACAACACTGTGAGGCTCAGGAGGTCTTTGTTCCTGCAGCCATCAGACTGAGAACAATCTGAATTAAGGCAGAAAATCTGTTTATTCCCAAGACTGCTGACAGTGGACACCTGAATTTACCAGCGTGGATGAATGAAGTATAGATCCACCCACCTATGAAAGGGACCTGTGATGTTTCCACACCAAACCCTGTTTAAAGACTTAACTCTGTGGCACAGTGTGGTCCTAACGTTTAGACGGCACATCAGATTAAACACACTCCAGTGTCTAACAAATAAACTCAAATAAAGCTCTAATGAGCAGGTTGTGCACCTTCTTGATAGTTAAGTGTAGACGGGCATGCTTGAAAACACTGAGGGACATTTACTTATAGACAACATCAGTATAAATCATCAAATAAAGGCCACAGCACCTACAAACAAACAGATAAAAAACCATTTTCAGAGCCATGTGTAAATATAACAGCAGAGTCCAGACGTGAAGTCAGGGTTCATCAGTATTCTCCAGGAACACACCCACACATTAATGAATCCAGGAGAGCATCCACTTTGTCAAATGGCTTTAATAGAGGCCTTCCTATTTCCATGAACGCTGCCTTATAGATTTATGTAGACAGGACTGAGATGGAGCTCCGCGGCTACTGCAAATCAGCCCAACACAGACGCTCCCATCGTCTGGACTGTTTTTAAAGGCTCTTACAGCTCCTGTTGGATCACATCCACCCAGAGACGGAAACACGACAGAGGAAGAGAAGGAAGGAAAATTAAATCCACTAAAGCTGAATAAATGTATTTATAAGAACAAACGTCTAAAATAAAGTGACTGAGGGGGAGTGATGGTCCATCAGAGCTCAACTGTTCACAACATGGACCTTTACTTTGTATTATCTTACTAGGGATGTAACGGTTACCGGTAAAATGGTAAACAGCGATAAAATTTCCCACGATAATCGTTACCGTGTCCAATTAAAATTACCGTTATATCGTGCTTGATCACCACACTGCCTCAGTAATGCACGGTCATGCTGCTCTTTGCCTGGAAAAGCCGGAACTGTGTATCTGTCCTCGATTAAGGAGCCTTATGCGAGGTGCACATGCGCAGTTTGCATTGTTTGGCTTCTGAGTCTGACACATTTATTGACAAAAAAAGACAAAAGAACTGTTATGAATATAACAATAAAGGGGTTAAATGATTTCAATTCTGTGTAAAAGTACTTTTAGAACATTTTGAGCACACTGCAACAATACCGCGATAATAATGATAACTGTGATAATTTTGGTTACAATAACCGTGATACAAAATTTTCATATCGTTACATCCCTATATCTTACATATTATTATATTATGATATAGGTCAGGGTGGAAAAATATGTCTGTCAATCAGTTTGTAGACAGATGGATAGACGATTATATAAAGAGAGAATGACAGATAGATAGATAGATGACAGATAGATGGATATGAAGTTAGATATAGAAGTATATGGATTTATTATAATTACCATTGTTATCAGTATTAATGTATTTTATTTCTTATTATATTTAAAAAATCTAAATCTGCACAGCTCTGTTGGTTTATCATATAATCTTTGGTTTCACTAATTGTTTGTAGTTTTATCTACTAAGCTTTGGCAACGTCAAAAATATGTAGTTAATATATGTTTTCCATGTTAATAAAGCTTGGTGGATGGATGGATGGATGGATGGATATTAGGGCTGGGCGATATGACCTAGAAATAAAATCCCTGATTTTTTTCCACAACACTTGATTTACGATTTTAATCAATTTTTCCCTCCCTAAAAGAAACAAAACTCCCAGTGACATAAAAATGAAACAAATCAAGTTTTGCCTTTATGTTGTCTAAATGTTTCCCTCTTAAAGTCAAAGTCTGGGTCATAAAAGGTTGATTATGTAGTATAAACGTAGGCAGGTTTGTCTACATAAACACTAACAGGCTGAGGTATTTTTACAGTATTAGCATGAAACTCTCTGATCAATATTTAATCTACTTAAATAACAAATACAAGCCTATAAAAGTGCTTGTGCAAAAACTACAAGGCCGACCATCATGAAAATTGTAATGTTTTCAAAAATGGCAGCCATTTACAATTGGACTAAGACAAGAAAAAAAAACTCAATTTTTAATTTTTTAAATCTTCTGCAGAAAATAATTTGAATTAATCGATTTTTTGCCCAGCCCTAATAGACAGACAGACAGACAGACAGACAGACAGACAGACAGAGAGATAGATAGACAGACAGACAGACAGACAGATAGATAGATAGATAGATAGATAGATAGATAGATAGATAGATAGAAAGAAATATGATTTAACTTCATAAATAACAAGGCTCTCTAGATAAACCAAAGTAAACTAAAAGATAATCCATCACTTCAATGTTTTATTTTAAATATGTTATTCATGATTCATAACGTCTGACTGCTGATGCTTCTTCTCTAAACCTTATTTTAAACAAACTACAGATTGATCGATGTAAACTACACTCACTGGGCTGTTTAACAGGTTGGACCTATATTTAAAAGCAGTTGTAGGTCTTGGTTCACAGACTCATGGCGGCGCTGAAACATCCTCAGACATGTCGGTCCACGTCCCAAAGGTGCCCTTCAGAAAATCATTACAAATCCAATCCAGGACACAGCTATAGGTGCAGCTCAGACACACCTACGTGATCCTGCAGGCCTGTTAACAGCCTGGAAATACTCCAACAACACAGTTCAGTCAGAGGAGCTCATACACGCCCACACAGGAGACGCTTTGACCTTTGTGTGACCTTTGTGCAGAGCTGCAGAGTCATCAGTCCTGAAAACAACCTGATTATACATCTACTCTGGTACCACGTGTCCCATCAGTCATGTTCCTGCTAACAGGATTAGACCTACAGAAGGACGGACGCTGACATCAGCTGACTAAGTTTACAGCTAGTTTACAGGGTAAGGGTTAACCTAACCATTACCCTAGTTTACAGGGTAAGGGTTAACCTAACCTAACCCTAGTTAACAGGGTAAGAGTTAACCTAACCCTAACCATTACCCTAGTTTACAGGGTAAGGGTTAACCTAACCATTACCCTAACCATTACCCTAGTTTACAGGGTAAGGGTTAACCTAACCCTAACCATTACCCTAGTTTACAGGGTAAGGGTTAACCTAACCTAACCATTACCCTAGTTTACAGGGTAAGGGTTAACCTAACCTAACCATTACCCTAGTTTACAGGGTAAGGGTTAACCTAACCATTACCCTAGTTTACAGGGTAAGAGTTAACCTAACCATTACCCTAGTTTGCAGGGTAAGAGTTAACCTAACCATTACCCTAGTTTACAGGGTAAGAGTTAACCTAACCCTAACCATTACCCTAGTTTACAGGGTAAGGGTTAACCTAACCCTAACCATTACCCTAGTTTACAGGGTAAGGGTTAATCTAACCCTAACCATTACCCTAGTTTGCAGGGTAAGAGTTAACCTAACCATTACCCTAGTTTACAGGGTAAGAGTTAACCTAACCATTACCCTAGTTTACAGGGTAAGGGTTAATCTAACCCTAACCATTACCCTAGTTTACAGGGTAAGAGTTAACCTAACCATTACCCTAACCATTACCCTAGTTTACAGGGTAAGGGTTAACCTAACCCTAACCATTACCCTAGTTTACAGGGTAAGGGTTAACCTAACCCTAACCATTACCCTAGTTTACAGGGTAAGGGTTAACCTAACCATTACCCTAGTTTGCAGGGTAAGAGTTAACCTAACCATTACCCTAGTATACAGGGTAAGGGTTAACCTAACCATTACCCTAGTTTACAGCCTTTACAGTCATTTCACAGAGTTTATAATAATCAATGATAAATATTGTGAAGGGGGGCAGGCTGTGCTTTTCAAATCTGTCTCAACAGCCAAACTGTTTTTCAGATCGTAGACCCGAGCTTTAAGTGAATATTCTCAAAGGAAAGGTTACAACATGGCTCACAGGCTGGAAATGTGGTCTCTGTGTCTAAGTGGAAACAGTGGGAACAATCCCACAGGCCCTTACTCTGGAGAAATAGCTTAATGCTAACTTTAAAATACACCAACCTGCTCCGCTCTAAAGCCGTATAACTCTAAGTCTGATGCTTATTTAAGCTGGCATCCTCAGACCTGCAGCTGTCACATCTTACTCTACACCAGTGGATGTTAAATGTGTGAATGAGCATGCTGTCAAATCTGAATTAAATTCCTTTAAACCTCCAACAATGGCAGAAAAATGACAAACCCACGGTGAGTGGAGCGGGCCTCTCTGCTGTGTGCCTGCATTTTTCTTTAATCAGACGCAGACTTATGAGACACAAGGGTGCTTTTCACAAACCCCAAGTGCAGCCAGGGTAATAATGTGCTATTAAAATGCTGATTTTCACACTGCTTGACTCTGTGGCTCTCTAAAAAAAAAAAAAACATCATCGGAGCGTTTTGAGAGGAAACGGAGAATCTCTATTTCCCAGGAGCACTTCATAATTAATTTATTCCCCAGCACCAAAACAACAACATTAATTAGAGAATAAAAGTCAGAGCTGTTTGAAAAAAGGTTCAAGCACCACTTTAGCAGAGGCTATAATAAAATGTTTTATTCATTTGCATACATACTAAGCAGACAGCAGAGAGGTGGAGAGGGTAAAGAGTGAGCCTGGAGGAGGGGGTGATTAAAACCATCCACACAAACTCACCATTATCACACACAAACAGTCTAACAGGACGACGACGTCTCTTTTCACACGCTCACCAAAGCCAGCGCTCGGCCCTCGCACTCATCGGCCAACATTCAGATCCACAGATCGTCCTCAGCGGCTCAGCTAATGTCTGAAATAACGAGTCCAAACACTCTGTGATGAGTCTGGACGCACCGTCATGCTACAGGAGGAGTCTGAGGAGCCGTTATCTCGTCATGAGGCTTCATTCAGACCCAAAAAAACAGAAATAATGTGAGGCAGGATTACCTTCAAGAGGGTTAAACTTTAGTTCACAATCACTCAGTTTAGGATGTAATGGAGGAGACATTCCCCAGAAACACATTACCACTCATTACATAACTAATTATGAAATTATCTCCCCCAGTTCAGATTTAACTTCATGAATATTCACAGTTAAAGCTGTGCTGCTTCATCCAAATATTACCCTACTGTCATCATGGAAGGACCATGGATGATTCCAGGCAGGAGAATTAAAGATGTTATAAACTGGACTTCTATGCTGAAAAAACATAATGATGTTGAACTTTAAAGGCCCAGCATGATCGTTAGTTTGACTGTTGACATCGTGTCTTCCAGTGTTAATTTTGTTGATTAATTATTTTGGCATAGTTTTCATCAACAACCTTTTTCCTGTGATTTAAACTAGACCAAAACTACAATGTGTGACAGACTTAAAGGTGTAGTCAGCGATCTTCTAATCTTCTAATCTAATGCACTATTTGTCAAATTCACCGTATTTCTCCTCTCCATCCACAAGATGTCCCCACTGACAGCATGTTGAAAAAAAAGTCTGGTTTCAATACACAGCCTTGGCTCTGAATTTCAGCAGGTAAATACTGTGGCTCGGGCCGAGTTACCAAAACAGGGTACACCCCCCCACATCCAGGGGGCGATCATACTCATGCACAGATCAGACAGAGGGGGGAGGGGGAGTCGTAAGTTGCGTAGCGTGTGCAGTTAGCTTAAGAGAGAGATACAATAGGTGCAGTAGCAATGGCTGAAAAACAGCCCAAAAGAAAAAGGTCAGAGGAGTGAAAAGTGAAAAAGAAGGGCTATGACCATGAAAGAGTGAAGACCCAGGTCAACATTGGTGTTGCTTTCCGACGGTGGAGGGAACTCCGTGAATTAAAATACCTGAAAACGGACGTGGATGTCTCCGTCTGTCTGCTGGATAGGTTAGCAACATTAGCTTTGTGGTGCTTCACATAACAGTAACAGCTGTCAGGCATTCATCTTATTGTCTAATCTGACAGAATGTACTGTTGTTGTGATGTTATCAATAATGACAGTCGAGTTATCTGATGATGGGTTACCTTAGCTACGTTGGTCAGCTATGCAGTTTCTGCAGCCGATGCACGTCCATCAGCTTTCGGGGGTGGAGCCAGGGGTGAGGTATGAAGGGAGAGGCGGGTCTAAATTAGTTTATCAACAACCTCTGCACTCGTTTACTTCCACATCGCTGACTACACCTTTAAGTCAATCAGACTTAATATGGTCATGTAGGAAGTAGAGACAAGTGATGAATCTATCCAATCACAGAAAGAAAGATGAAGCCTGTGTGATCCTCTTCAGCTGAATTTTTTATTTTGCTAGTTGACTAGTCACCCATTCTAACTAATATCTAATGTAAAAAAAGATAACAGATAGATAGATAGATAGATAGATAGATAGATAGATAGATAGATAGATAGATAGATAGACTAGGTGATATGTATGCAGTAAAGAGACAATATAAAATTAACAAGTATTGTGCAAAAAAAAAAACTGCAGGGATAAAATTAACAAGTAGGGATTATGTTAGCACACAGGAACATTATTAGGAAATTAACAATAATGTGCAAAAGAACCAGCACAGAGATTAAACTAACAAGTGTTGTGAAAGATCTGATTAACAAGTACTATGCAAAAACCTATAAATGTAAAGTAAATGATTTCTACAAAACATTTAACTCAACACTGCTGTTTCCATATAAACCACAGAGGCCTAATGAAAAAGAGTATTCATCAAGGATGAGATGGAACAGGAAGTGGATTAGTGACCACATTATAATTAATATTTTGTTTGAAATTGAAGAGCTATTGTGTTTTAAAACTGCATTGATAAATTGATTCAAATGAGCTTGTAAAATCGTCATCATTAAAAGGTCAACTCCTATCACCTCCACTGCACTGTTTTAAACTACCGAGGGCTCCCATGATCCTCCACTGCTGTTCAATAATGGGCCCACTGGCGTCTACGGAGATGACCAAACTTTCTCCTTCCTGCATGTACACTCCAGCCCTGAGGCTAAATCAGCTTCTCTCTTTCTGTAAACAAAGTTAGACAAAGACTGACCAGGATACAAGTCCCTGATCCTGAGGAGAACATCTCCAGTCCACGTAGACCGGAGCTTCTGCATGAATCAGAAGATCATTGTTTCAAACGGGGACACGGCGAAGCACACAAATCAGCGTGAGCGATGTGGACCCTGGCTGAAACAGTGACAGCCACATCATGAATAAAACATGGAAAATAAATTCTGCATTATCAGGCCGACTGTGTGATGCAACATGAAGGGGCTGTTGGTGAGTCCTAATCTTTCATTCCACATCCTGAGGCGGTTTTTAAAAGACAAACAACTTCAACTGAGGCTGCAGTGCAGCGTCCAGCCTCCTTCTCTGGTTTAAGGTCGGTGAAAACGTTTTGTTTGTCTTTTATAATTCATCTGCTGAGTCTAAATCCAGACCAGAAAACTGTGTCTTAATTAGAAGTGACCAGGAGATTCTGATTTCTTTTGTTGCTCTCCATACTCGTGTCAGCTCTGGAAGCTTCCACACATCAGTAAAGAAGCCCTTATAAAACTATTAAAGTAAATAAAGTTAAGTCCATCCACAAATCTATCAGATCATGACGGGTTAAATCAGCAGCTTCCTCACAGCACAAGCCCCCGATAATGACATAATTTAACAAAGATTCAGTAAAGTGAGAAAAAGAAGCAGTTTTTATTTTGTCATTTCTTAAATGCTTCTACTGTAATTTGAAAACTGATCTTTTTTAACATTAAGACTTAAGCTTCTAATATTCAAAACCTTATAACTGTTAACTATTGTTTTGAATTATGTGACGGAGAAGGGGTTGGGCTGATGAGTTTTACCTCCCCCACTCCTATAACTGTTTTTATCATTCTTTTGAGTACATTAAAGATTAATAAGGTTCAATTCAATTAAAAAAAATCCATGACAATTAGGGGTGTGCGATATGATGATATTAAATCATTAAGGATTATAACGTGGGGATGATCTGATAAAGCAGAAAGATCGTCAGATCGTCTGTGTGGGCGCAGAGACTTTAACACACACCAGCACACCGTGAAGCCATGACAGAAAGAGAAAAGGAGATAAAGATGTCTGAACAAAACTCTGTTCTAAAGCAGCTGTATTATTCACTCAGGTTATAGACAACATTTGTTTTAAATTGTTGCACTTTAAGAGATAATGTTGATATTGTTGTTCATTACCTTTTATATTAACATTTATTGCACTTTTTTATAAAAATATTTAAATTAATTTAAATTAAAACCTGTTCAGAAAGTTTCTTTGACTTGTCTTTTTTTTTCTTTTAGGGTTTTACATGTTTTATATGTTAAACATAGGGAAAAATGGTCAAACATGCAAATTAGTCTAGAAAAATCAAAGTAAAAAGAATCATGATAAAATCGTGATTGTGATTTTATTTTTAAAAATTCACGATATGATATTTTTGCCATATCGCCCACCCCTAATTACAATATATAAATATCTAACAAATGCAATGACAGGTGTTTAATCTTGACTCTTGAATACCAAACATTTGGTCTAGAAAAGTTTTCTTTTTCTGCACTCTGATCAATTTAGAAATCAAACTTTTTCATCAACTTTTAAAGTCATACTTCTGTCCTGTGATCTATTTCTCCTATTTCTAGATTCATTTTTTTAGGTCGCTGTCACACCTAAAGTGAACTGCAGCATTGTTTCCTTTCTCGGTCACTCTGCTCTTGAAACTTGCTCTGGGTGATTATATATTTTAGTTTTAGGCAGTTTGTGAGCTTCCTGTGCTGAAATAAGATAAATCTGCATTATTTCTCTGCCTGATTCAGGTCACAGTGCCCCGGTTTTCAGTTCACATGGCTTGTTTGGTTCAAATCCTGTCCATCCATCCATCCATCCATCCATCCATCCAACCAAGCAACCAACAACTTTCAGCATGATGTTCTAGTGTTTTTAGACCTATCTGTTCAAACTTGCCAACTCAACAGGATTCTTTGTCCTCACAAACTCCATCCATCAGAATATTCAGAATATTTCTTTCCATCCAACGACCAATCTATAAATTAATCCATCAATTTATCCAACCAACTTCCAACCCATTCATCCATTAGCTAATTAGTATACCTTTTTATCCAACCATCAATCCAGAGATTAATCAAACCATCCATTTTTAATTCATCCATCATCCCATGTTAGTTAATATCAGCAAACTTCCATCCACCAATTTATCCAACCATCAACCAATCCATCCATCCATAAACTCATCAGTATTTCTGTCCATCAACAATCAATCCATAAATTCACCCATTATTTAATTTATCCACCATCCCATATGTTAGTTAATCTCATCATACATTTCTCCAGTTTATCCAACCAACTTCCAACCTATCCATCCATCCACTCATCAGCATTCAATCATTTTCTAATTTATCCAACCAACTTCCAACCTATCCATCCATCCACTCATCAGCATTCAATCATTTTCTAATTTATCCAACCAACTTCCAACCTATCCATCCATCCATCCATCCATCAGTATATCTTCACATCCAACTATCACTCCATTTACTATTTAATTCAACCATTCCATACTTTACTTGATTCCAGCATACATCCATTCACCAGTTTATCCAACCAAACAGCCCATTCATTCATCCGCTCATCAAATGGGATTACCATTTACCAATCTATAGTTCGATTTTCTCAGCCATTATTTTTCAGGTAGGTGTTGAGTATCCATCGACAGGTGAGTACAAAGCTTTGCCTTCCTGCCCCGTTTCCTCCTCTCCATGACGGTCCAACAGAAAGCTCGTAAAAGTGCCGACCCTGCACCCATCGGTCCGTTGACCTCACGGTCCGCGGTGAGCTCCAGATCAAGCAAAGACTGGATTGTGGGATTTTACATGATTCCAGGATCTATTCCCCTTTTCAGCGTTTCACTTTGAAGACCTGATCCAATGACTCAGCAGTGATCTAGAGGGATTATTCTGAACTCTCAGGCTCTTTGGATGTTTAAAGAGAAGCAGCAGCTGACTGGAGGTAAATGGGTCTGTTCTCGCCCTGCTGACACGGCAGATCGTACCGCACACACACCGCCCTGACACAGACTAATGCCTGGACATTAAACATGGCTCTGCGTCAGACCCTAACCCGGCTCTGCCCCCCTCCTGGTCCCTTTTACACTGCACTGCTGCTCTCATATTCATTGGCTGTAAATATTTTAGCAGTTGGACCAGAGTAAACACCGGTCACTCCAGCGGCCTCAGTCACTCATTTGTCAGTGCTCCTGTGGTAATTACAGCCGGTCTCTGCGGCCAAATGGAGCATTAAGGAAATGTACAGCAGGATTTGTTTGTGCAGAGTGTGTCTGAGGAAACTTTAGCAGCTTGCCAAAAGTTTAAAAGGAGAACATAATCACTAATTACACCTCCATGATTTGTCCAATATGACATTTCTCATTAGAGCTGTGTGACATAGGTTTTAATTTACATGTCAGTGTTTCTCTGCTCGTTGCAGTAATTATGTCATAGAGTGGTTTTAATAAATTATAAAGATCACACATTTGAACTCTTCATGAGCACTCCAGCACTTTATAACTCACTGTATGAATCTGCTGTTGGAAGTTAACCACCTGCTATTAACCCATGCATCCATGTATTAACATGTAAAGGTCAATTAACAAGGGATGAAATGGTTACAAGTAGGGCTGGGCGATATATCAATTAAATCAATTAACCTGAATTATTTTCTGCAGAAGATTTAAATAATTAAAAATCAAGATTATTTTTCATTCACTTAAGTAAACTGCCAAGTTCTTGCAAAGTTCTGAAAAATTTAAATACTGAAATTTTACAGTTTTAATTATGTTGGCCTTGTCAGGTTTTGCACAAGCATTTGTTTTTTTTTTATGAAAAGTATATAATTAGGTTAAATATTGATCAGAGAGAAACATGTTAACAAGCCGTGAAAATCCACACTACACAGCCTTACGCCACAGACGCCACTTTGACAGGACTGAAGATGAAGAGGACTGCTGTATCAGAGGAGAGAGGAGAGACCACCTGGCTGCACAGCTCCGTCCTTAAATGTGCTTATGTGCCTCCTGTTTATTCATGTTTTGGCCACAATCTACTCAGTCACATTAAAGATACACAAAATCATTCATTGGGAGAAGCACGTCTCCTTCCTCTTCCTCCTCTTGGACTGCTGGGTGGAGAAGGAAGGATGGAGGCTGAGGAGAGCCTGTCCTCCCCTGGTGCGGGGATTCAGACCAGGGGAGGACGGCTGCATCCGCCAGCCTACTGAAGCTGGAGTCAATAGAGAAGAGACTGAAACTGCGCCTCATCCGCAGCGCATTTAAAGGCAAAGAAAGGCATTCATTTGATTGGTGAAGGTTAAACTCAGCTGTGCTAAACCCACTCAGGCCTTCTCTCCTCCCCTGTGGGAGGGACGGAGGCGAGGGTGCGCCTCAGTGCGCCATGCACCAACATGCAAAATGACCTGGACACACCCAGCGCCCTGGATGCAGCGCACCTGCCTACACCGCGCCTGGTCTATGAAATAAGAGCCTGTGATGCAAGTCCTACCTACATGTTGCATTTTAGCCTGTAATGTAGTTTATTTCTGTAGTGGTTCATTTTTTTCCTTTTGTTGCTTTATCTTAACCCCTGTGCCTTTTCCATTGACTCTGATGGTCTCTGTTTGACCTGACGTTTGATTTATTGTCTCCAGGGTCTTGCCTTTTTCTGCTGTTGTTTTGTCTGTTAAAGCACTTTGTAAACATCTGTTTTAAAGGTGCTATAAAAATAAAGTTAGTGTTATTATTAAGGCTCGACAGATATCGACTGGCTGATTTAATTGGCCGAATATAGCCCTTTTTTAAAGTATTCAACATCGGCCAGAGATCGACCGCAAACGCTGTTCGGTGTCAAAGCTGCGCAGAATGATGACGTTGCGAAAGATGGTGGCATGCATGTTTCCCCCTTAAATGACCTGTTTACCTTTTTTCAAGTTTTTTTGCCTGTACTATAACCTACCTTCTTATTATTTTCATCAACATGAAGCACAAGATAAAGAGTGACTCTTTTTAACGTTATATATTTAATTTCACAGATGTTTAAAGCTTTTCTGCATGTTCTTGGACTTGAAAATTCATCTTTGTTGTAAAGTTAAACAAATACAGACCTGATCAAAATCTTAAGACCAGTTGAAAAATTGCTAGAATATACATTTTGCACATTTGGACCTTAATTAAAGATTTAAAACCTCATTAAGGTCCAAATGTGCAAAATGTATATTCTAGCAATTTTTCAACTGGTCTTAAGATTCTGATCAGGACTGTACTAAGGGACAAAGTATTGTAAAACAATAAAATGTTCTGCCTGTATTTCATATGTTCATTGTTGTTTTAGTACCATTAAAAAAAACATTTTCTTTAAATGAATCAGATGATTAATCTAAGTGTTTAAGTGTTCTTTTATTAAGACAAAAAGGTGTGGTTACCTTGACATGTTTCGACGTAACTCTGCCGTCTTCTTCAGAAGCTGTCATCCTGACAGCTGTGACGTGTCTTTTTATCAGCTATTTCCGGTAGTAGCCAGCGGGACAGATTGATCACGTGATCTGTCCAGCCGGCTACGTCCCCCGTTGCCTGGCGGCCTCTGGAGAGGTGAATCCCAGGTGTGTGAGAGCTGGAAGGCTCCTTCATCCCTGTTGATGGCAACGGGGGACGTAGCCGGCGGGACAGATCACGTGATCAATCTGTCCCGCCGGCTACCACCGGAAACAGCTGATAAAAAGACACGTCACAGCTGTCAGGATGACAGCTTCTGAAGAAGACGGCAGAGTTACGTCGAAACATGTCAAGGTAAACCATACCTTTTTGTCTTAAAAAAAGAACACTAAAACACTTATGTTCTAAGAAGACAAGATGAATCTAATTAGTAAAGATGATTAATCTGTAATCTTTTTTTTTCTGCCCTAAATAGGTACCAGTATCGGCTTAAAAAAATCCATATTGGTCGGGCCCTAATCATTATCATAATTATTATTGTTATTATTGTTGTTATCATCATTTTTATTATTATTATTATATCACATGGGTGTCTTGGCCTCTACAGTCACAGCAGATTCTCATCATGCCTGCTCAGAAGCAGTGAGATGTTGTCATGGAGAAAAGGATCAGTGTTTCCCCTGTTTGGGAGGGCGCCCCGCCCCCCCAACAGACGCACCCGCCCTGCTTACAGGATTCAGACCGACGTACATTTAAAAAGAATCATATTTATTTTGATCAAAGTTCTTATGACAGAGATTCTTGTTAAATAAAAAAGCCAACTACAGTCTAATGTTAGAGTCTAATGTTGTGTCACTATGGTTTGCTTGTAGAGGTGCAACTATCGAGTATTTTTGGAATCGAGTACTCTGTCAATAATTTCTTCAAGTACTCGAGTACTCTAACAAAATATAATTTTTTGTTTTTAAATAAATCAATTGTATACAATGCAACATGTTAGGCTTTCAAATTGAGCAACCAAATGCCGTTTATTTCTCAGAAAAGGGTTTTTATTTTAACAACTTTCAAAGTTTAAACCAGTACTGGCTTAAAACAAAGCCAAGACAATACTGATTTACAAAGCAGTAATATAATTCTGCAGTTATATTTGTGAAGTGTGTTCTGGAGGGCATTGTGTAGTTTGGATTGAAATCCTTGATCATGTTCTTAAATCCTGTGTCCTCCACCATGGAAAGAGGACGCATGTCTGTGATGAACATATTTAAAATGCTGTAATAGTAATAGTTGCAGCCCTAACAACGTGCTATCATGCTAAGCTACGTGCTAAGATAACTCCGTTTGCCATCAGACACACTGCACTGTGTTTTCTTTTCGTCCCTTCTTGTAGTGACCACACACTTGGGACGCTCTCTGCCATTTCTTCTGTGGACTCTCTCCTTTCTGTCCCTCTCTTTTCTCTTCCTTCATGATTTTACAAGCAGCGCAGCAGCGGAGGTAGCAGGTGCGTTGTGCCACAGAAATGACCGTCCGTGTCAAACACCGTGCACTGTATAGTAGTCCAGATATATATTTTATATGTATAATTATATTTTAAACGAGGCTTCGAGGCACAAAATTTAATTATATTATTATATTATTATATTATTTCAGTTTCTGAAACCAAAGTGAAATCCAACACCATAACAGAAAGGTTTACAAGATAAAGCTTCTTTCCATCCGGCCAGGGAAGCACATAATGATGATGGTGTAGTTAAAACTTGTCATTAGTCTGTTTATTTTGGTGTCTGCGGGGGAAAAAGTGGATTTATGTGACTCATGTACCTCCAACACTGGTGATGACAGTGTTGCAAAAATCTGTTTCCTGGCAGGAGAAACACCCGGGACAATAAAGATAGCAGTTTCCCACCCACAACTAATTCATGTTTAACAGAATGACAACAATCTGTGAAGGTTTAGCAATCACTTAGGGTTCCTTGATGTTCACGCAGCAGATCAAATTAAACTGAATATCAAACTGAAAGAATGAGATGATGATGCAATTAAGAGAAACACAACAGAAACCTTTCCTTAAGTTCATATCTGTTAGAGCTGAATTCTCTTTACAGCAGGTTAAAACAGGCTCTGCTCGAACAGGAACGTCAGATTGAAAAGAAAGAAAGGAGCTCTTAGAGTAAGTGAAGCCTTATCTGTTGTTTCCAGAGGGAGTTAATCAACTGTTTAACGAGCACAGAATCTGTTTTTTATTCCAGTGTGTGTACCGGCTCTGTGACAAATTGAATTTTAAGTGTAGAAACACGTCGTCCTGCATCACTCACTGATAGAAAATCTGTTTTCATCATGTTCTGTGAGGCGGAGAAGTTCCTCTGCAGGAAACGTGTACGATAGAAAAATAATCACATTACTGCTCCGAGGATTATGACAGTCAAACCTGTGCAACCGCAGTCCTGTCTGAAAATAAACTCACAGCACAGTTTACGTTTCTGAAAGGTTGCAGACAAAGTCAAAGTTTCATTAAAAAGTTGGTAGAAGGTGAGAAACAGGTGAACAAAGGTTCAGCTCTGTTTTTCTGCTTTCAGGTCACATTTAATGTTTTAGGGGTTTGATAGGACTTCTGTCAAAGGTGTTAAAGGTGTTGTTTAAAGGTCCAGATCACCACGGGATAAAGACTAAACTTAACCTTTATTTCTATTGCACTTTACCTCCTGCAGTTTCAAAGTGCTACAGAGTAAGATAAAAACTATTTACATAATAGCTGAGTATTCAGTTCAACACAAAACACGCTTGTTAGGTTGACTGGTAACTGTTATGCTACGGCCACACCGGACGCGAATTTGCAAAAACGTGCATCGATATTACGTACAAAGTCAATGCAAAGACACGTTTGGATGCAGAGTCGCCCCGGGCAGCGCATTTGGCGCGGCGCATATGGGGCGTCAAACGCCTCTACGCTCAAGTTAAAAATATCGAACTTTCGACGCAAATTTGCGAGACGCTGTGCCACGGCAGCCAATCAGCGATGACATTCCCCCCTGACATCATTGATTTGATGAGGTGTGATGCTTTGGCCTCCTGCTCCGGCTCAAACCCCTCTGAAAGATGGAGGAGAGGTTGATCTGCGCTGTTTGCCATCATCCGGAGCTATACGATTGGACGTGTGTACTCTACAGAGACCGGAACAAAAAGGAGCAGGCTTGGGTGAAAGTCCCTGAGGAGACAGGTTTTGAAGGTAAGTTCTGTAAATATTCGATTCCAGCTGGATTTGCCTGCACGGGTCATCACTGAGTCCAACAAGCTCCGGCTCTCTACTTCACCTGCGCAGTGACGCGCGTCGCCTCTCAGCTTGTCAAAATGGTCCAGCGTCCAGCCTCGGGCATTACGTGCGGGGCGTTTAAATTTGCCAATTCACATCCGGTGTGGCCGTAGCATTAGGGTGTCCTTAAATGTGAGGGTGTACGCAAATGGCTATGTCTCTCTATATCAGCTATATGATTACATACAAATACAATGTCAACACTGATACAGTGCTGAAAGTAATTGAATAAAAATTTCAACAACACAGCATTGATTTTGAAAGCACTTCTTAATTTAGTTTTGGCTATAGCCTGTCAGAAAAAACACTACATTTCCAAAAGTATTCTCTCACCTGCCTTTGACTCTTATATGAACTTCAGTGCCATCCCATTCCTAATCCATAGGGTTCAATCTGACGTGGGTCCACCCTTTGCAGCTATAACAGCTTCAACTCTTCTGTGAAGGCTGTCCACAAGGTTTAGGAGTGTTTATGGGAATTTTTGACCATTCTTCCAGAAGAGCATTTGTGAGCTCACACACTGATGTTGGACCAGAAGGCCTGGCTCTCAGTCTCTGCTCTAATTCATCCCAAAGGTGTTCTATGGGGTTGAGGTCAGGACTCTGTGCAGGCCAGACTCTGTCCTCCATGTCTTTATGGACCTGCTTTGTGCTCTGGTGCACAGTCATGTTGGAAGAGGAAGGGGCCAGCTCCAAACTGTTCCCACAAAGTTGGAGCATGGAATTGTCCAAAATGTCTTGGTGTGCTGAAGCATTCAGAGTTCCTTTGACTGGAACTAAGGGGCCAAGCCCAGCTCCTGAAAAACACCCCCACACCATAATCCCCCCTCCACCAAACTTTACACTTGGCACAATGCAGTCCCACAAGTATGGTTCTCCTGGCAACCTCCAAACCCAGACTGGTCCATCAGATTGTCAGATGGAGAAGCGTGATTGGTCACTCCAGAGAACGCGTCTCCACTGCTCTAGAGTCCAGTGGCAGCGTGCTTTACACCACTGCATCCACGCTTTGCATGTCACTTGGTGATGTGAGGCTTGGATGCAGCTGCTCGGCCATGGAAACCCATCCATGAAGCTCTCTGCACTGTTCTTGAGCTAATCTGAAGGCCACATGAAGTTTGGAGGCCTGTAGTAATGTTTGTTAAAGCAGTCTGCATGACTAGGTGATGATTTTATACACCTGTGGACATGGAAGAGACTGGAACACCTGAGTCTGATTATTTGGATGGGTGAGTGAATACTCTTGGTGATATAGTGTATCTTTGTTTTAGTGATGATTAAATCATCTTAATTCCTGTCATTTTAGTTTTAGTTGATGATCTGCTGTAAATTTGTGTCTGATAAGATCTGATGTATTTGTTTACATGCTAAGATGATAATTAGCTTAATCCAACAGGTAAACACTAGTCTGTGGTGTTCAGTAAAGTGAGGCAGGAGCTCCAGCTGTCTGTAGAGTAAACTCTTGTTTGAGTTTCCGCCCTCAGACTGTGCTCGTCTTCATTATGCTAACAGCTCCAAAGCACAGCCAGTCTTATCTTCACACGTTCACAGCGGGCGCTGCCCTCAGCCAGCCTCTATCTGCACAGAGCTCCTCCTAAAGCAGCAGCAGACCGCCCACTCCGGCTCTTTGTCCAAGAGGATTGGATTTATCAGCAGAGTTCTGAAGAACACATTTCAGCTCTGAAAAATAAACCCAGACTTTATGGGAGAGAAAAGCCTTTGTGTCTGAGAGCATGTTTGAGGTTAAAGAGGAGGGGGCTGCTGTGGTCTGCAGCAGAGGTCAGACCAGATGTGACGGACACCGAGTCTGATTAGACCATCAGAGCCGTAAATCTGTGCCATAACTCGAGGAACAGATTTGACAGACTTCAGGTCTGATAGCAGGACGGTGCATCAGTGATAAATGCTGCTTCCCTCTCCCCATGAGGCTCTGTGTGTCTTACCTTTTCCTCTACATTGATTAAAACATGAAACAGTCCATTTTAGTTCATGGTAATGTTGTAAACATTGTTACTTTAAATTTAAATTTATGTTAGTGCTTCAAAAAATGTCCCTTATTTAGATTTTATGTAGATTTTCTGTTTCATGTTTTTATTGATGTGCATACATAAAACTAAAACAAGGCATTTACATTTCAGCACCAATAGTCGTCTGTTTACACCTTTAAATGTGTGTATTTTTTGGAAAATATAACAAATACAAATGAGAGTAAAACAGACAGTATATGTATATATATTTAAAATAATAATAATAATAAAATATAATAAAAGAAAGAACTTAACAATAATAATAAATAAAATAATAATATAAAATAAAATAAATAGGAGGAAGGAAGTTTACATTGTTGCAAGAAATCCAGAAATTTTAAAATTTACTGAGGTAACCACTTTTCTAGTGCCTCAGTCTCTCTCCTTTTAAAAAGGACATAACCTCATTAATCCATTGTGTGTGTGAAGGAGCTGTTGTAGATTTCCAGTTAAGGAGGAGATGGAGCTGAGCAATTACACAGATGAAAGATATTACTTCCAATTGTTTAGTAGAATATTGGATATTTTCTTCTGGTAGACCAAAAATACCAGTGTGTGGTGAAATGTCAATAGTTCAGATTTCAGTCAGATTTTATTAGCCATGGATTATTGCTTTTTTTTTTTTTTTTTAATTCTTTACATTGTGCTGCGTATAGCCTTTTTTATGGCTTTTGTATTTCTACAAGGTCGATCCAGGAGCTCAGTTTCATTCTTTTCTGTTGCAGACTGGAATGACAAATAAAACTCTTTTAAATCTTTTAAATTATTTTCATTCATTCCTGCCTTCATTCATCTCTGCTCCACACCAGCTCGAGCAAATGAGCTTTAACTCTCGACACAACAGGTGTATGATGTCACACTGGTAGGTCTCTCGAGGAGGGAGAGGAATCAGCTGTTTTTTTAGCCAGCTGCTGCTGCTGTGGACTGGCAAGGATGGAGAATTCACAGGCTGTTTGTCTTGTGTATAGAAGTGCCCATCATGTGGAGGAGATAAGTAAAACACACAAAGGCGTGATCAGCTCAACATCAGACCCTCAGAAAGATGTCAAATTCAGAAAACTACAACCAGGGAAATATGTACCATGAATTCAGCGGTGGGAAACCAGAGGCCCAGGGGCCACATGTGGCCCTCTACTTCACTCAATGTGGCCTGTCAATCATTTCCAAAGAAAAACTCAAACTGTAAACATGGAGAAAAATTAACAACTACAAATGTAATTCATCATGAGTGACCACATGGTCAAAGTAGGACGGGTAAATATCATGAATGAGGTATTAAAACATATGATGTTAAAAAAAAAATATATATATATATATATAGATAGATAGATAGATAGATAGATAGATAGATAGATAGATAGATAGATAGATAGATAGATAGATAGATAGATAGATAGATAGATGAAAACAATGGTAAAGGTAATATATTTGACAAAAAACTGGTAAACATTCAGTCTTTAATTGCACTAAAGAGAAGCTTAAATTGGCTTTATTTATGTGTCATTAAATCAAAAACTTTAATTGTGTTTGAGTTTAAATACATATATATATTGGTTTAATGATTTTTGAAGCTTTATATTTCATTTCACTTTTAATTTAATACAGCATCTCCTCAGTCCTCTAATTCTGTTTTTATGTCAGAATTTCCATTTTATATCTTTGCCTGTTTGTGACTGTGTGTATTAAATGTGGATCTACTATATACGTTATATATATGTTATCATTTTTGCAATTATGCAATTTTCTACTTTTATTTCATTTATAGTCATTTTGTTTTATCTTATGTCCCATGTAAAGCAGTTTGTGTTCCAAAATCCTGAATAAAGGGCTTACAAGTAAAGTTTGATTGATTGATTTGCTATATTTTGATTATTTTTTCCTTTTTTTTAAATCTTTTTTGCAGCTGAAAATGAGCTTTTATGACACCCACATAAAGTATGGAAATTAAAAAAAAGAATTATGTCATGTTGATTCACTTTAAGTAAATCCACGAGTCAGCCATTTTAATCTAAACTCAGGCTGATAAAACCAAAAGTGACCTTAATAATAATAATGCTGTATTTCCTCCCTCAGTGCCTCAGAATGCAAAGGCTGCAGAAAAGCTCTTAACACCGGTGTAACGTTTCAGCAGGCACGTGCATTATCTAACAGTTTATGATTTCACCCTCACATCTCATCCACAGGCTTTGCTCCGTGATAACAGCTCTCTTTTTCATCATATGACGTTATTGATCGATAAATAATTGAAATCGGTCTCCAGCTGCACCTCCACCCTCCGTTCCTCGTGTTTACGACCACGCCGTCCGTCAGAGCGGTGCACGCTGAGACCTGCTGCTCGGTCTGCTGTCCTGTTCGGTCACAGTGACAGCCCGTCGGCCTCCCTCATAAATATTCAGCAGGGACGGAGAAGCACAGAGTCAACATCACAATCATGCTAAATACGTCTGCATCATGAATATCTATGAACTACACGTATCATTTACAGGAAAGGTGATGATGGGAAAATGCAGGCTCAATTTGATTCGAATATCACTCATGTGGTATCCTTTCGCAGCAGCTGGATCCACCTGAGTTAATGTCTGTGTTCAGGCAGATCCATCTTGCTGAGCTTCAATCTACAGCGACAGTAATCAGCCCAAAGTTTGGCCCAAGAGGAAGAGGAAGGAGCAAAATGGGGATTAGTACAGATGCTAACAGCTTCAGTAGCAGTTAAACAGATCTGAACCCCATTTCCTTACTGAACAAAAAAGACAAACAACAATGACATTATTTCAGGACACTCAATAGATTGGTGTAAGCTGCTTAAAGGTGCAAGGAGGAGAATCTATTTCATTTCTATGAAAGACTCTGCTACCCATGAGCACGCGCGCCGACTGTCGTAAAGACATGACCCAAGCCAAAGCGTGTGTTTGTTGTGATGCTAATGAATGCAGCTCGGACCTTCCTCAGAACTCTGCATTGCTTTACAACTTCTTTTTTCAACAACTTACAGGATGCAAAGCCACGAGGTAATGTATCTCTTTCTAGTTACGTGGCGGTAGTTTTTGATGTGTGACAACAAGCAGTTTTTGGAAAACTTAGTATGGTAGTTTTGTAGTCGGCTATATATGTCTACTTACAGCCCGGTGCTCTAAGACGTGTCTGAATAATATAAATTTGCTCTAGTTTTAATTGTCTTGTTCCTGAAGTTGAGTATCCAGGCCAGTCCAGCCCTGTCTGACCCGACGGTGAAGCTAAGGAATAGCATTTATAGATAACCTATTTAGATGCTATAAACTCATCTTAAAGTGTGTATTTCCATCAGGCAGATATCTAAAAGGGAGACTTTTTTGTAATTACTTAGAAACTCCTCATAGCATCTTTAAGACATTTATTCCTAACTTCTAAAACTATCTAAAATAAACTCTTTGTTTTTCTAAGTTTGTTCTGCTGCTCTAATCTCACCACAGCTGCCACCCAGGCTACTGCAGGTGGACATTCTCACCAGGCTTTTTCTTCTTCTTTGGTTTTACGGCGGTTGGCATCCATCATTTTGGAGCATTACCGCCCCCTTCAGGCTAGAGACAGAGTTCAGTTTGGAGAGGCAGAGGAATGTTTTTATTATTATATCATCACACGGGAGATTTACAGGAGAATACTAACACAGAGTCCTGACCTCAACCCCATAGAACACCTTTGGGATGAATTAGAGCAGAGACTGAGAGCCAGGCCTTCTCGTCCAACATCAGTGTGTGAGCTCACAAATGCTCTTCTGGAAGAATGGTCAAAAATTCCCATAAACACTCCTAAACCTTGTGGACAGCCTTCACAGAAGAGTTGAAGCTGTTATAGCTGCAAAGGTGGACCCACGTCAGATTGAACCCTATGGATTAGGAATGGGATGGCACTGAAGTTCATCGACAGGTGAGCAAAGACTTTTGTTTTTATAGTGTATCTGTTCTACAGAAATGTTTCTATGGTGACTCCTCGGCTAACTGCGTTTTTTACTGCTGCACATGTTTGTTTTATATCCATTCAGTTTTTATTCATCTGGTTTACACAGAGAGAGTAAAGCTGCTCCATCCCTCAGAACATTCTGCATAAAGAACATCTTTTCTGGCTGACACTTGATTTAGAAACACATTAGGAGCATTTTTCCTGTTTTTCCTCTCCGAGTGCTCGCTGTAAATACACGACTAAATGACAGGTGCGCTCTGAGATATCGAACACGTCTGACTAATTCAGAATAATTTCCTGAGCCGGGTGACAAATTCTGCCTTCCTCCTGCTGCACACACAGGCAGAAAGCGTAGGCATGCATACAAAGCAGGGTGGAGATTTAGCTTTGGCTTGTTGTAGCGTGGCTCCCCGCCTCCCCGCCAAGAGCCGGCACGTCCCTGAGAGCCGCTCACCGCTGCCCGCCGCCGCTCGCTCTGACGTTAAAGGGCACGTCCTCGGAGGTGTCTGTCAGAGCGGCACGTTCCCCTCGCAGACTTAAAAAAGACACGCTGAAGTGTTTGACACAGCAGGAGGGTTTGTGATCCTCGGAGTGGGCTAACTTCTTCACAGCCTCAGATTGGACAGAAAACGAGCAGCAGAGCTCAGGCTGAATGAAAATCAGTGTTTACTCTGTTTGGAGCCTCAACAGCAAACTGCCTGGTGGCCTCATCTTGTATTCTGCTGTTGGTTTTAGGAGAACAAGAGTGCTACCTGAATAATTAATATGAACCCTCAGCTCGGACAGCGCTCTGCTTTAGCCTCTGCAGCCTGATGAGTTTGTTTAAGGAAAGTTCTGGATCAGTGCTGCCAGACAGAAGAAGATCAGCTTCACAGTTTTCTACAAAGTTTGATGAAGCAGCGACGACGGGGTCCTGATTAGTGATGCACCATAAGAAAAAATAAGCTAACTGCTGCTAGAGCAGATGGCTATGGCTACAGCTAACAACAGTTAGCTGCTACGTCGTTAGCCATTAGCTTAAACTCTGTAGAGTACACACATCGAATCGTATAGCTCCGGATGATGGCAAACAGCGCAGATCAACCTCTCCTCCATCTTTCAGCGGGGTTTGAGCTGGAGCAGGAGGCCGGAGTGTCACACGTCATCAAATCAATGACGTTGGGGGGGAACGTCATCGCTGATTGGCTGCCGCAGCACAGTGTCATGCGAATTTGCGTCGAAAGTTCAATATTTTCAACTCGAGCGTGGAGGCATTTGACGCCCCAAACGCGCCGGGCGCTCCATACGCGCTGCGCCAAACGCGTCCAACGTGCCGCATGGGGCGAATCTGCGTCCAAACGCGTCTTTGCATTGACTTTATATGTAATCTCAACGTGCGTCTTTGCGAATTCGGGTCCAGGGTGGCCGTAGCATTAAGCAATTAGCTGAGTGAAACCGTTGGACAATAGAGGCTGGCAAGACAGATATGCAGATTTCTGAATCAGGCAGGTCCATCTGCTCTGCAAGGTTAACTTTAAACATTCATATCCAAAACTTCCAGTAAAAGACAGACGCAGATCTCAGGTCGTATTCTTTAGTACCAAAATGCTGCAGTCATATTTGTGTAATTTAGACATTTAGTCTGAAATGATGTATGCAGTTTTTGGTAAAAAGAAGACACTGTCAAATATCCAAACTAGTGTCAGTATCTGGGACATTTATTAAAGTTACATAACAGTTTAAATCCTTTTACCTGACAGCTCTACATGTATTTACTCATGACTGCTCCCACTCCTTCAGGATGTTCTCCAACACTCTCCACGCTGATGGTTGAGCCTCTGGGAGCGTTTTTCACTTCACTAAGTTGCCTCGGGCACTTTGAGAGGAGAACTCGAGGAGTCTGGGATCAAGCCATCGATCGGCCAATTAGTCGATGATCCTCCCTCTCCTGATCCACGGCTGCAGGGTATTGATTTTCATGTGTTTGCTCTGTAGCCGGTCATACAGCAGAGAAAACTCTTTAAAGACTCAGCTGGAGGAGCTTCATGGACTTTATCCAGAGAGCAGTGACCTTTGACCTAACAGGAGGAAGTTAGCCAAAAAGTGCTCCATGGATTTGAGCTAACAGCGCTTCTGTCTTCTTAGCTTGTTGTTAAACCAGAAAAAAAACATCAGGGAGTAAACTTCGATTACAAATAACACTCAGAAATGTTATAAGTTTGATTTTCCAGCAGGAGACAGATCACCTTAACATTAAACACACAGACATTTTCTCACTGAAATGTTTAATTAAGATGAAAATGTCTAAACCTACATTTAAAATGTTTTAATTAAGGACTCAGATTAGCTCAGAGTTTAATAGCTCTTGGCCATGACTCAGAATAATTCTGTTATTAATGTTGTTTATGTTGATTATTATTATTATTACCTTTATTTAACTGGAATGGCCTCGTTGAGATCAAGAATCTCATTTACAGAATGTCCTGTTCAAAACAGGCAGCAGCACATTTACAAAGCTACAGACACAAATACAGACGTATTAATAAAACATTATGGGACATACAACTGTGGATAATTTCTTTATTTTCATTTTTTTCACCAGGTTATTTGTAATGTTATTGATTTGTAAATATGAATAAGAATCTGTATTTGTATCTATGAGTATGTTTATGTATGTAAATGTAACTTACTGACAGATTGTACCTACGGTCAATCGTACCTTTACTGTTGTGCATATATTCATATTTTCAGTGTCAATATAGTTCATTCTTAATACTGTGTACACCCCTACATCATTCAGAGTCTCATTTCTACTCAATTTTTACTTATTTTTCTTCATAAGGAAACTGATGTTGCTTGAAGTACGGGCATGTTGCAGCCTGCTTACTGAACTTTAATGCTCTTTTTTATTTACTGTCATTTTTAGTTGTATTTATTTCATTTATTCATTTCAGTATTAACTAAAATCATCTGATATTCCCGCTCTAATATCACTGCTCCATCAGGTTCTGGAGAATAAACATTTTTTTGCTGTTTTGGTCCTCTGATATTAATATAATAATATTAATAAATAAATACACAAATCTAACTCCTAAAAAAACACTTAGTGGTGAACTGTTCCTGTCAATCAGACAAATGGTGCTGTCAGAGATATATTCATATGGTTTAGTGTAAATATTGTTAACTGTTAATACTGTGTGTTCCTTTACCTCATTCAGTCTCATTTCTAATTAATTTTCTTTCTTATTTCATTTATTTTCATTTTAGTTGTATTTATTTTACTTTATTTTAGTTAAATTAATGCTCCTATGTCTGATATATCTGTTGGCTATACTATGTATAAGTACAACTGAATAACCAGATGTTCCCAGTATTTCTGATTTCTGTCTGATTCTGGTGTTTTATTCAGACAGAAATGCTTCATTGTGTTCTCTAAAATCGAAGTCCTCACTTGACTCTCTTCATGTTTGCTTGAATGAATTAATTTGTTGAAAAGACAAATAAGTGTTATTCATGATCACATTGTCTCTTCATTTCCTCTCCACTTTGTCATGATTAAAATTTAATTCACAGATGACAAAGCTCATTACAGCTCTGCCTGTGAGTCTGAATAATGAACATGTGGGGAAATAAATAAATAAATAAATAAATAAAGAGTCGATATAAACAGAGATGGAACATTCCTCCCATAAAAGATCTGAGACGAGCTGCAGACTGTTGTGATCGACAGCTCTGAGAGGACGAGGACATGTAATAGCTTCACTCTGGAGAAATACAGGAGAACAGGCACCAGGGGAAATGGGACAGAAATGAGATTCAGGGAGAAGACGGCTGATGACAGCCCAGAGAAACCAGGAGAGGATTTTAAACCAGGTACAGAAGAGTTTAAAAAGACCTCCTGCTGGTGATTCATCTTCAGCTCAGTGATGAGCAGCAGGTTCATTCAGAGAGACGGACCTGCTCAGGCTGCTCCTGTACTCAGATTAATGTACTACAAAGATATTTAACGTTCAAACTGATAAACTTCATTGTTTTAAATATTCACTGCATTTCTATTTAATGTACTAAAGTAGGCCCGACCGATTTATCGGCCGATTATAGCCTTTCTGAAAGTATTCAACATCGGACAGAGTTTTGCAGATATATTCTTAATTTCTCATAAACAGTAAAAACAGTTAAACAGTAAAAACAGTTAAACAGTAAAAACAGTTAAACAGTAAAAACAGTTAAACAGTAAAAACAGTAAACGCTATTCGGTGTCTGAGCCGCGCAGGATGATGACGTTGTTAAAGATGGCGACGTGCATTGTTGAATATGGATGACTCGCCTACACTCACATGGAGTTGTTCTTTAAGCCCGAAAGTCCAACATAACTTTCAGCGGTGCACAATGTCTCGGTTACAGATCAGCCTCACAGACAGACCGAGCACCGCCGAACAGTTTTCTGACCGACTCCTCCTCTGTCGTCATCAATACCGATGAACTGGACCTTCTGATGGCAGAGGATCAGTTTAGCCATGACTGTTTTATTGTGATTATGATGGAAATCTGGCGTTATCCACTTCTTCTTGACACGGAAGCTAAGCTAACTAGCTAGCAAGCTAACTATGCTAGGGTTAGCATAGCTGCTTGGAGCCCTACGTCATCATCAGCAGACTCATCCAGGGGAGGCTTCAGCGTGGCTGGGGACTTTAATCAGCCTCTTTAAATAAGTTTGTGAAATATGTGCAGTGTCCCATAAAATATTTTTAATTTCCTTTTGCACATTTCCTCATGTTTACGATAAAAAAGAGGTTTTACCTGAACTAAAATCTATTTCTGATGTTCTAATGAGGACTGAAAGGCAGATGTGACAAAGAGTTCATTGATAATCTATATATTTACATTTTTAAAAAGGTTTTTCACACTGTTCTATTTTGTGCTTGAAAGCTGCAGAGAAAAATAAAAATGCCTGTTAAAAGAATGTTTAGTGTTTTTGTTGCTTTCCTCTCACAGTTACCTGTTAACAACTTTTTAAAAAACCTTTACTATAACCTACTTTTAGTTTTCATCAAGAAGAAGTACAACATACAGAGCAACTTTTTTTAAGGTTATAAAATTAATGTCCCAGAAGTTCAATGTTTTTGTTTTTGCATGTTATTGTACTTTAAATTTTCTCTCTGCTGTAAACTTAAATACTAAAGAAAAAGTATTGTTCAACTATAAAATGTTCTGCCTGTAATTCATATGTTCATTGTTGTGTTTTGGACCAATTTTTTTGTAATTAATTTTATATACATATTTGAAATTAATCTGTAATCTGTATTTTTTTCTGCCAAATATTGGCCTCAGCATATCCACATCGGTCAGGCCCTAACACAAAGATATTTAACATTCAAAAAGACAAACTTCATTGTTGCAAATATTCACTGAATTTTAATTTAATTAAACAGTCCAACAGTTTAAGAACAACTTCCATCACCTACAGTTAGGGCTGGACAATATATCAATCAAAACGATTAATTCTAATTATTTTCTGAAGGAGATTAAAACTAAATTTCATGACTTACTCCACTTGTAAGTTCATGATGGTAGGTCCGGTCTGGTTTTTCACGTTTATAGGGTTGTTTTTGTTTTTTAAATGAGATTTAAAATTTATGAGAGATTTTCTTGAAACTGCAAAGAAGCCTCAGTGTTTATGGAGACAAATCTACCTACGTATAAACTACATAATCAACTTTTCATGACACACACGTTCACTTTTTTCTGTTTGGTTCTGGAATATAATTTAATAATAATGACAATTCTGACAACATCAAAGCAAAACTTGATTTGTGTCGTTTTGTGTCACTGGGAGGTTGTGTTTTTGTTTTTGTTTTTGTTTGTTTGTTTGTTTGTTTTTGAGAGGGTAAATTAATTAAAATTGTAACTCAAGTGTTGTGGAAAAAAATCAGGGACTTTATTTTCAGGCCATATCGCCCAGCCCTATCTACAGTCCATAAGATCACAGTTTCAGAGGATCCAGAGAAATCTCTGCATCTAAGAGACAAGGCAGAAACTCCCAACATTGTATGCCTGTGACCTGCATTATAAAGCAGCATCATTGTGTAAAGGACATCAGCACAGTTAGAACAGTTCATCTCTACAGCGACAAGGTCAAGATCAAACTCTACGACACAAAGACAAAGACAAACATTTATTTTACTTTATTTAACCAGGAACAGAAGCTCATAGAGATTAAAAATCTCTTTTCCAGGAGTCTCCTGGTCAAGATAGGCAGCAGCACAAACAGAAGTTGCTCACAGTCACATCAGCAGCTCATGCTACCACCTGACGTGAACCAGGCTTCACAATGAGACAGAGTTTACAACAGCTACACCACAAGACTACAAAACATCTACAACAGCTACACCACAAACAAGACTACAAAACATCTACAACAGCTACACCACAAACAAGACTACAAAACATCTACAACAGCTACACCACAAACAAGACTACAAAACATCTACAACAGCTACACCACAAGACTACAAAACATCTACAACAGCTACACCACAAACAAGACTACAAAACATCTACAACAGCTACACCACAAACAAGACTACAAAACATCTACAACAGCTACACCACAAACAAGACTACAAAACATCTACAACAGCTACACCACAAACAAGACTACAAAACATCTACAACCACACGCTCCAACACTCTTTCAGTTTTCTCTTAAAGGCATACAATCATGCTACCACCTGACATGAACCAGGCTTCACAATGAGACAGAGTTTACAACAGCTACACCACAAGACTACAAAACATCTACAACAGCTACACCACAAACAAGACTACAAAACATCTACAACAGCTACACCACAAACAAGACTACAAAACATCTACAACAGCTACACCACAAGACTACAAAACATCTACAACAGCTACACCACAAACAAGACTACAAAACATCTACAACAGCTACACCACAAGACTACAAAACATCTACAACAGCTACACCACAAACAAGACTATACAAAACATCTACAACAACTACACCACAAACAAGACTACAAAAGTATCTACAACCATAGCTCCAACACTCTTTCACTCTTTCTCTTAAAGGCATACAATAAAGGCATACCAATGGCATAAGCGGATTACCTGACGTGAACCAGGCTTCACAATGAGACAGAGTGCTTACAAACAGCCACACCACAAGACCACAGGCTATCTACAACAGCTACACCACACAAACAAGACTACAAAACATCTACAACAGCTACCCACAAGACTACAAAACACATCTACAACAGCTACACCACAAACAAGACTACAAGAAAACATCTACAACAGCTACACAAACACAAGACTACATGAACAACAACACGCATTAAAACAGGCAGAAATAACCAGACATGAACAACAACACGCATTAAAACAGGCAGAAATAACCAGACATGAACAACAACACGCATTAAAACAGGCAGAAATAACCAGACATGAACAACAACACGCATTAAAACAGGCAGAAATAACCAGACATGAACAACAACACGCATTAAAACAGGCAGAAATAACCAGACATGAACAACAACACGCATTAAAACAGGCAGAAATAACCAGACATGAACAACAACACGCATTAAAACAGGTAGAAATAACCAGACATGAACAACAACACGCATTAAAACAGGCAGAAATAACCAGATATGAACAACAACACGCATTAAAACAGGCAGAAATAACCAGACATGAACAACAACACGCATTAAAACAGGCAGAAATAACCAGACATGAACAACAACACGCATTAAAACAGGCAGAAATAACCAGACATGAACAACAACACGCATTAAAACAGGTAGAAATAACCAGGTATGAACAGTTTTTGTTTTCAGCTGCAGACATTTGTGTCTGGAGAAGATTATGAGCGCTGAGCTCAAACACAACAGCAGCAGTCTCTCCCTCAGACCTGTTCAGGTGTTTCAGGTGGTTTGGCATGTACCCGTGCTGCTGGTATAAGCCAGTTTAGCCTGACATAGCCTACACTAACAGGATTTACACTGGTAAAAACATCTACATAACACTACAAAACATGCTACAAACACTCTTTCACCACAAACAAGACCACCCGCTCCAACACTGCTGTGGTGCAGTTCTTTATATTAATGTAACATCGCGCCCCATTCATCTGTTATATATGCGGATAACTGCACTAGTGGGAACATTTAGGTGTGTAGTTGGTTAATATTATTATCTAAAGCTTTCAGGCAACATTGTCACCACTAAAAATAAAATATAAATTAGTGAGAAATGAACAAGGAGGAAAAAAATGACGTGTAAACTGTTATTGATTTTTCTAAACGGTTATGATTTGATATCCTTATATCCATTCAAAGGTTTAGATGTTGACACCCCTAATCGGGACACCCTGAAATATCACCTCATATTAAAATTCATATGATTTTAGTAAAGCCAGCTTCATACTTAAACAATAAAGCAGAAGCTAAACACACAAGATATTTGACAATTTCTTAATTTTTTATCGACAAAAATTGCAGGAACAATTCTGATGTGATACTCTGGCACCAACAGTCTTTCACTAAAGCGACTATTAAACTGTAGTAAAATACAAAAGTTTGTCTTTCTTTAAAGTTTCAGAATAAGCAGAGAGGTGAGGTACTCTCTCTGCTTTGAAAATAGGGATGGGACCGATCCGATCCAGTATCGGTATCGTCGTCCGATCCAGGCATAATTCACGGATCGGAAAATTCCGATCCCTGTGCCACACGCATTAAACACACAGGAGACATGTGATGCCACCCCTCATTTCAAGGAATCCATTCCACAGTTTGCAGCCAGCCAGTGTGTGCGGAGCACAGTGCCTCCTGACACACGGGGTTAAACTCTTGATGAAGCTCCGCTGCACTCGGCCGCTTGGATGAAAAGCCGTCGACTGAGCCCGCTAATAAGTGGGGGACGAGTGACTAAACTGTATTTCACAGAACACACAGCCTGGTCTTTGATTTTAAGTTTGCCATCAACGGTGTAGAGCCAAAACTACTTCCACACAGCTCTCATCAGATGACTTAGAGCTGTTTAGTCCGCTCCGCTCGGAGTGGAAACTCTTCACTGAGATCAAGAGAGCAGCGGATGTGTCTGAGGGTCAGGCTGCGCTCACAGCGCCCTCTGTTGATGAAACGGTCCACTGCTCCAGGCGCTCTGATGTGCTGCTACACTCAATATTTTACATTCCAATATTTATTTACTATTTGGTTACATATATTTATCCCCATATTCGATCAGCTATTCGAATATCACAGTTAAAAATTAATCCAACATCTGAAAAGGCACCACGTGAACGAACACCGGGAATATTTTCAATTTATTATATTTTATTTGGGGGGGTAGAGATGTTTACAATTATTTCATATGTCACTTACAAAAGCTGCTGCACTATACTTGATTTGTGTGCTGTTCAGAAGCACTAGCCCGTATGGTGTTATTATTTTTTTGGTAGTGTTGATAGTTTAGAACAACAGACTGTCTTATTGTTACACGTTTTATATCAAAAGTGAGACAATTGATAAAAGACCTGCTCCAAGAGCCACACTCTGCTGTTCATATCAAGCAGCCTTCGTCTCTATGGAGATTGACTGTATCCTTGGTGTTCTGCACTTCATTCAATAAATGTTGCTATTCAGTTTAAAGTCCTTACAGGTGTATGTTTTTTGTTTATCTTCTATGTAAATAACTGTTCTGTAGTTAATTACAGCCTCATCATCAAATTCTATACATAATTTCAACAATAATGATAAAATTAATATTCCAGTAATAATAGCCCTGGTATCGGAATAGTATTGGTATCGGCCGATACCCAAATTCAGGTATCGGTATCGGATCGGAAGTGAAAAAACCTGGATCGGTGCATCCATATTTGAAAATACAGAATTAAGCAGTTTAGATGTTCAGAATATTTATATTATGTTTCACTTTGTAGATCCTTCTGTAAAAACCCTCCTCATTCATTCCTCACTGTGATAATTAAAAAACAGATTATTGCCCATCCCTGGTCCAGACACCATGTCTAAAGTGTTGTTTGTTTTGTTTGTGTGTTCATTAAGTTCTCTCCTGTTGTTTGTCAGGCAGTGATTACTCTGTCTCTTAATCACCGCCTGATTCAGCTCTGTCATTATGAGCTGCAGAGAGTTCACGCTCAGACCGACCAGTTTGACTAAAAAGTATAAAAGCAGAGCAGAGTTTGACTAAAAAGTATAAAAGCAGAGCAAAGTTTGACTAAAAAGTATAAAAGCAGAGCAAAGTTTGACTAAAAAGTATAAAAGCAGAGCAAAGTTTGACTAAAAAGTATAAAAGCAGAGCAAAGTTTGACTAAAAAGTATAAAAGCAGAGCAAAGTTTGACTAAAAAGTATAAAAGCAGAGCAAAGTTTGACTAAAAAGTATAAAAGCAGAGCAAAGTTTGACTAAAAAGTATAAAAGCAGAGCAGAGTTTGACTAAAAAGTATAAAAGCAGAGCAGAGTTTGACTAAAAAGTATAAAAGCAGAGCAGAGTTTGACTAAAAAGTATAAAAGCAGAGCAGAGTTTGACTAAAAAGTATAAAAGCAGAGCAAAATTTGACTAAAAAGTATAAAAGCAGAGCAGAGTTTGACTAAAAAGTATAAAAGCAGAGCAGAGTTTGACTAAAAAGTATAAAAGCAGAGCAGAGTTTGAGCTTCAAGACTCGATCCAGGACTGCGCTGACATAAAAGTCTGATTCAGGATTAAAGAATGACGACTGTTTCCACGACGGCATTAAGATTCTTTAACTCATAATTATTTCATTTTCAAACACCAAACGTTTCTCAGCTCAAAACAAATCAAAGACTAGACTGTAAATCTCAAAAGGACGAAACATACCAGACCAAAACAGGAGAGGCAGCTAATAGGTGTACTGCCTATTAACACAAAAAGCTCAGCAGCCAATCAAAACAAACTTTTCACACAAAAATGTGTTTTTGGACTTTAAAATTCCTCTGTGTTGTAAAGTTAAACAAATACTTAGAGACAAAGTATTGTAAATCAAAGGATTCTGCCTTTAATTCATTTATCCATTGATGTTTTGGGACCAATTATTAAAAAATTATTTAATAAATATTTTTTAAACTAATTGGCCAATCAATATTTATTCTGCCAAATATCTGTATCATCATTGGCTTCAAATAATTCATATCAATCTGGCCCTACTAATTAAGACCCACAATATTAGGGGTGGGAGAAAAATCAATTATTTATTTTTTTATTTTTTTATTTATTCATTTGTTCCTTACATGAAAGCTGACAACAAAATCCATACACAGGTGCACATCACACCCTAAAACAAACACATTCATGAGAGGAAAAGAGCAGCATGAAGAGAAATGTCTCATATTTGTCCGCCCCTACTTGAATAATTTTAAAAAAAGAACAGATGGTCTGACATCACATACAGTTGTTTTTCAACAGCCTGCATTAAACTGTCATTGATTTTAACAACAAAAACAAGCAAAACAAAGTATCACATAAATATCAGGATTTTTTTGTTTGACGATTTTTAAATCCAGTTTTTTGTTCAAGAATCGATTTTTTTTTTCCAAATGTAAACACTTCATTTTAGTCTGTGTTAATAATCCACTTTTAAAGTCAGTCCAGTCTTTTGAAGAGAGAGTATAAACAGCTGGTTACAATATATTGCAGAATAAATCCTAAAAACAGACTCACATGTGATGTGTATTTTTCCTGATATAGTCTGTAGGCATCATCATTGTTCATCTTTTTCACTGGAGTTAAAAAAGATAACTAAAGAAAAAAACAACATGATCATAGAATCGCAAATTAAATTGAATCAGCACCTAAAAAATCATAAAAAATTGAACCAGGAGAAAAGCGTATTGGATTTGTTCAGTATATTTGTCAGTTTTATAAGAATACAAACGTTTAGTGTTAATGTTTCACAGAGAAAGAGCAGGTTTAAGCTTTTTTTATCAGATGTGTTGTTACCACGATGTTGGCAAGACAAATATTTTACATATTTAGCTTTTGCTCGTGTACAACTGAAAGTTAGACCTTATTAAGAGAAAAAAAAGTGTGTTATATATGAGAAATTACTGAATATTGGTGCAGCATCTCAGAGGAATGTTTGCAGCACTTTGTTAAATCTATAACCAAGGAGCTCTTAAAGAGAAAGGAGGTCCAAGCTTGTATTGGAGAGGTGTGCCTAATAAAATGGCCCAGATAGATTTGTTTCAGAGCCGATCTGTGATCTCCTGGTGCAGCTCAGCGTGGGTTTTTTAAAGAACAAACAGCTCATAAATGTCATTCAGCAGATGCCAAAGGAAACACCCACTCAGCCTCCACAAATAAAGATCCATCCAGTTTTATTAAAATAAAAATAATCTATAAGAGCAGCCGTGAGTCACTGCTGCGTTAAGAATGAGTCTGAATTCTGATGGTTAATGGGCACAGCTTGAGTAAATGGCTGTAACTCCACAGCTTTATGTCCCTAACTGATAAAAATGGGTCTGCTGGTCTTTAAATATGAGCTTAGCAAAAATAAAAGACTTTAAAGTTGTTTGACGCTGTGATAATAAACTAAATAAACCTGAATAAAGATCACAAAGCAGACTGGAGACTCATTCAGCAGTAACAAGCCTTGGATATCAAACCACAGTTACCATGGAAATGGACGTTACCTGACAAGGTCGGCGCCGTTTGACGGGGGGGGGTGTTGCACTCGGCAGGCGGAGGTTGCAGCATCGTGTCGACAGCTGTTGAAGGATGTGATAGTGACTGGTCACGGTCCTCCCTTCAGACAGCGCTGTGTCGGTTTCATAAATCAGAGGGAGGGGTCAGCTGGTGTGACCTGAAAAACACAAAAACAAACTCGACTTCATGTTTCTGTATGTAACAAATGTGTCCTCGTCAGCCTGGAGTCCCTCAGGGCTCTGTCCTGGAGCCTCTTCTCTTCTCTAAACAATCAGCCGGTCGTTCTTTATTTCAGAGATGACACCAAACTATTATTTATGACACAAAGGGCCATGTAGGGACTGATAACAGAGCTTCTGTCAAATGTTTTTAATAGAGCAGTTTAGGACATTCATTTAAAAATGTGCTCTTTAAAACAAAAATAAATGACAGAAGTAGAAAAGACAGTCAATAAAACCAACAACTGTAAACATCCTCTGAGCTGAGACCACTGGAACTAGACTGAAATAAATAATACGTAAACTAAATTAAAGAAAATATATATGTATAAAAGTAATAATAGTGGTAATAAATAGGGCCGGGTTAAAAAATCAATTTAATCGATTTTAATGGATTTCCCTTCAAATGGTTCATAATCGATCCATAAAATCCAAAGATGGATCTTTTAACGTGGGTAGTTTTTTCTTCATTGGACGTGCAGAGAAGCAGTCTGTGGTATCAACTCTGCTAGCCTCACGTTTAGCGCTGCTTTAACTGAACAAGATCTCTGAGATGTTACTGAAGCAGTCAAAAAAACATGGTGGAAGTGAGCAGCACTATAGGGACACCACCGGAGAGTTTAAAAGTTGACGTTTGGACATATTACAGATTTAACAAGCATGAAAGAAAAGACAAGTTGGACAAAAAACAAGTAACTTGCAGAATATGCATTAATGTATATCATATCATTAATATGTGATTAATGTAACTGCTTTGGGTTCAGTTCTTAATGTAAAAACAGTTTTAATAATGTACCAGGTCAAAAAGTCATTTACAGCATTATTTTTACTGAGATAACCCAGACTGAACACATTTCTAATCGTGAATCAAATCGATTTGAGACCTCTTAATATCGAATCAAATCGATCCAGAAAATCTGAATCAATGCCCAGCCCTAGTAATAAAGCACCAAAAATACGAGATAATTTTCTACATCAAAGCAAAGACATAATGACAAATGAAGAATATTACAAAAAAACAACCAGTAAGTTTTTTGTCCAAAAACTTTAATAAGGTTAGGAGGACAACTTTATTTGTTTTAATAGCATAATAAATATTCCCTGGAGGTAAAAAGGACATTAAAAGGTCATTTCCATGTGTTTATTTATTTTTATATCATAAATGGCATCAAATGTGTACATGGAAATTTCTTTTATTGCTTAATAGTGGAATAAAAAATCCCATACCTGCTCACTGTTTCAGAAAAAAAAAGAGTATAATACCTAAGAATGGAGAAGAATTAAAAAAAAATATATATATGGCTCAGTAGCTCAAACAAAACTAACCCAAAGTGAAAAACTGTTAATGTCTTTAAAACAAACTTAAAACCTACCTTTTTAGTCGAGCTTTTACCTGAAGTACCTTTTAGTGTTTTCATTTATTTAATTACAGGCCACTTTTTATTTTATCTTATCTTATTTTTTATCTTTTCTTTTTAAATCTTTTCTATTTTTCCTTATTTTATTTTCTAGTTTTCCTACTTTATTCTTTATTTATTTATTATTATATACATATGTATATTTTAACTTAATTTCAAGTTATTTTTATTCTTCATTTTCTTATTTTATTTCAGGATATATTTAATTTTACAATTTAACCTAACCTCCAGTGTTTCCTCATTTTTAAACCTTTAAGATAGCGTTTCCTCAGTACGTACTGGGTACATCAGTGTGATTTATTATTGTTTTTATTTATGATGCTTTTTATCAAAACTGTGTATTATTGTTGTGTGGGTGGGTTCAGGGGCTGGGTTGAGTGGGTTTGGGTTATAAATCATTTAATTCATTTGTCTGTTTGTAAAGCACTTTGTGCTACATTTTGTCTGTATGAAAAGTGCTTTATAAATACAGTTTGATTGATTGAAAATGGTGTGATTAAATCTGGTACATACTGAACCAAAGAGGTTGATCAGTGTAAATAATGGGTACAACACCAACTCTATGAACTGTTTGTTTGAGCTTCTTACACACATGTGCAAAACTGTTGGTATCTCTGCTTAAGAAAGAATAAACCCACATGGTCACTGAAATAACCTAAAACTGACAAAGTGATAATAAATAAAAAATTTATTGAAAATCAGCTAATGAAAATCAGACTTTGCTTTTGAATTGTAGTCCAAGAGAATTATTTTGAAAAAAAAAAACTGATGAAACTGGCCTGGACAAAAAATGATGGTACCCTTAACTTCTTATTTTGTTTCAACCTCTTGGTCAGTCTCTGTAATCAGGTGATTCCTGTAGCTCTCAGTGAGACGTCTGCACCTGTCCACAGGTATGTTGGCCCACTCCTCATGAGCAAACTGTTCCAGCTGTCTCAGGTTTGAAGGCTGTCTTCTCCAGACTGCATGTTTCAGCTCCTTCCACAAATGTTAAACAGGATTTAGATCAGGGATCATAGAAGGCCACTTCAGAATAGCCCAGTTTTTTGTTCTGAGCCATTCTTGTGTGTTTTTAACTGTGTGATTGGCTAATTATCCTGTTGGAGGACCCATGACCTGTGACTGAGACCAAGCTTTCTGACACTGGGCAGCACATTTCACTCCAGAATGTCTTGATAGTCTTCAGATTTCATTGTACCTGCACAGATTCAAGACACCCTGTGTCAGATGCAGCAAAGCAGCCCCAGAACATAACTGAGCCTCCTCCATGTTTCACAGTAGGTACAGTGCTCTTTTCTTTGTATGCTTCATTTTTGTGTCTGTGAACATAGAGCTGATGTGACTTACCAAAAAGCTCCAGTTTTGTCTCATCTGTCCAAAGGACATTCTCCCAGAAGCTTTGTGGCTTGTCAATATGCATTTTGACAAATTCCAGTCTCACTTTTTTATGATTTGCTTTCAACAGTGATGTCCTCCATTCAGTCCACTTTGGCTCAAACAGTGATGGATGGTGTGATCTGACTCTGATGTTCCTTGACCTTGGAGTTCTCCTCTAATCTCTTTGAAGTTGTTCTGGGCTCTTTGGTTTCCATTCGTATTCTCCGTCTCTTCAGTTTGTCATCAGTTTTCCTCCTGCAGCCACGTCCAGGGAGGTTGGCTACAGTCCTGTGGACCTTAAACTTCTGAATAATCTGTGCAGCTGTAGTCACAGGAACATCAAGCTGCTTGGAGATGGTCTTATAGCCTTTACCTTTAACATGCTTGTCTATCATTTTATTTCTAATCTCCTGAGACAGCTCTCTCCTTAGCTTTCTGTGCTCCATGTTCAGTGTGGTACACACCATGATACCAAACAGCACAGTGACCACTTTTCAGCCTTTAAATAGGCAGACTGACTGATTACAAGCTTGGAGACACCTGTGACAATAATTACAGGACACACCTGAGTTTAACACGTCCCTATGGTCACATTATTTTAATCTTTTTTAGGAGTACCATCATTTTTGTCCAGGTCAGTTTAATTATTTTGTTTTTTAAAGTAACTCTGTTGAATCACAATTCAAAAGCAGTGTCTGATTTTCCTTGGTTGATTTCAGTATTTTATTTATTTATTATTACTTTTGTTATTTTCAAGTTATTTCAGTGAGCATTGTGGGTTTTTCTTTCTTCAACAGAAAGGTGCCAACAATTTTGTCCATGTCTGTATGTCTGGATATAAAACCACCTTCAGTTAGACAGATGTAAATCTACTCGAGTATCGCCTCGCTGCCGTAAACATCCTGTTTCCTGTTGTGTGGCCCTTATGTTTTTACAGGTATGAATCAATATACCTGCTGTGGGTAAATCCAAACATCCAGATTGAATGTCAAAAACGGATCAGACCTGCTGATTCTCCAGGTCCAGGTGACACGAGCAGTCTTGTAAACACACAAGGCCGTGGCGGGCTGACTTATGGCTGAGCGATAAACCATTCTTTAAAAAGAGGACGGGCAGGCCGTGTGTGACAGATTAGTTGTGTCAGGTTTTATATCAGCCATTTAAGTTGTCACCCTGCACGGCAAACAGCCTGGGAGGCAGACGTGATCCTGCACCGTGAGCATCCCCCTCTTCTTCTTCTACATTTAATAAAGCTGCTGACTTTGAGTGATTATGGACGTGTGACAGGAGTGAAATAAAGAGAACAGACTGGACACTGAATAAACCACATTACCAGGCCCACAGGCATCCTGTCCATTCCCTCTCTGCTCCATTATATCTGTCCTCGCTCGACCTGCTGTCCATCCACATCAGTCTTAATAAACCCATTCTCCCATTGTCTGCCTCGGCCCCTCCCACCATTATTCTATTTCCTCATATCAACCAGCTTATCAAATCCAAATTCTCATGATGGATAAATCTGCCCGGGCCGATGCTCCAGGGCCTCCTGCTGCTATCAATCAGCATGTTGCCAGGTGATGGCGTCCTGCTGGGACGTGGGACATTATGAGGTCCATTTGGAGGCCCGGCTGAGTTACAATGGATCCAATCACTCAACGTCAACCCACAGCAAAACATCACATTTTGCTAATCTGTGCCGAGCGTATCCGGCCTCGCGGCTGCTCTGCATGCGTGCCCTGGGAAGATCGGAGATGTTCTGGACCCTCACGCCTCCTGCAGAGGGTATCGCCTGAACCCATCGCTGTGGTTTCTGTAGGTGAGCGTGCATCCGCTATTTCAGCTCAAAAATACTTTTCTCTACACGCCTGGTGATATTCTGGAGCTCCACTTTACTCAGGTTTGGTCCAAGGCTCCTTGTTTTCCAGTAAAGTAGACACACATGGACAAAACTGTTGGTACGATTGGGTTAATGAAAGAAAAAACCCAAATGGTCACAAAATGATCACCCATACTGTGATTTTGGCCATAAATATTAGTCCTACCTTTATTTCATCTAAATATTTAGATTCGCGACCACGAAAACATACCATTAGTAATTGGATTTATAATTTCTATTTTAGTTCAGTAGTTATTCACAAAATCAGTTTATTCGTCATGGTGGTTTTCTTCTGGATCTAGCTCCACAGTTTTAAAGAAACAACAAATCAGATTGAACACTCCAGATTCCACAGTATCTTGGTTTTATTTTGGTGTTTGTTCCAAGTCTATGTCTTTATTTGTTCCCTTGTTATGATGAAAATTCCAAGGATATCTAAATTTTTCTTGTTCTGGATCAGAGAATCCAGAACTTTCCCAGGATCCAGATCAGTCTGTGATATCTTGTAGAACCTGTTGGAAACTTGTCTTGTATTTTTTATCCAAATGTCCTGACTATTTTTGGTGGAGTAATATGCACGAATGCTGAAAATGGTCCTATCTCACAATGTTAAAGAATCCTTTAAAAAATTCTAGGATCCAGACGCTGATCCAGATCACTCCCAAAATCTAATCCTTTGTTTTTTGTCCCAATCTGGACATTTCCTGAAAATTTCATCGAAGTCCATCCAATGTATGGATAAACATAACCTGCTTGGCGGAGGTAATAAAAAAATTCTAGGAAAATTAACCAATGAATTTCAGACATTGTTTTTGAACCACGGTCTAAAAGAATTATTTAAAAAAATAAAATAATGAAACTGGCCTTGACAAAAATTTTGGTACCCTTAACTTGATATTTTGTTGCACGACTTTTTGAGGCAATCACTGCAATCAAATAATAACAGAAATAATATATCAATTCAATTGATTATTTCAAGTTATTTTCTGCAGATGATTTAAAAACGTAAAATCAAGATTTTTAATCTCAACTTACTGTCGCTCCAGTCATGAGTTGTGGCTGTAAATTAAAAATAAATAAATACTGAAAATAAATAAAAACCATCACAGCTCTAAGAGAAGAGGGTGAACGAAACAAATCCTCTCATTAGGAGCAGAAGAAGTTCAGACGATGATCGGAAAAATGAGCTACACAAGTATACGGGAAAGTTTAGAGCTGAAGACTTTATCTGATGACTGTAGGCAGAGGCAGGCTAACGCTACCCATTGACTCCCAGTGTTTGAGCTAAGCTAACTAGCTCCAGGCGAGCTTTGTCCGTCTCTTCATTGTTACTGCACACAGTCAAAAGAATGTCTGCTTGTCAAGGCAAGACATGAGGAAAAAAGGGAGTATCCCTTTAATAAGGAAAACAGATTTATCAACAATATTAGACGATAAAAATGTGTTTTTCTGATCGTTGATTTCCTTACTGATGTCTAGTGTAAACAGTGACTACTGCTGAAGTTTGATTTGAAGAAAATTGAGAATCAAATTAAAATCATAATAATTTAATTTAATTTTGGAAAGAAATCAATTTTGAAAAATATATATATATATATTGTCAAATAAAAAATCCTGATTCTTATGTGAAACAGTTTTTCTCCCACCCCTAGTAGACACTTTTCTTGATGGTAAAAATGTCAATATAAGTATAATAAGTTTAGAGATACAGACATTTAGGACATGTACAAAATACAATATAACTAATCCCTATCAGCAAACTAAAAAGCACCATATGCAGCATGAATGCTGGCATGAGACCAAGACTATAAAAATAAAAAATACTGCTGACAAAAAGTCTTTTTAAACAAATTTATCATTAAATGTCACCTGTCAAAAGTCAAAATTCAAATAACGGCTTTAAAAAACAAAACAGTGGAGCAAATGCTGATAAAATATGTTCCAAGATGGGATCAAACTTCCAGCAAATATCCAATTTCTTGTGATTTATTGTCTTTTTGACTATTCAAAGTATATTTTTAAAAAAGTTGAAGGTAAAGCAAAGAAAGCCTGAACAAAAGGCCAATAAAAAGAATTTCTTAATGATGTAGAAAAGGTCAAAAGCTTAAACACATGCACTGAAGTCGCTCCGTCAGTCAGATTCACAGACTTTAAAACCCTAATCTCACACAGTGAAGCAGCAGCTCGGAGTTTTAAATGTCAGAAATAAAGTTTCAAACCCATCCTAACATTTAAATCAAAGAAAATCACTGTTATTGTGACATTATAAATCATCCAGGATGCTTAAATGATCATTACTGCAGAGAGCAGCTGCACTCTGATCCATGTTTTAAGATTTTATCGACTTTCTGATGCTTCAGAAAAACAGAAACCAGAAAAAGACAAACTCTTTAAGAAGTTCAGAGAAAGGCTTCGTCATTACCACGGTGTTCGCAGATAAATATAAATATCATATCATGGCCTTCAAATCAAAGTCCTTTTTATATTCCAGCCTTTATAATGAGACATGTCTTACATTACCCTTTTATACTAAAATCCATATTGTATAAAGATAAAATAGAAATATAAAATCCATACCCGGGCCTTTATATCAAGGTAACCGTCAAAACCTTTTTTTTTTTTTTTACTTTTCTGGCATTTCCATGTCACCTGATCATGAACTTAATGAATGATTGAAGTTGTACTGGTAATTTTATCTGGCAGCTCTTCTGTGTGTTGTCGTATTTTCCGTTTGTTTGGCATTTTGTTTTGTTTCTTCGTGGTCATTCTATCCTTATTTTGCATATATTTTGTACTTCATATACTCCTAAAAGTTTTGAAAATAAAATATATATTATAAATATAATTATTGTGTTGGTTTATTGTTTCATTGCCCTTTATTAATATCTGTATCCTGTGATGTTAGTGTCATATCACGGTCTCTGAATTAAAATACATTTGAACTGTGGCCTAAATATAGAAATATGTGTCATATCATGGATTAAAAAAAATAAAAATAAGCATCATGTTCTGGCCTTTATGCCCCGACAGGTAAGGTATCATTGTTTTATATAGATACGTGTTCTTTTCTGACCTTAGCCCTTAGATACCCAACCCCAACGACAGGATCAAAACTTCACTTATTTTTAAACAACTGGCATTTACAAATCATTTACAAATCATTTACAAACCATTTACAAATCATTTACAAACCATTTACAAACCATTTTTCCTATCATCATCACAAGTAAGTCGGCAATATATAGAAAAAAAACAGGAGAAAACAGGCAAATTTCATGAGACTGCATCAACATCTTTTTAATTCTCATGTCTCCTTTGAAAATTTGAAAAAAAAAAATCTGTTTGCTAAATTCTGAAAAAACAAAAAAATTCTACATTCTGCTCATGTTCAACAAGATCTGAATGATTCACATATTTCCTGAATTCACTGTTTAAAAACCTGTAGAATTTTCATCTCACAGCAGAGTCTCGCAGACTTGTTACAGGCAAATTTAGAATGTAAATCAATAAAAATATTATAATTCATATTAATAATATGCAGGGCTCCAGACTAACTTTCTGCATTGGTTGCCACAGTACACTTAATTCTGTTTAAGGTGCAGCAGTACAAAAATTAGGTGTGCCCAAATGTTTTCATAGTGTCTCCTTTAACGCCATAAGGTCACCATTTTATCCCCCTCCATAACTTTAATATCATGTAAAAGATTTTTAAACAAGAATAAGACGTAAAGAAATACTTGTCTTTATTAGAAGCAAAATTATATATTAAAAGAAAACAGTGTTTAAAAAAACTCAAACTAAAACATTAAGCAAAATAAAACATTTCCAAATAAAAGTGCTTAAAGTGCTTTACTGAACTGAAATGTAACATTTCAAACTCAAACAACTCAAGATAAATAAAATATTTTTAAATAAAAGTGCTAATGTTTAAGGTGCTATACTGAGCTGAAAAATGAAATAAATATCCAGATTTTAACAACAACAACAGAACATTTACCTGGATGGTCTTATTCTTCAATAAATATGAACCTAGAATAAAATTTCACACACAATAGTCAATATTTACAAAACTGAAACCAAGTGAAATAATTTAGAAAAAAGGTGCCCATTCAATTTAAATTGCGATTCTACAATATTTCTGATTGTTCCAATCTTTAGTTAGCTTTTTTAACACCAGTGAAAAAGATGAACAATGATGATGCCTACAGACTATATCAGGAAAAATACACATCACATGTGAGTCTGTTTTTAGGATTTATTCAGCAATATATTTTAACCTGCTGTTTATACTCTCTCTTCAAAAGACTGGACTGACTTTAAAAGTGGCTTATTAATACAGACTAACATGAAGCTTTTACATTTGGAAAAAGACAAAAAGATTTTTAAACAAAAAAATCAATTTTAAAATCATCAAACAAAAAATGCCGATTCTTAAGTGAATCTATTTTTCTCCCACCCCTATCAAAAAGCTCCAGCAGCCTCAGAAGCATAAGTTTGTTTCTTCAGTGTTTTATTTAAAGGAGCACGCTCGGTGGTGTCCATTAACAGATTAAACACAGTCAGTGCTCACACGTCGCAGCTCCTGATTGAATTAGGAATAAAAATCCATGATGGAGAAACTCCAATTAACTTATTTGTGGTTAAACGACGCAGCTCAAAGAGCGATGGGACTGATGATTGGAACATACGGAGCAGAAGATCTCACGTTAAACTGCCTTTAACCGTCCACACTGTGCAGCAGTGATTATTCAGCCCTCTGTAGACCACACCTACAAACTCTCTGAGCCGTGTAGACGTTAAAATATTTCTGAATCTGACGAGGTAAACAGCTTAAAGGTCACAGCTGATATTACCTGAGCTCCGGCGGCAAAACAGAGCGAGAAGAAAAAGGTTATTTACGAGCCTGCTCACGCTGTAAGCACATGAATATCTAAAAAACAGCATTTAACCTAATCAGGCTGTTCTTGGATTAAACTAGAGACCTGCATGTGAGAGTCACGGCTTAAGAGAACCTCAGTCTCACAATCGATCGACTCCTGCTCCACAAACTGATTCACTCTTATCTGTGAGCGTGGAGGCAGAGTGGGGCTTTAAGGGACGTAAATATATACAGAGACATGGACAATGAAGAGAAAATGAGTGTGACACGCTGTATGAAGAGCACGGTGCTCTCAGAAAGACTGTTCTGCATTAACATAAACACATCTGCAGTTTGGAGTTTGTTTCACCGCGTTATTTTTCTGCATTAGAGGAAAATAAGATGAGCAGACGTTTAATCTTCCTCTAAATTACAGAATAAACCTTTGAACTCAAGAGCCTCCTCACCGTGAAACAGTTTATCCAGACAGAGCCAAACACAAAAACACTTTCTGTAAGACCAGAAGGATTTTAGAGACAGAGTAAACAGACTTTATCACTCTGATGTGAACACCTGCTTTACTAATTCACCTTTAAGAGTCAAACAGAGGAAATTATAAAAACTAAAAACTCTCTCTGAACAGCAGTCTGACTCTCCAAAGCTGAGGCCTCATAAAACATACACTCCAAAAGTATTCACTAATCAGACTCAGGTGTTCCAGTCTCTTCCATGTCCACAGGTGTATAAAATCATCACCTAGGCATGCAGACTGCTTTAACAGACATCTCTACAGACCTCCAAACTTCATGTGGCCTTCAGATTAGCTCAAGAACAGTGCAGAGAGCTTCATGGATGGGTTTCCATGGCCGAGCAGCTGCATCCAAGCCTCACATCACCAAGTGCAATGCAAAGCGTGGATGCAGTGGTGTAAAGCACGCCGCCACTGGACTCTAGAGCAGTGGAGACGCGTTCTCTGGAGTGACCAATCACGCTTCTCCATCTGACAATCTGATGGACCAGTCTGGGTTTGGAGGTTGCCAGGAGAACCATACTTGTGGGACTGCATTGTGCAAAGGGTAAAGTTTGGTGGAGGGGGGATTATGGTGTGGGGGTGTTTTTCAGGAGCTGGGCTTGGCCCCTTAGTTCCAGTCAAAGGAACTCTGAATGCTTCAGCACACCAAGACATTTTGGACAATTCCATGCTCCAACTTTGTGGGAACAGTTTGGAGCTGGCCCCTTCCTCTTCCAACATGACTGTGCACCAGAGCACAAAGCAGGTCCATAAAGACATGGAGGACAGAGTCTGGCCTGCACAGAGTCCTGACCTCAACCCCATAGAACACCTTTGGGATGAATTAGAGCAGAGACTGAGAGCCAGGCCTTCTGGTCCAACAGTGTGTGAGCTCACAAATGCTCTTCTGGAAGAATGGTCAAAAATTCCCATAAACACTCCTAAACCTTGTGGACAGCCTTCACAGAAGAGTTGAAGCTGTTATAGCTGCAAAGGGTGGACCCACGTCAGATTGAACCCTATGGATTAGGAATGGGATGGCACTGAAGTTCATATGTGAGTCAAGACAGGTGAGAGAATACTTCTGAAATATAGTGTATATACTCGTCCATTTCCTTCAGCCTGATATATAATGAGATATATATCTAAGCCTGATATATATCTAATGAGATGGCACTTAAGTTCATATGTGAGACAAGGCAGGTGAGCAAATACTTTTGGAAATATAATATAGATGAAGCGCTGCAGCCTGAATTTCAGTCCTCACATTAAAGTGTCTTGGAGATGATGCTGAAGTAAATACTGGAGAATCAATAAGATTGTAAATGAAATGATTTCATGATGGAATAAAGAGCTTAAGGCTGTAAAGAAAAAGAAAATGCAGCCTGATGGTCTCTAACCAGATGAGAGCAGTATGGATCAGATTAAGAGAGACCTGCAGTAATGAAAAGAAAGACGGTCGTGATCATAAAGCTCCAGCTGTTCACCGAGCAGCCGTGAGGGAGGAATAACGAGAGGGCAGGAGTCAGACTCTTACCGACACGAATGTCCTTCAAACACACAGCAGCTCTGTTACAGCTCTATAATAACACAGATGTGAACCTGGAGCAGACCAACAGTTATTAAATCAAAGATACCAGCTCACACCAGAGGGGAAGTATTCAGAGGACTTCTGTCTATACTTAATAAACCACTGAATGCATGAGTGTAAGGTCTCTGAGTGAGAGCTGAATAAATGAATATCAAAGAGTCAAACTCTCTGATATCACCGCTCAGTCTTGTCCAAACACTGACTCAGTCTGTCTTATTCTTCTAATAACTCAGCTGCCTGATGTTGGTGATGACGAGATCAGTTTGATCCAATCAGAGCTGCTCTATCAGGTTAACAGCGTGTTCCCACCGAAAGTGTTGAAAGCGAGTGTATTCGCGCGTCAGGTGAAATCGCGCCGCGCTAGACGCTCGAGTTTTGACGCTGGTACAAATACGCAGAAAAACGCTCACCGCCCGCTGCGGCATTGTTGCATGAAAAGTCCCCCATTATCATTTCATTATATCATTCCATCGTTGAACATGGCTCTGACTACCATCATCGCTGCTCTGTACCTGCTGTGGAGAAGTCAGCTGCGGGCTAGGCGCCGAAGTCGGTACTGGATGCATGCTACCGTACGGAGGCGGTGTGAGCTCGGTGAGTTCCACCGTCTCTTGCAGGAGCTGCGTCTGGACCACGGCCGGTTCCAGCGGTACTTCAGGCTGACTGTTGCCCAGTTTGAAGACCTGCTAGCCAGGGTTGGTGCCAGGATCTCCCGCCTGGATACCAACTACAGGCAAGACAGTCCAGCTGCAGCTGCAGAGCGTCTTTCCATCCGTCTCCAGTTTAGCAGATTGTCAAATTAGCAAGACTCCGACCCCCAGAATGCCCTGCGTCAGTGACGATCTCCACGCTGATAGGCTGTCCCGGCGCATCAACACGCTCGCTCGAAAAGTTCAATTATTTCAACTCCAGCGTCAAGCGGTGAGCAGCGAGCGTTTTTTCGCTGGAATCGCTCGCCGCTCAATGCTTGAACGCTTGACGCCGCTCTATGCTTGCCCTGATGCAACGTCAATTTGCGTCTTTAAATTGACTTTGTATGTAATGTCAACGCGTGAAAAATTTGCGACACTTTCGGTGGGAACACGGCGTAAGTCTGTGCCACGAGAAACAGAATCTGAATTAAAATAGAATTATCTGTAATCAGATTTAATGTTTTGCAATTGAATTTATTTTGAGATTGTATTTTATAGGGGTGGGAGAAAAAATTGTTTCACATAAGTATCGGGATTTTTTGTTTGATGACTTTTAAATTGAGGCGATGAGGCCTGTGCTCAAATATCGATGCATCAAAATATTGTCACACCCCCTGGTGATCAGCAGCTTCAGTGTTTAGACAGTTTTAGTCACCTCTCTGTTGTTAACAAAGGCACAGCCCAAAGCAGAAGACAAACTTCCAGATGAAGCACATGCTCCAAATCTAAACTTAGCTCCACCATCTTTGAGACCCTGAATTTAAGTTTCTTCAGTTGCAGAATCATTTAAACTCTTCCTTGTTCTTTATCGTCTTGTAATAAAAAACAAAAGTTGTTGGAATTCTGTTTGAAGCACAGTCAGTGTTTACAATGTATGTATTTCGGGACACACCTCGTATCATGGCCTGATAATACCCGGCCCTAGAGGCAGCTAGGAATGGGAATTTATACTTTTTTATTGAAATCAGTGCTTTTAATAATCCTGCTAATTGATTCCTTATTGATTCCTGCAGATTTTCAGTGTCAACAATGTCAAACACACGTCACAGCATAGATAACTGCTTCTGCAAAGTGTTTCCACTCACTTAAGGATGTGCAGTAGGAGCCTTTCGTAAAAAACTAATCCACCATTCTGACTCTTCCGAACCCCGTCAGTGGAAGAAACTGATTCGCAAACAGACTCATGATATTGATTCTTTCATGGAGCTGTTAACGATTCTCAACTGGAACTGATTTTCGATTTACATCCCTAGAGTCAAAAACATAATTTTAATTCTCTCCAGACAGGTTTGAGTTTGATGGATGAACTGGTTGCATTAAGACTTTAACTTCTCATCAGCAGTGCCAACCAACTGTATCACCTGACTGACTCCTGCTGAATGTGATTGACAGAACGATCGTCCAATCACCTTCATGGTCCCGCCCACCATGATCACTCCTAAGGCCTCATGCAGTACATCCTGGATGTTATGTTGAACTGGTTAGTAAATACTTATTTAAAAAAATATATACATATATTTATGATTTGTAGAAATGTTCACTGCAAACTGTTCTGTTTCATGTTGACTAGTTTGACTTCTAACTGCATTAAAATCCCCCCTTTTAGAATTATGCATAATTGTCTTGTATTTTTCTTTCCATCTTAAATTCCCTCCCCTAATGGATTTTCTCTGCCCTCATCCTGAGGCTTTTCATGTCCTGTGTGAAGCATTTTAAACTCCCCTGTTGCTGCCGTGGCTGTGTAAGATTAACCTACCTTTGCTTATCAGGAGCTGGAGCAATCCGAGATTTTAATATTTGCATTTATGGTTTGTGCATATTAATGAGCGAGGTGTATTTTATGTAACAGGATTGTTTTAGGGGTTAAAAAAATAACATTTAAAAAAGTAAACAGACCTTCATCCTCCTGGTTTCCTGCTTAAAATCTTCTTGGTAAACCGAGAACTTCCACATATATATAGAAGTGAATTGTTATTACAATTTTAAATTCTCTTGTCCAGTTGTTTGATAAAATAAGTTAATCTAACGGTCACTTTGTTTAATGAACCTTTAACAGCTCAAACTACAGATCAGGGTTTCCCCCATCATCTGCCATTAAAAATATACGACCACACATCCGTATAAGCCGGCACTACATAATTAATGTGAGATAATTTTAGACATGTTTTGATTTATTTTACAGAGATGATGGCCACATTAATTCATGTCCCTGCAGCTAATTCTGGGATGAAACGTCCTTTGAATTTCTTTAATAGCAGGGTGTCAGATGAGGGGCAGGAGTTAAAATGTGGACTAACGTCACGTGTCGAACACGTCTGCACCGACAAACTGCAGATTTAATTAAGATATTTGACGAGAAATGTCACAATCAGGCAGGAAAGATAACTTTAAAATGTCAGAGGGGTGTAGAATTAGCTGAGGAGATGAACAAAACACATAAAAGAGGTCTGAATCAGCACAGGTGTGGATCCTCATCAGCCCGCTGCAGGACAGATGTGCACGTCAGGGGGTGTCGGACAGCCGGAGCTGCAGTGCATGCTGGGAGCAGATGGCTCCAGGTTTATGACTGAAGGACAGATGGTAAAGTGACCATCAAGTTTTTCTGTGTGACTAACAAAGTATATATAAATAATGAGGTCCTGCTATAGACCGAGCTGCCTGTCTGAGCTCCATAAAATCCAGATTAACCACAATTTCTGTAATTTACAGGAATTAATTCACATTTTGGACCAAAAGATTTAGATTCAGAACTTTTAATGGAAGTACAAGAATTACTGATCCTGTGTAGGGATGTAACAGTTACCAGTAAAATGGTAACCCGCAGTAAAATATCCCACAGTAATCAAAAAGTACAAAACAAATCATCAGATAACTAAAGAGAAAAAAGAAAGAAAATAACAGGCTAAACATTTACCCCTTTCTTCCCAACTCTTTTCTCATAAAGTAGGCTAAAAAAAAAACAACAACAAAAATCTGCACTCTCCAACAAGTTACTGAGGTCATCTGTGGTCACATTATACTTGAGAATTTATCTGATTTCCCTCATATCTCAAATCTGATCTTCTCCAGATACAAGGTACTCGAGAACTGTTGTTGTTCCAGACTTTAAGAATAATTTTCTTGGCCAGAACCGTCCCATAAAAATCTAACAATTTTTCAGCTGAGCCATTATCAACATCTCCTTAAAATTTCAGCAAAATCAGTCCAGCAATTTTGGGTTTTCTTTCTCAAAAACAAACAAACAAATGAGAAAAAACCTCTGGTGGAGATGAAAACAGGAAAGACACCTGCGCTGCACATCAACATGCCTTGTGCCGGGCTTACAGTCTCTCTTTACTGATTAAGAACAGGACTAAGGATGTAACGGTGACCAGTAAAATGGTGAACAGCGGTAAAATGTCCCACAGTAATCATGACTGTGTCCTTTTAAAATTAAACCGTTAAACGGTGTTTGATCCCCACTCTGTGTCAGTAACTCACGGTGATGCTGCTCTTTGACTGTAAAGCCTGAACTATGTGTGTCTGCTCCTCGGTGAAGCAGCCGTCTCTCACAGTTTGTAATGTTTGGCCTCAGCAGCTGGAGCCTCGCTCAGACTCTTACAGGTTTACACACTCAAACAGACAAAGTCTAAAGTCTGGACGAAGTTTGGATTTTAAAGGATGTGGAGGGGAAACTGACTGATGACTAGGGCTGTAAAGTCCAAGTCGACTGGTCGACTAATTGGTCGATGCGTGCTCAGTCGACCCCCCTCCTCCTGCAGTTCATTTCATCGGAAGAAACGTATCAAGTGAAATGGGGGTATTTTCTAAGCACCCCCATCATGTCTCAGAACACCATTTTAATGTATTTATCGTTCATTTCAATATTTTTATTCAAGAGCATTTCAATATTCTAGTCTAATAATCGTGTATTTGTGTTATAACTGCATGCGCTCTGCCTGCGCTGCAGCAGCTGCATCCCTCACCCAGTCCACGAGGATTTTATGTCTCATATAAACACCCAAATGCATAAACAACATCACAGAAGGAATTAACCATTTATTTCTGAGGGTATGAGGCCCATTGGTGTAGTGGAAGGCCAAGAAAAACACTGGAACCTGGATATTCAGTGCCAGTGAGCTACACAATTACGCACACGCTCACGGCAAAATACGAGGGAGTAAAAAAGAGAAAGTTTCTGAGTCAATAGATAAAGATAACAGATGTGTACATCTCTTCAAATGGAGTCCTATATGACAGTGACTGCCCATTTCATTGATGAAGACTGGAAAGCAAAGAGTCTTCTGCTTGAGAGAGGTAAAACAGGAGAGGCGGACACGGGAAGAAACATTGCTGTGGATTATATGAACTTACCGATGCCTCAAAGGTCGAGCAGAAAAAAAAGTGTCTGTTGTAGTGAACAACGTGGCTAATATGGAACTCTGTATGGAAACACTTAAGGAGTCCCATGAATGGTTTAAGATGCAGGGCATTTGGAGGTGCGCCGGGCGGGCACACTCCCGCCATGGCTGCAGCGCGTCATGTTCTGGCGCATTTTAATAAGGGACACAAAGCCAAAACTGGGCTAAAACAGAAGCAGAAGCAGGTGCTGATATAAGTTTAATCCAGCAGCAGCACGTCATTTTGTGGCGCATTTTAAAAAGGGACACAAAGCAGAAAAACTGGGCTAAAACAGAAGCAGGTGCTGATATAACTTTTACTGAGCCGCGGTCCGCTGTTAAAAATCTGTTAAAATTATAATATTATAGGGGTTAAATGATCTCAATTCTGTGTTTAAGTACTTTTTGAACATTTTGAGCACTCTGCAACAATACCACAATAATAAAGATAACTGTGAAAAGTTTGGTCACAATAACCGTGATATAAAATTTTATATCATTACCTCTCTAATCCTGTGTTAAATGTTTTTTACTGTATATTTTAATTATCTTTTATTCATTTAATTTAGTTGTAGAATATGCTTATGTTTAAGTTAAAGACAGTGGTTATTTACAATTTAAATTTTTTTTTTGGTTTTATTGGATTTACTGAGGTTACTTTTCAGGGTCTTCTAATTTATTTATTTATTTATTTTAATTGTAGTATATTCTCATGTTTAAGGTTAATTTATTGAACTCATTGGTTAATAACAAATAGATCAGTTTTTTCTCATACCTACTATTGCTGACTACTGTTCTCTGAGTAATCTCACCTGATCAAGACTTTTCTTACAGTCCATACTACAAAATAAGGAATAAAAGTCTGTTTGATTCCTGCTTATATCGTATCGGATCAATATCGGTATTGGCCAATACTCAAGGCTGCAATATCGGTATCATATTGGAGGTGAAAAGCTTGTATCGGGACACCCCTACAGTCCTGATCAAAATGTGAGAAAGAAAAGGCTCACATCATGTTCCCTAATAAAGTGGCCACTGAGCATTTAAGTATGAGTCCAGGCTGCTTTGGCAGCTGTAATGATAATCAAATAATTCATCAAATAATTATGGCCTAATCAAATTTACTGGTTCATATTTTAAATTGAAAGATTAAAAACATCTTCTCCAACCTAATCAGACATTTTAATCAGTGGTTTTCTCTCCGTTTGACCTTTTCTGTTTAACATTTCCACTCCAGCAATCTGTTCCTGATGGTTCATTTTGACCTTTTGGATTATAAAATAAAAATGTTCAAATGTTCGCAGCCTGAATCTGAAGCACAAACAGACTGCAGGACCAAAGAAAGAGGAAAATAAGATGAAAACTGTCTTAATGAAAATGGATATGTTATCATGTAAATATGTGGTTTCAAAGGCTTTAAATTATTGCATACTTTTACAGCTCTACAGCAGAGAAGCCAAATCAGGACAGAAAAATGGATCTGAGGTTTGGACAGAAAAGTGCTGATGAGGTGGATCCTCCCTCGTGGGTGGTACTGGCTCTTATTTTGGCGGGATGTGATGATTGTTATGTGCACATTATTCAAAGTTTTTTTAATCTTCTGCAGGTTGTGTGTTTGAATCTGCAGTGAAGGTCGTTCCTCTTTTGTTTACTTCTGTTTGTGACCTTGACTCACAGCAGAAAATTGAAACATCAGACCTGTTTTATGTAAAGAGATAAAAGTGTGCAGTGTTTCTGACTCCTCTGTTATTTCAGCAAATCAAACACACAGAGCAGAAGAGTGGAGGATCTGCTGAGTGTTTCTGTCCACTTCAGATTCCATTTTCTTTCTCTCCAGCTGAAGAGCTCACATCATCATCTGACCGGCTGCAGGTCTGAAGGATGAAGCAGCTCAAAGCTCCTGATCACTCTCAGAGTTTCACTTGTTAACTCGGAGAAGGACCACGGCTAAAGGAGAGCGTGAGGACTCACTGCTGAGGCTGACCGTGTTACTACAGACAGGGTAATCTATTTAATTACTATTTTAGATGTTATAACGCTGTTACTGTTACTGACATGTATCACACATGTAGCACTTCCTCCATGTAATGAACTCGTTTGGATCATCGCTCTGACACTTTTTACTCACCCACCACAGCACTGAAACTGCACTCCTCAAAGTCACCAACGACCTCCTCCTCTCTGACTCCGGCCTACTATCAATCCTCATCCTCCTGGACCTCACTGCAGCTTTTGACACAATCAACCATTCCATCCAGCTGTCCCGCTTAAAATCTCTCCTACACATCACAGACAACGCCCTCACCTGGCTGACATCATACCTCACTGACCGGAACCAGTTCATTTTCATAAACAGCTCCTCCCATACAGCTCCCCTGTGCCAAGGAGTCCCTCAGAGTTCACTGCTTGGTCCTCTCCTCTTCATTCTCTACCTCCTCCCCCTTGGTCAGATTATTCATCACCATGGTCTCCATTTTCACTGTTACGCTGATGACATTCAACTGTACATATCCACCAAATCCATCGGCCCTCAGACTCAGTCCACCCTCTCAAACTGCCTTTCTGACATGAACTCCTGGATGCAATCAAACTTTCTTCAACTCAACGGCACAAAATCTGACATACTCATTATAGGTCCCACTTCCCTCACCTCTACAGCCAAAGACTTCTGCCTCTCTGTCAACAACTCCACCCTCTCACCCTCACTGCACTGCCGGAACCTCGGAGTCATCTTTGACCACAAACTCACTTTCTCCCACCACATCAACGCAGTCACAAAAACAGCCTTCCATCACCTCAGGAACATTGCCCACCTTCGCCCTTCTCTCTCCTTCTCTGCAGCTGAAACCCTCATTCACGCCTTCATCACATCACGCATCGATTACTGTAACAGCATCCTGTACGGCACAACCACAAATCTTCTCAACAAACTTCAATATATCCAAAACTCCGCCGCACGCCTCCTCACCCGTACCCATTCTTGGGATCATATCACCCCTGTCCTTCAGAATCTTCACTGGCTCCCCATCACATACCGCATCACAATCAAAATCCTCCTACTTCATAACCAGGCCCCCTCTTACCTTACAGACATGCTCCACCCCTGCGCCCCCTCCTGTACCCTCCACTCCCCAAACCTCCTGACTGTCCCTCAGACCAAGCATCGAACCTGGGGCGACAGAGCCTTCTCTGCTGCTGCGCCCTCTCTTTGGAACTCATGGTGCGTTCCAGTTGTAGTCAGAAGTAGGAATTTCCGGGTTCCGAGTAGGAAACTGCAACTGGAACGTCCCCTGAAGTCTGAATTTCCTACTGGGAACTCGGATAAACCTCACCACCCCCGAGTTGACAAAGGAAGATGGATGCCCCCAGTGTGAACAGTTATTTAGCTCCTGTAATAATCCATTTATTTGCACTTCTGACTGGGGTGTGTCGCTCTAGATCAGCTGTATACATAGTATTGTTAGACTTATATTTACCTCTGCCAAGCAGGTTATGTTTTCGGGAGAGTTTGTCCGTCCGTCTGTGAACAAAATAACTCAAAAGTTATGGATGGATTTGGATGAAATTTTCAGGAAATGTTCAACATGGGAAAAGGAAGAACTGATTCGATTTTGGTGTTGATCCGGATCAGCGTCTGGCCGCCATGGCAAAAAATGTGATTGCTGTGAATAACTACTGAACTAAAATAGATATCATTATGAATCCAGTTGCTAATGGTATGTTTTCATGGTCAAGGAATCTAAATATTTAGATGAAATAAAGGTAGGACTAATATTTATGGTGAAAATTACAATATGGCTGAGGACTGTGGCGCTGGAGGAGGTCTGCGCTCTCCAAGCGCTTTTCTAGTTACAAAAATGCTGCCATACTGATAATCACATTCTTCATGTGATATTTGTGAACAACAACACAGGGCGTGCTAACAACAGCTAACAATAGCCTGGTAGGTCGGCATGTTTTTTTCAGACTTCAACTGGAACGCCGATAAGTCGGAGATGACGTCACTCCCATTTCCGAGGTTACTGGAACGCAGCATCAGTCCCACAACACATTCGGGACACCACAGACCTTACCGCCTTCTAGTCTAAATTAAAAACACACCTGTTTCGCACCGCCTTTAACTTATAATTTCTCCAGTTTTTTCTCAGAAACAATATGTAGTTATTTTTTCTAACTGTTTTTCTGTCTGTTGAAGGCCCTCTTTTTGGCTCTGTATTTTCTTGTCACCTTGTTTTCTCTGTATATTTTTTTTAATTCGTACTTTTATCCTTGTAAAGCGCTGTATAAATAAAATGTACTATTATAAATGTCTATAAATAAGCCTAAAAACTGTGATATTTGATAATGTGATGCCTTTACTAAAATATAAAAGGCTGTATGTCGGCCTGTTTTCCCAAGTTTTGGTTGTAGAACATTTTATTTTGCGTCTATAGAAATGTCTCTGTCTCAGCTTTCTGCACGTGTCTCGTTTGTGTTTGTAGTTTTCTGTAGGTCAGAGCTCGAGGTGAAATGTGTTGAGTGTGTCACCAGGTAGAGCCCTGCAGATTCAGATTTTTCTTTTTTTTTTTTGCTCGGTGTTTTAACGGTGTTTGTTGTGTGTAATAATGGCTTATGTAGCTGTGTGGCTGAGTCTTTCCTGATTGATTTGATGTGCAGCATGGCTTCATTTCTACATGAATAGTTCACTTTTTCTTACGTCTTTGTCGGAGAGAATGAAACATTCCTGAAATCAGGCTGCAAAAATGAAACCCTCAATATTGAAATGCAACCATGCAGTGATGAGAAGATGGATCAATATTGAACATTTGTGTAATTTGCCGATATTCCAGTTGATATATCGGCTGTAAATATCTCCAAAAATTTCAGTATTGGCCATTATGATACTTCACTTTAGGCTGATATCAAACTGATAATATTGTACATCTCTAATAGATAGATGTTCTTTATTGATCCCAAGCTGGAAAACTGTGGTGATTACAGCAGATTTATTTTCATATCAGAAGAGACTAAGGATTTTATCAAAATGAATAAATAAGGCAACAGGAGTCCACTGCTGCTGAACTGATTCACAGGCAGAGGAATGAAAGTGCAGCTTTTCCATCATGATTGAACATTTTCCAGTTTTCAGCTCTTTCATTATTACATTACAAATATGACTTTATTTAATTATACTTCTTATGTTTTCTCATTATGACCCTATATTAATGTTCCCTTGAGTTCTGTTTGATGGAGGTCTAAAATAAAGCTTGATTTGTCTGATATGGTTCATTTCTTTTCCAGACTTTATTTAAGTTTGTCTTACACGCTCTCCCGTCGGTCATGTTCATGTACAGAACATTTATCTTGTATGAAAAGTGTTTTTTAAATACAGGCTGACTGATTGATATTGCCACAGTCTAAAGGACAGAACAAGAGCCATATTGGAAATTAATCTCTCTGTTTTAAAGCTTCCAGATGAACGAATCCCGTCCATCATGTTTGTCGTCAGTAGACAAACGAGGCGCTGCGAGCTGAGCCTTCTGGGACAAAAAGGACAAAGTGGGGTGATATCCACACGCTGTCAGAGGCTCCTTGTTGAACAGGACAGCTTTATTTAGCCAAAACCCACTGAGACGGGATAATGGCTGCCAAGTTCTGCAGGAGAGGAGCTGCCAAAAATGTAAAGTGAAGTCAGGAGCATCTCACAGATACAAGCGTGACTTCAGAGAAGTAAATCTAAATGTCCCGTTTATGCAGGACAGTGAAATCCTGCTGATATCTGATACGTCAATATTTACAAACTCATCTTCAACAACACTGATATTTTGTTTCAAGAGGACAGAGTCAAATCCCTTCAAATGTTCTGTTTTATCTGCTGTACGTTAGGGCTGTAAATCACCAGTTTCATGACGATATGATATGTACTGATATCACAATGTCTGCCATGACTTGATTTGATACGATTCAGGAGCCTTCTTTTTTATTACTTTTTTAACATTTTGAGCTCACTGTAACAAAACCCCAATAATAACAACTGTGATCATTTGGGTCAGAAGAACTGTGATTTGAATTTTTCACACTGCTACATCCCTAATTACAAACAATAAAGATGTAAAATTAAACACTGATCTCAGTCATCTTTAGGCTGTGGATGTTCTCATCATGGATGTGCTGCCAACTAATCTGCAGCAGCTGCTCTCACGAAGACTCGGATCAACATCAACATCGAGATCAACATCTCGCTCCTTACTGAGTCCATGAAAACAAGAATAAAGAAGCCAGAGCAGGAAAAGGAGGCTCGGCCCGATAAAAGTCAAAGTTTGACAAAGCTTCAGTAAAATCTGAAACTCTAACATGCATTAGAAACTCCTCCCCGACAGATCTACTCAGCTGTCACTCTGCACAGTCCACATGTTTGTCAGAGACTCTTCCTGTTGAATATCCTCTCTTGGTGAGGCCTTGAGAATGCACACTCATCAGTGGAAGAGGGATGCAGGTGTTTTATAAAGATGAAGCGACTTAAACGACATTATTCTTCAGGCTGTAGGAGAGCATGAACCTCACTTCACCTCTGGAGTGAATCCCAACCCTCCACCTGCAGTGGAATAATAATAATAATAATTAATAAATAAATAAATAAATAATGGTTAACACTGTGAGCCGACAGCAGCTTCTCTTTAATGAGATCAGGGACAACACAAAGCAGTAACTGTAGATAACTGCAGAGCCACCATAAAGTTTCACAGCAGCACGTTTGTTTGTTATTCTCCTTTATTCTCCTTGCCGTGATTGCCGCCTGCAGGCAGGTGAGGAAATCAGCCAATCAGAGAGAAGAAACAAACCTCTGTGGTACATCGACTCTTCAGAGAAGGAGAGCGAAGGTTTAAAAATCAGAGGCTCAAATGTTTCTAAGAGGGAGAAGTGATGCAGATGTTTAATCAGATTTCTCATTAAAGCTGAAGATCATTCATTTCAGAACAAATCAGATTTATTTATGACCCTCCAGTCAATTTGAAAAATTAAAAAATGCATTTAAGGGAACATGACAAAATCTTCCTTAAAAACATTTAAAGCTTATCAGATGATCTAAATGTTTAGAGACTGTTAAACTGATTATAGTAGTGTTGTAAATATTTGTGTTGCTTTTATTGAGAGTCTGTCTTTAGGTTAATGCTTCAAATATAATCATTGTTATTTTTGTTCGATTTTATTTAGATTTTAATAGCCTTAGATTATAGTAGTGTTAGTGTAAGTATCCTTATTCTGCATTTTACTATTTATTTCTTTAATAATGTCAGAACCTAAGTAACTAGTTTTGTTCTTTTCTCATGTAAGTACTAGAGCCCGACCGATATGGGATTTTTGGGGCCGATGCCGATACCGATATATCGACCGATATCCAATATATCGGCTGATATATATAATAAATTCATAGATATACACAGGATACGGAATATGAACACAAATTATTATAATACCCATATGATTCAAGACAGAGACGGAACACTATAAATTAAAACAAGGAACTTTAATTATAAAACTGTCAACATAAGAACTGTAGTGTAAACCAATGATAAATAAGAACAAGCTGGAAACACAATTAAAAAAAAGAAGTCAAACTTTAAACACAATGATGAATTTAAAAAAAGTCAAACTGTAAACACACAAGCCCTGGCTGAAACTCGCGCCACAGATGTTGCATCCAACACCTGAGGAGTCCATGGTAAAATGGCCCCACACCTTACTCTTCCCCTCTGCCTGTGTAATGAAAACATGCATTTAATGCATTTTAGTAATAAGCATAGAGTTTGATATCATAGTTGACAATTTTAAAATAAAAACAAGTAGCTGCATTCAACTGAAAGTGATAATACACAGGCTAATGGGAGGTGTTTTTAAACTAATACATTATTTGTTTTTAAAAGGCTCAATCCCAAACACATTTTAGCAAAATCAATTAATCATATTTACTAGCTATTGAAAAGTTCCATATTCCATTCAGTGCATGGGCCTAAACTAGATTTTAAGTAACAATGTAGCTGCTTTCAAAACACGGAAAAAATACAATTAAAACAAAATACATACAAACATTTTCAAAAATTATTTCAATGAAGACAATAACTTTTGAATTTATAAGCCCAGGTTAATCCTGCATGGCATTATGAAGTGAGACGAAGTGTAGTAGCCTTATATTATATAACGGGTGAATTAACAGTAGCATTTATCTGTTTATTCACAAAAAAAGCAACTAACACAACGTTAAAACGCCGTATTATAGTCTTACATCAGATAATGTTGGACGTCTGTATTAACAGTAGCATTTATCTCTGTTTATTCACAAAAAAAGCAACTAACTCTACGTTAAAACGCCATATTATAGTCTTACGTTAGATAACGGTGGACGTGTAAAGCAACTTACACATAGTTAAACAATTACACAATCTTTAAAACTTGCGTGAAAAAAACCTTGAATGCTCTCCTTGGCATGTCTTAACAGTGTGATTTTGTCACGGAGCACTAAAGTGTAGAGTTACACTGTTTTGTAAGTCACAGCTTACCGTGGAGTAAATTAAATTGTTGCTGTCCTCTGCTGTAGCGACTGAGAGTGAGTGAGGGAGAGGAGCGGCTGCATGGTCTGCGTGTGAGGGGGAAGGGCCGCGGACTCACAGGTGCAGGAGTGACAGAATCTCCGCGGAGCAAAAACTTTTATAATCGGCTACATTTTGGCCGATGTTGATTAATCGGTGACAGGCTATAATTGGCCCGATTAATCCGATCAATTGGTCGGGCTCTAGTAAGTACTGACCAGAAAGACAAACAAAACTCTATTGAGTCCCTTAAATGGCAATATTTCCAGGAAAATACCACTGTGACTGTCACTTCAAAATTCACCTTTGTGCATTACGAAAGGTTTTTAAAATAAATAAATAGATAAATGAAAATAAAAAGTACTGAGAAGGCCTGTCACAATAATCAATAAATCAATTAACCGCAGGATAAATAAAAACGTCCTCGGTAAGTTTGCCGGCCTCAATAAACTGACACGTTCATGCATAATTGTTTTCCTCCTCTCGTTCTACCAAACAGGCTGAATGAGAAGATGGTTCACTACGTCTATCTTTCTTAACACAGGGGTGCATTGGTTCTATAGCGGGTTGAATGGATTTATAGCAGAGGGAGCATCTGTCACTTATGCAATCTTTGTGGGGGAGGCGGGGCAGCTCGAGCTGAAGAGAGCGTCGTGAGGAGAAACAAGGAAGCAAACAGCAACATGAATGATGGCACGAAAGTTACGGCTCTTTAGCCGGCTGCCACAGCCCCAGTGTGGGAATATTTTGGTTTAAAACAGAATGAACAAGGTGTGAGCTCATGAACACCGACGAGCTGATATGTTATATTTGATTGAAATCAGTGACGATGAAGAGGAGGTGCAGCGGAGCCTTCATCCTGACAGTTAGTGCTTACTGAGGCGTTTGCTCTGCAAAGTAAATATAAATAAAACAGAGCAAAATGGTGCGCTCACAGACAGTGTTGTTCACTACACTGCAAAAGAAATACAGCCCTTCAATACGGCTGAAAAGACAGAAATGTTACGAACGTTTGACTGACAGTACAAAAAAAAATCTGCACTCTCCAACAAGTTACTGAGGCCATCTGTGGTCACATTATACTTAAGAAATTATAGAAAATTAAACATTCAAAAACAATCAAGGCATTGAGGTGTCATTAGGGCCCCCTCCGCTGTGTGATGTGATCAAGACATGGCTGCCATATCTGATGGAATTTATTTGATTTCCCTAATATCTTAAATCTGATATTCTCCAGATACAAGGTATTCGAGAACTCTGTGAGCCAGGCCTCAAAATTTGGTTGTTCCAGACTTTAAGAATAATTTTCTTAGCCAGAACCATCTCATAAAAATCTAACAATTTTTCAGTTGAGCCATTATCAACATCTCGTTGAAATTTCAGCAAAACCAGTCCAGCAGTTTTTGGTTTTCTTTCTCAAAAACAAACAAACAAATGAGAAAAAACCTCTAGTGGAGATGAAAACAGGAAAGACACCTGCGCTGCACATCAACATGCTTCGTGCCAGGCTTACACTCTCTCTTTGCAGATTAAGAACAGGACCAGTTTTTGTGCTCGATTGCGTTTGATTCCTTTGGCAGCAGCTTTATCTCTGCCTCCACAATAGACTGACGGGCTGTAACATCTGCTCACAGCAGGTTTGTGTTTGAGCGAGCAACAATGCATTCCCATGGACTCGATGTTCCTTTTCCCGTCGACCAATCACGGACACCGAGCGAATCAAACTGGACACGAGTCAATACTGAGGCCTCCTGTGTTAAAGACAAGGGAGGATCATCAGTATTCAGAGCCGGCAGGTGTGTCTTTGTTCTCTTATGTGAGGTTAAAATCATCAGTCCTCCACTCCTTACACTTATCAGGTCCAGGCCAAGTTATCATCCAGGACGGCATTGTTTCATAACAAAGAATTAAATCATTCATTCCCTCCACCTGTCCACCATCGCTCCCTTCCATCGTCTACAATCTGCTGGTATTGATCTGTTACCCGCCTACACTGACAGCAGCAATCAGACTTTGTCTCAGTCAGAGGAAAAACAGTTTTCTGGTCCCTCTGGATCCTCACATGGTCCCTCTGCAGGGGCGGCGTCAGTAATCAGGAGGCCCCGGGTTAAAACTGTAAAAGGCCCCCCATGACTTTTATAAAAGGCCCATTAGACTATAATTAGCCTATTACCAGGGCATTCTGAGCAGAGTTCCCACTCTTTTCTAGAAATCATTTCCCAGGACTTTCCAGGACTTTTTCCAGTGTCACATAACCAACTGAAGTTACATTGTTGCTGTGGGCAGTTTTCAATTCTAGTTAGCCTTCTAAAAAACAAGATTAGAGGTTGATGACCAATATCTCTAGCTATTGATCATATTGATCTCTCCAGCACGAACAGTGTCTGTTAGCTCTGTTTAGTCTGGCTTTTATGTGTCCCACTATTATAAATTTATGTTTATATGTATTTTTTAATCTTTATTTACTCTGCTTTTTTATTAATAGGTTTTGAGTTTTCATATTTTACGCCTTTACTTATATTATTTTACCTACGCACATTTTCTTTCTTCGTGTACATTAGTTGCCAAGTACATTTTTACTTCATTTTCTATTCTTCAGCTAGAAGGAAGACAAATAATTTTCCAGGGCAATTAAAGCTTTTCCAGGACATTTCACTTTTTTCCTCATTTCCATAAGTTTTCCATGACTGGAAAATTGGGCAATCATTTTCCAGGTTTTGCAGGACGCGTGGGAACCCTGTCTGAGGGTTTAATGTGGAGAAACTTAATGAAGTTTGGTGATATTTTCTTACAAAAAAATAAAGAAAGCACAAACTGAACCAGGAGGGGAGACTGGCGGCCCTTTACCTTACTCAATTTGGCCCACCAATCATTTTTAAAAAATGAAAAACATATTCTGGTACTTAATAATACACAAATTATGAGGTGATAAAATATCTCCACTAATCATAAATTACTGCTACATACTTTGCTTTATTTCACAAGAGCTCACTTTGCAATAATTATATCTTTAAATATATTTTATGAGGCATTACAATATAGTGTTAGTAAAAGATAGTTTTAAAAATGATAAATATAAAATGTTTGTGCTTTAAAAATTGGCAAACAACCATTATTTTACTGCCTTAAAAAGAAGCTTAAATTGGCTTTAGTTATTTTTCATGCTCATTTAATCATGAATTTTTAATAGTGTTTGATTTAAAATAAGCTAATGCTGGTTTAATCCTCTTTTAAAGCATTATATTTGCTTTTACTGTTTTTAATATAGTTTTTCTTATTGAGAGTGCCCAACAAAATGTAACGGTTCAGCCCTCGAGCACTGAAACAAAATATGTGGTGCTCTTGCTGATCAAAGCTGCCCGACCGCGTTAAGGCGCGTTCACACCGCACACTACTTGTACTACCTCGGCGATCACTCTCCATGCAAAGTCAATGTACAGCCGCGATGGGGCGGGGCTAACCCTCCTGCCATGCGACAGCCGCTTTTCACACTACCACATAGCTTGTCGCGCAATGTTAAAGTAAAAAAAAGTTGATCAATCAGCAAGTGTGTGCACGAGTGACAGTGCCTGTAACAGACAGTTATTCATCCGGACCACAGAGTAATAATCCATGTCCGTGTGGAAACATTAGTCAGTGAGGACAAGGACGGAATGTAAACTCACAGATGATGCTGCTGCATCATCAGCTGCAGTGTTTTGTGTTTGATAAGTGAATGAAAGGATACAGCTGGAATAATGTCCGCTTATACATCCTATTATATGATATATGATATGATCAGATGAAACTCGAGCGGACGTGACGTCACCGAGCGACGGCCGACGGCAACGGCGACCAAAATGAGGTATTTATTAGGGCTGAACGATTTGAGAAAATAATCTAATTGCGATATTTTACCCCAACATTGTGATTTACTCTGCGATTGTTTTAATGTTCCTAATCTTATGTATTCTTAAACAAACATAAGCAGTAGATCTTTTTATAGTAAAACCAATATGACATTAAATTAATCTAAGGATAAAAGATTTGAGAAAAAGTGGAGAAGTGAAGAACAGAAGCAAAATAGGTATGAAATGGTAAAGACTGGGTAAAAATGGTGTGAAAGCGAAAAAAGGTTAATCGGTGCAAAATAGGTATGAAATTGCAAAAAAAAAAGAAAAAAGGCAACAAAATTAAAGGTGACTAAGGAAAATTGATTATAGCAGCAAAGGTGGGATTAACTTTCAAAAACCATGTAAAAATTCCAAACATGGTCTGACAGTGGCCAAAAAAAGATGAATGGGAACAAGACAGGCATAAAGTTATAAAAACTGGGTTAAAAAAGGTTAAAATAGGCATTGAAATTGCAAGAAACTACATCACAAAATGTTCAACACATTTTGAGTTAAAAATATTGCACTGTCTGCGATTTGAAAATTGCAACAAGCCATTTTGAGATTTAATCTAATTTGCAATTAATTGTTCAGCCCTAGTATTTATGGACACGCAACGTGATTTTGGTAGCTGGGTCGCTTGTGAACGCAGCATTAGAGCGTACCACCACACTGAGTGATGGACGCCCTGTTAGCTTAACTGACAGTTAATGATGAATTTTTGTTCTTTACTTCCAAACTTCAGTGTTACTTGATCTTTATACATTAAAACAACTTTGGATCAACCTACTGACAGACAGAGTGGTGCTGAGGGCTCCTCCTATAATGCTCTTAAGTTAAATAAATGTTATAATTTACCTTAAATTAACAGACAAAGTGCGTTTGGGCTACAGATGACACTGTTTGTTCACACTGGGGCTGAAAGATACATCGTTCTTATCGACATCGAGGTATGAACTCTCAAGATATTAATATTGAAAAAGCAACAAGATAAATTAGATATATATTAAGATATAATAATAAGATATTAATAAGATAAATTCCCCCCTTGCCTGCCCTGCATGTGCAGCTCTGAAAGTCAAAACAAATTTAATTTCTACGACTGCCCTTGAATGCACCGCTTGGTTTTCACCGAACCAAACTTTTATCGTATCGATCTCAAGATATCTGGCATGAATATCAAGATACGAAATAGAGCTGCAACTATCGAGTATTTTTGGAATTTAGTACTCTGTCAATTATTTCTTCGAGTACTCGAGTACTCTAACAAAACATAATTTTTTGTTTTTAAACAAATAAATCAATTGTATACAATGCAACATGTTAGGGCTTTCAAAATGAACAACCAAATGCATTTTATTCCTCAGAAAAGGGTTTTTATTTTAACAACTTTCAAAGTTTAAACCAGTACTGGCTTAAAACAAAGCCAATACAATATTGATTTACAAAGCAGTAATATAATTCTGCAGTTATATTTGTGAAGTGTGTTCTGGAGGGCATTGTGTAGTTTGGATTGAAATCCTTGATCATGTTCTTAAATCCTGTGTCCTCCACCATGGAAAGAGGACGCATGTCTGTGATGAGCATATTTAAAATGCTGTAATAGTAATAGTTGCAGCCCTAACGACGTGCTATCATGCTAAGCTACGTGCTAGGCTAACTCTGTTTGACATCAGACACACTGCACTGTGTTTTCTTTTCGTCCCTTCTTGTAGTGACCACACACTTGGGACACTCTCTGCCATTTCTTCTGTGGACTCTCTCCTTTCTGTCCCTCTCTTTTCTCTTCCTTCATGATTTTACAAGCAGCGCAGCAGCGGAGGTAGCAGGCGCGTTGTGCCACAGAAATGACCGTCCGTGTCAAACACCGTGCACTGTATAGTAGTCCAGATATATATTTATATGTATAATTATATATTAAACGAGGCTTCGAGGCACAAAATTTAATTCGAGGATATTTTGTGATCGAGTACTCGTGAATATTCGATGAATCGTTTCAGCTCTAATACAAAATTTTGTCCCTATCATTCAGACCTAGTCCACATATTACTTTTTTTTATATATTTTTGTGCAGACAGTGGATAGGCTCGTGAAAGGGGGAGAGAGAGTAGGACAGACACTCTTCAAACTGGTCACAGGCCCCCACGTTACTTTTAATGACTCTTAACAGTTACTATCAAAGAATATTAAACCAAATGAGAAAATTATACATACATGCACAACCTGACACTCCAGACGAACAGCTCCATCTATCAGCTACTGAAATATTTCACTAATCCATTTGGGAAAGCCGTTTAAAATGTTTTAGAGGCAGAACCTTCAAAAACAACAGCAGCTTGTTATTGCTGTTAACAACAGTAAGCTGCTATGGCTGTTAGCAGTTAGCTTAAACTGCCTCAGGACTATCGTTAAATTACACAACACAGATATATCATTTAACTCTTATATGTCAAAGTCAATCACTATCAAGTTTTCCCAGTAAACTTCTGAGGAGAGCAGATTTCATGGAGTATCACTGAGTAACCATGACGACCACAGGCTAACCGTCATGTCCGTGTTGTTCCTCGGTCAGGAGAAGAGTAAAAATAAGATTTCTCGTAGCTTCAACTGACGTTCTTTCCTCCTCTTTTAAAGAAAAATGAGTCAATTTCTGATTAAAAAAACGCAGGTATTGAGACGTTTCAGAAGCCGCCATTGTTTTCAAACATGCAGTCACTTCCTGTTGTCACGTACGCAGCTCCGCCTCTCTCCTCTGATTGGACCGTTAGGCATTTAGCCGGGTAAAACCATTGGACAGCGGAGGTGCATGGTTTCAGAATCGGGAAGGCCCATCTGCACTGCAAGGCTATAATTAAATATAATTAAAGAGTTATATAGATGTGACATCAGCGTACTGTGAACTTTGACCCCATTCAGGTCAAAGTTTGTTAAAAAAAAAAACAAATAAAACAGGTTGTTTAAAATTTGATGCACATGTCACATTTGTTATTTTTGTATTTACTGAGTTTGATTTATAAGCTAAAAGAACAAAATTAAATTAATAAAGGGTATTTTATGTTTAGTACTTTTATATTTTTAAACTGTCGCCTCATTGGCTCGTTCAGGCTGCCAGGTGCTCACAGTTTCTAGGTAATTACAAAAAAGTCTCCCTTTTAGATATCTGCCTGATGGAAATACACACTTTAAGATGAGTTTTATAGCATCTAAATAGGTTATCTATAAATGCTATTCCTTAGCTTCGTGGTCGGGTCGGACAGGGCTGGACTGGCCTGGATACTCAACTTCAGGAACAAGACAATTAAAACTAGAGCAAATTTATATTATTCAGACACGTCTTAGAGCACCGGGCTGTAAGTAGCCATATATAGCCGGCTACAAAACTACGATACTAAGTTTTCCAAAAATTGCTTGTTGTCACACATCAAAAACTACCGCTACATAACCAGAAAGAGATACATTACCTCGTGGCTTTGCATCCTGTAAGTTGTTGAAAAAAGAAGTTGTAAAGCAATGCAGAGTTCTGAGGAAGGTCCGAGCTGCATTCATTAGCATCACAACAAATGTCGCCAGAAATAGATCTCCTCATAGCACCTTTAAATTCATTTTTACATTCAAACAAGTTAAAAATCATGCTAACTTTTTCAGTGTTATATTTCCAGGAGTTACGCATCTGTAAACTTCACCGTGCATCATCAGTATAAATAGTAAAGTAGTTGAACTTTATTAGGAGTCATAAAAGTAAAAGAAAAGTCTGAAGCATATGTCTTATTGCTGTTTAATCAATCTACTCACTTGTAAATTACACCAAACTTTAAAATAAAAAATATAAAATTCTGTAAAATCTGATTGCAGGTTTAACGCCAAAATTCCCCTTTGTTGCTGTTTTGGTTTTTGATGCTAAATCTCAATATGCAGGGCTCTCAAGTGCGACCATTTTGGTCGCGTATGCGACCAAAATTTGTAAGAGTGCGCCTAACATTTTTTGTTGGTCGCACCCGGTGCGACCTCCCGAAAACAAGTCCCTCATCTCTTTCTCTCAAATCTAAAATTTAGAAGTTGAGAGAGCACGTCTCGATGTACCTATAAGCGTAATATAGCCTATTAATGTTGACAAAAGTGACGGCGGTGGCAGAAAATCTGCCTAAAACTGACAAAACACATCGCCTCCTTCTCCTCCTCTGTCTCCGTGTTACAGCAGCCCCAGCACACACACGCACGCACGCATGCACGTCATACGCACACACGCACACACAGCCCTCAGTAATCATCCAATCAGCTGTCAGTATGCAAAAGAGCCCAGACTCTGTGGTGTCAGGGTACAGCAGAGATCGATAAAGCCGAACACGGAGCGCAGCGCTGCCGAATACGTCAAAGAGACTGTCAGATAATTCATAATTAAATACAATTACAAGTAAAACAAAGTAAAGTTTCATATAACATCTATATTTGTTCAGTTCTTTCTCCTGTTAAGGGGAAAGTTACTTTGTCACACAGGCACAGAGGTTCAGTGCTCACACTCACTGAGGACAAATGACCTGACAGCTCCTGACTGAACATTAAGCTGGGCTGAAAAAAAAAAAAACTGAAACAAGAGAAAAAATCAAAGATAAAAAGTAATAAACGCTCTGCCCTTAAAGTCGTTTTCATAAATTAGTTTGAGAATTGTTTTTTATTATTTACCTTTGTTTCAGTTTTGTAAATATTGACTGTAGTGTGTGAAGTTTTATTCTAGCTTCAAATTTATTAGAGAGTAAGTCCATCCAGTTAAATGTTATGTTGTTGGTTGTTAAAATATGGATATGCATTTCATTTTCAGCTCAGTATAGCACATTAGCTGTTATTATTTTGAAATATTTTATTTAACTTGAGATGTTTGAAATATTAAATTTAAGTTCAGTAAAGCACTTCAAGCACTTTTATTTGGAGATGTTTTATTCTGCTTAATGTTTTAGCTTTAATTTGTAAATTTCATTCAGTGAAGCACTTTAAACGCTCTGTTTTTCTCCAAATGTATAATTTTGCTTCAAATAAAGACAAGCATCTTATTCTTGTTTAAAAAGCATTTACATGATATTAAAGTTATGAATGGTGATAAAATGGTGACCCTATGGCGTTAAAGGCGACACTGAAACATTTGGGTGCACCTTAAAAAAATTTCTAGGCGCACCATTGCAACCAACTCAAAAGTTAGTCGAGAGCCCTGATATGGTAAAAAAATTGCAAAGTTAAAATTTTCTGAGACTTGACAAGTGTTTGGGAGTTCACCTTCTGATTGTTGGTTATTGTACTGCAGCCTAAAGGGAGTTACATTTATTCCAAATATCTACTATAGTGAACTTCATGCTTTAAAGGGTTAAAGCTGCTTACTCAGGCTGTAAAAACTGTTTCCCACGCATTATCCTGCTTCTTTCCTGTACACCGGAGGAGCAGCAGTTTCTGGCTCTCTGGTTTCAGCTGCTTGGACGAGGCCTGATGTTCGGCTGCAAGGCTCCAAAAAACTGGAGGAGGCAAATTCAGTCCAAGATTATGCCTTCGACTGCCGAGTGCAATGCCAGCTCCACACTCCTAAAGTTACTTTGTGCTGCTCTCATTCAGAGGCTGGAGTCTACAGCTCCTCTCTCTGAAAATAAAACAAAGAGCTGTCCCATAAATCTTTAAATGTTTGGCCTCAGCAGTCAACGATAAATTATCCTGTGCCCTTTACACCTTGTTTCACACTACCTGTTAGCACCAGCTCTTGTTTGTTTGTGTGGTAGGTCTCTGTAGATGGAGCTCAGCATCATGTTAGCTAAATCATGGATGAAGTAAAGAAGCAGTCGAGCCTCGGGGAGGGAAACATGAAAGCAGAGAGCAGCAGGATCCTTCCTGTTTGAATCAGTATGCAGACTGACGTTTGGATGGTGTAACTCTGCTGCGTTTGTTTGGAAATGCTGGAATATTAAGAGGCTGAAGCTAAGGAATATTCTCTATTTAAATAAATACACACAGCACCTGTCTATGGGCAGACAGAGAAGTTTCATTTATGAGGACTGACGTCTAATCGATGATTATTTCTGATTCTGTTTATGCTGATCTGACTGCAGCCAAACTGGAGCTTCATGCTAATCACTATGGTAGAAACTAGGGCTGGGCAATATATCCATTTATTCAATTAATTAGAATTATTTTCAGCAGAAGATTTAAAAATAAAAAAAAAAGAGAGATTACTTTTATTCTCTTACTTAAACTGTAAATAGTTGCAAAGTTTGAAAAAATATAAATACTGAAACTTTACAGTTTTCATGATGGTGCCCTGTCAGGTTTTACACTTTTATAGACTTGTTTTTATTTATTTAAATCAGATTAAATATTGATCGGAGAGAAACATGTTAACAAGCTGTGGAAATCCCTCAGCTTTATGCCGGGCGGACACTGTGCGATTTCGAGGGGATTTCACCACGATTTTGCCGTGGCAGACCACGCTGCGTCATCGTGGAAACATCGTAGCGTCGGGATGTCCGGTCGGGAGGTCGTAAGCCGTACAGTGTGAGAACACTCACGAGGAAGGATTAATTGCTGCTACGTTCTAACGATAATGCTGCCACCTCCCGATCAAACTTCTGGCATGTCAGAAACTTTCGCCGTAGGTCGTACAGTGCGAGTGGTGTTACGTCACGATTCTACGTTCATTCCACTTCATCATAACGTTATCGGCTACAGATGAGGAATTTGCCGGGGCAGTATGGTGTTTAAAGCAACATTGGCTGGCTAATGCTAACGTGAAACTATCATAGCTACTGTAAAACAATATATAGTTTAACATCAACGTTACCTCAAGCTCCTGATGAAGGATGGACATCTAGGCCTGTCACGATAGTCAATAAATCAATTAACCGAACGATAAATAAAAACGTCCTCGGTAAGTTTGCCGGCCTCGATAAACTGACACGTGCATGCATGCTTGTTTTCCTCCTCACTTTCTACCAAAGAGGCTGAATGAGAAGATGGGTCACTACGTCTCTCTTTCTTAACACCGGGGTGCATTGGTGCTATAGCGGATTTAACGAATTTATAGCGGAGTGAGCATCTTTCGAACATGCGATCTCTGGGGAGAGGCGGGGCCACACACGGAGAGAGCTGAAGTGAGCGAGAGGAGTAATGAGGAAACACTGCGCTAATATGAGTGAATTCACGAAAGACACGGTTCTGAAGCCGAATGTCACAGCCCCCGTGTGAGAATGTGTTGGTTTTAAACAGAATGAACAGGGTGTGAGCTCATGAACACCGACGAGCAGATATGTCTGAAAGTAGTGACGACGAAGAAGAGGAGGTGCTGCAGAGCCTTCGTCTTTGCCAGTCAGCGCCGACTGAGGTGTTTGGTTGGCAAAGTACATATAAAACAGCGCAAAATGATGCGCAAACAGACAGTGTCGTTCGCTACATTGCAAAAGAAATGCAACCCTTCAATACGGTTAAAAAGCCAGCAGTGTTACAAACGTTTGACAGACAGTACAGATTGACTGGGAGAAAGTACATGTCACAAACAATTCCTGTATAAACTCCCTTTTATTTATTGTTTTTATTGGAGTTTCGTTTTTTCTTTACAGAGACAGGGTCTATTTTTATTGTTTTTGATTAGTATAATTATTTTTATTTACATGCATGTTTTCCTAAAAGAGAGCCATTTTTCATTTGCATTGTTTTTTTCCATCTTTTTTGTTAAATTTATTATATTAGCTGTATAATTTGTTTTATTTAAAAGATCCTGACCTTCCAGTTACAGTTAAATACTCTGAGGAAATTAAAGTTTCTTGCTTTTGATATGGTGTACTCACTTTATTATGACATATATTATAATTACATTAATGAAAAAATGTGAAAAAAAATCCAAATAATATTGTAAAACAATAATATAGTTTAACTTGGACAATTACCTCAGCAAAATTTGTTATCGTGACAGGCCTATGGACATCCCATACCGACCACGTCTCCTCAGCCATTCACGTACCCATATCTTTTTCTTTTTTTTTTTAGTTTCAGCGCACAAGACAGCGCACACAACTGCAACACCTTGCTGCCTGCTCGCCATCTTGTTGTCAGGCATGCTGTGGTTGTCATAGGAACTAGGAACCTTTGTTTTTTGTTGTTCACACTCGAGCACGTCGTGCCGTCACACGCCGACTGACGCTGACAAGTAGTGGTGGTTGTCAATAATGGTGGCTGACAGCAGTCGTACAGTATGAGCACACATGTCGTAGGGTCAAATAGAGTACGAGTGACAAACCCGGCTGTGCAGTGGGAGCATTTCCCCGACAGTCAGATTTCTAAAATCGCACAGTGTCCACCCAGCATTAGTGTTTATGTAGGCAAACCTGCCTTTGTTAGAACTACATAATCTACATTTATGACACACACTTTAATTTAAGAGGGAGATTCTGATTGGTTTAGGGATATACTTAAGAACATAAAGACAGAACTTGATTCATGTCATTTTTGTGTCACTTGGACTTTTTTAAGAGGAGAAAAATCGATTAAAATCATAAATCGAGTTTTGTGGGGAAAGAATCAGGGATTTTATTTTTAGGTCATATTGCCCAGCCCTAGTAGAAACTGACCATTAAATCCAAGATTAAAAAAATTAACTAGTCTTTATTTTCAAATGTTGATAACAGGGATGTAACGGTTTGAAAATGTATCAGTTATTATTATCACTATACTGTTGTCCTGTTACACACTCTCAAAATCTTTTCCTCCTTTATTATAATATTATAATTATCACAGTTTCTCTTTGTCTCCCCCGCGCTCTGCTACTTTAATCAGAAGTAAAGAAGTTTGTGAAATATGTGCAGTTCTCACAAAATATTTATATTTCCTCACGTTACCTCATGTTTACAATAAAAATGATTCTACTGAACTAAATCCTGCTTCTGATAAACTAATGAGGACTCTGTGGTATTCCTGAACGCAGCCTCAGCGTAACATGTTCAGCTTTGAAACGTTTGTTTTGCTAACCTAGCTGCACCACTAGCTAGCCCTCGGTACACCGCAGTAGAACTTTATGTAGGCCTTCACATGTAGGAACAGATATGGGGTTCTGTCCAAGATCGAGCAATGTAAAAGTAACATAAAAGTATCGAGAAACATAAAGTAATGAGTTACTTATTTCAGAAGTAATGAGTAAAAAGCAAACACTACTTTTTAAGAGTAACGTCCCCAACACTGGTCGTAGGTGGTACACGTTTGTTTCCTCGTTGACCGCATATCTTTAAATAAAAAAACACTACTTGGTAACTTTTCATCGTGCTACTAAAAATATTTGTGCTACTGGATTTTTAAACTTGGTAGCACCCGTGCTACGTGGGAGAATGCTAAGCATCAAGCCCTGGGTTGCAGTTCAACAACAACTACGAGGAGGTGAACTCCCAAACACTTTCATAGAATTTTAACTTTATATATATGTAAGGGGAAATATCGCATTATATCTGTATTCAGATTTTAGATAATATCATATTTTTTATTTTGAAGTTTGGTGTAATTAACAAGTGAAAAGTTTGATCAAACAGCTATACACTTCAGACTTTTCTTTACTATAATTTACTCTTAATAAAAGTTTGTCAACCACGTGTTTGTGGATGTTTAGTTCCACTACATTACTATTTCTACAGTTAATGCATGGTCAATCAATCAATCAATCTTTATTTGTATAGCGCCAATTCATAACAAGTGTTATCTCAAGACACTTTACAATAGAGCATAAAGCTCTTCATTTTATGGATACACATATATGCATAGATACATATATACATATAAAATACACATATACATATATATACAAATATATACATCCAACACCCTACATGAATCCATATAGCCAATCATGAATCCCTCCATCATGGCGGCAAGAAAAAACCTTCTGTTAAGCAGCAGGAAATCTTGAATGTGGATCCCAGTCTCATGATGAACAGCAAATCCACACGATGCTGTGATGGGTGTGAGGGCAAAGGAAGGGAAGTAAGAGGAGACAAGTGGACGAAGTAAGAACTAAAGTTAGGGACAGGTCCATGTATCATTGGCCTGTCGTCCTGATTCCTTAGAGGTTAGCCTCTTGAGATGCTACATCTCATTTCTGGAGGGTCCTCATGTCTGAATGGTTGTGGTGATCATTTTCTAGAAGTATAATCTTAGATATTCAAACTGAAAATAAGAACTTATGGTAGTGACGAACTCATGGGTGCCCAGACCACAAGTGCATCCCAACCATATTTGTCTCTGTTAAGTATAAATGTGTTAAAGGCCTCTTGAGATGTGACATCCCATTTTCAAGAGGGACTTCATGACTATGTGGTAATAAGAAATAGATACTGTAGGTGTAACGATCATGGATATGGAGATCATGCTAATAACTACATGAACAGCTATAATGATAATGAGAATGGAGTGTTACTACTAGAATGGCCAACTATGTGTGTCATGTTTATAGCTGTAGTTTTGAGGTTTCATGACTCCACAGCAGCAGGCAGTCTCCACCAAGGATCCCAGGCCACCTACAAGACAAGAGCCAGAGACGAGTACAGGAGCAAACAAAAGGGGCAAAAGCAGATGCAGAGAGAGAGAGAGAGAGAGAGTGATAGAGGCCATTGTGCCAGACCCCTCCCCCCCGGCAGTCTAGGCCTATTACATCTAAACTATGAGTCTAGTTTATGAACTAATTTATTTATTTATTTATTTATAACCTATAAGCTGGTCCCTAACTGAAAGCTTTATCAAAGAGGAATGTTTTAAGTCTAACCTTAAAGGTAGAGAGAGTGTCAGACTCCCGAACTGTGGTTGGTAAATTGTTCCAGAGAAGAGGAGCCTGATAACTGAAGGCTCTACCTCCCATACTACTTTTGGAGATTGATGGCACCACAAGTAGGCCAGCATCTTGGGAGCGTAATGTTCTAGAGGGGTTGTACGGCACTACAAGCTCTTCAAGATAGACTGGTGCCTGTCCACTGAGAGCTTTATAGGTGAGGAGAAGAATCTTGAATTCTATTCTATATTTAATGGGGAGCCAATGCAGAGAAGCTAATACAGGAGTAATGTGGTCTCTTCTCCTAGTTCTAGTCAGTACACGTGCTGCAGCATTTTGGACCAGCTGAAGCGTCTTAAGCGACTTGCTGGGACAGCCTGAAAGCAGAGAATTACAATAGTCCAGTCTGGAGGTAACAAAAGCATGGACTAGCTTTTCAGCATCGCTCTGGGACAGGATAGGCCTGATTTTAGCGATGTTATGAAGATGAAAAAAGGCTGTTTTTGAAATTTGCTTTATGTGAGAGTTAAAGGATAAATCCTGATCAAATAGCACTCCTAGATTTCTAACAGTTGTGCTTGGTGCCAGGCTAATGCCATCTATGGCAGTTAAATCACTAGAAAAGGATTCTCTAAGGTGTCGAGGGCCCAGCACAATAATCTCTGTCTTGTCTGCGTTAAGAAGAAGAAAATTTCTGGCCATCCAGGTTCTGATGTCCTTTAAACAGGCATCTAGTTTATCTAAGTGGTTTGTCTCACCTGGCTTTAAAGATACATAGAGCTGTGTGTCATCAGCGTAACAGTGAAAATTAACAGAGTATTTCCTCATGATATTACCAAGGGGAAGCATATATATAGAGAAGAGAATTGGACCTAGCACTGAACCTTGAGGAACCCCGTAACTTACTTTATTGTACACAGAAGATTTGTTGTTCACGTGTACAAACTGATATCTATTAGATAAGTAGGCATGGTGAAGTGGACAGATGTATAACTCCCTAAAAAAATAACACTGAATAAAATGAACATGATTTTTAACTTGTTTGAAAGTAAAAATAAAAACATTGAAAAAGTATTTGTTTGTGATTTGAAAATTCATTAAAGGGTTAACTAATGAATGAGACTATCTGTAACACCAGAGGAAAATAAATTAAATATAATATAATAACAGCAGTATGGGTCTTCATTTAAACATGAGAGTATTTCCTGTCTTCCCTCTCTCAGCTGAGTGCTCTGGTTTGTTTTTAATGTCCCGCTCATAAACGGATAAATGGAGGAGAGACCACTGTTTACATTCAAACAGTGCTGCAGCTCATTTTAATCAATTTATTATTTATGATCAGACAAAAGGGCAGACCTTGGAGGCTGAGCGTCTCGCCTGCTAATGCAGAAGTTTTCTAAAAGGTACAAGAGGGAAAAAACAAGAAAGTAATGTGAGACTTTAAATCTTAGAGGCTCAATATCTGACATTTAAAAGTAATTAAAGTATCAGAGAAGAGAAAAACAGACCTGCAGGTAAATCTCCACCAAAAGCTGTTCACTAAGAAGAGATGCTCAAACCCTCACATTTCACCGTGTGTAAAAGAAGCTGTTATGTTTTATTTTACATTTTAATCACTTTCATGTGTTTAACATCTTCTAGAGCACTTCTACTATCAAGACAAAAGTCTGCAGCGTTAAAGCCTCTCCCTCCTCCTCTTTGTGCTCCAGAAGCTGTCTGAAACATCAAAATTACATTACATTAATTATATTATATTATATTATATCATATTAGATTAGATTAGATTAGATTAGATTAGATTAGATTAGAAATAACTTTATTAATCTCCTTAGAAAAACTCTCCCAAGGAAATCAGAATTCCAGATAATAAAAATAAATCAATAAAATAAAATTATAAAAAAAAAAATAGTCCTATCACACTGATATCCTATGACTTGGCAAAATTGCCTAAAAATAAAAATTTTTTCAACATCACTTGATTTACAACTTCAATAATTTTTGGCCCTCTGAAAAGAAAAAAACACAAAAATGACATGAATCTAGTTTTGCCTTTATGTTGTCAAATTAAATTCCCAAACCAAACAGAATTGCCCTGCAAAGTTAAAGTGCATGTAATAAAAAGTTTATTATGTAGTTTGTGCACATAAACACTGAGTTTTCTGATCATTAAATTTAATCTCATAAAAAAATAAATCATAAATATTTGCCTTAATATGTGTTCAAAATCTGGTCTTCCATTATAATAACTAATATTCCAGGATTTATATTGTCAAACATTGAAACAGGTTACAATTGAAGTAAGTCTATAAAAATCTTAATTTCTAAATCTTCTTCAGAAAATAATTTGAATTAATCAGTTCAATCAATATATTGCCCAGCCCTACCTACCACTGTGTAGCCATTAGTTTTAGCCCTTCGGCTCTTTGTAGCAAATTCACTGCAGAGAAGAATGAAAGCAGAGTTATTGACAATTTGGCTGTAAATGAATCAGAGTGGGTAGAAGGGAGGAAAAAAGAACATGTTTGTTTGTGTATGTGCGTATACTGAACAATATAGACCAATTATCGTATCTCAATATTCATGACAGATATCAATATGATATGATATGACTACGGGTTCAGTAAAAACAAAGCATTTTTCAGAAAAATAAAAATATATATAAAATAATTTGGAAGTTCAGTTTTATTAATAAAAAATCTATATATTTTATATCATTGCTTTGTCGATTTTAATATCTTGAATGTCCATGTTTTTTGATATATATATATATATATATATATATATATATATATATATATATATATATATATATATATATATATATATATATATATATATATATATATATATATATATATATATATATATATATATATATATTAGGAGTGGGAGAAAAAATCGATTCATCTAAGTATCGTGATTTTCTGACCTCAGATTTTAAAATCGATATTTTTATTCAAAAATCGATATTCTTACACACGCACACTCACACTCTATAGGCGCTAAAGTCGCCAAACTGTGGCAGGCGACATTGCTGGATAAAATAGGCCATAGCTGTTAAAATAGTGCTGAGTAGATTTACTACTTTTCACCAGCAGATAGTGGACAGGTGACAGGTTTCTATTCAAAGTTTTGGTGTATATTTATTTTAAAACACACACACCGGACCGAGGGACGTGAGTGTGGCTGTAGAGGCTGTGGAGCGGAGCAGAGAGAGAGACACAGAGTGATAGAGACTTAGTAAAGTACTCACGATGCCGAGAGTACTTTGTCAAGTACTGTCTGACTCTGAATCTGAGGAATATTTACTCTCTGAGGATGACGGTCAGTCGTCCAGTGAGAACCAAACTGGCAGCGAGTGTGCGCAGCGGGAGCGGCTCCGCGCGCCATTACAGTCCCGGAGCAGTACATACCGAGAGCTTTTCCTATCGATGGCCGGCGACTGCCGAAGAGTGCACATGGTCTGGGATGCAGGGAAGCTCAAAACACCGTGAAAACTGACGGTGTTAGCAGAGAATGAGACTGCAGAGCTCTGGGCAGACGAGGGAGAAGCCGGGGGTAAACAGTGAAGGCAGCAGAGGCGTTCATGCTCAGCCCGTAAATTACAGTGATGATGATGGCTGGGAAAACTAACCACTTTGAAACTATAGCCTTTTTAAATCCTGACAGCAAAATTGAATATTTTTTGAAAAAATTCTGTTGCCTGAAGGGATAATAAGCCACTTTTTACATGCAGTCCAGGCTTTTGGAGAGGGGGAGCATAAACAGCTGGTTAAAATATATAGCTGAATAAATCCTAAAAACAGACTCACATGTGATGTGTATTTTTCCTGATATAGTCTGTAGGCATCATCATTATTCATCTTTTTCACTGGTTTTAAAAAAGCTAACTAAAGATTGCAAAAATCGGCAATATCGTAGAATCGCAATTTAAATCGTATCGGCACCTAAAAAATCGTAAAAAATCGTATCGGGAGAAAAGTGAATCGTCCCAGCCCTAATATATATATATATATATATATATATATCAATATAGTGTGTGTGTGTGTATATGTTTGTTTTATGTGTGCAGATACATGTACGTATATACGTATGTGTGTTTATACATATTCACAAACGTGGGTGTTTGTGCGGGTGTGTGTGTGCATGTGTGTTTATGTGTGTAGGTATGTTTGTCCTCACCACCATTATTTACAACGTCCTAATCTTCAATAATGAAAATTATTGTCGTTTAGTTCTTTTGTGTTTTGCTCTGATTTCTTTTCCTGTTCTTGTTTAGCTGATATCTGATAAGAAAATATTCCTCTTCAATTGCACTTGTCACACAAACTGTTTAAACATCTTATTTGTATATGTCTATATTCTGTTTGTCTGTTACTATTAATTTCTCTTCATTTTTTCTCTCTGTTGTCTGTTTTATATCACTGTTTGTTACTATTTCACAAATAAAATATATTAAAAAAAAAGAAACATGATCCCCCACTAAGTTTCTGAGACAGAGAGAGAATACAGTTGGATCAGGATACTTTAAATATGAAAATTAAAAGACTTTTTTTACATTAGTGATCATAAACAAACATATGGACCTAAATAAAGTAAAACTATGAGCTCTTTGTTGTTTTAAATGGCAATTCTATGTAAATAAAAGCATTTAAATAGTTAAGAGAGTCCCCTGGAGTTCTTCTTGTTAATTTATGTTTGACATTATTTTCTTAACAGGCTCAGTGATGAACAGGAGAGACCTTAAACTCTCCCTGGTGCTGACGGCGGTAATGACAGAGGATCTAGTTAACATGGAAACTCTTCTCAGCATCAGACTCGCAGTGATCTGTAAAGGTAGAGACGAGCTTTGAAAAGTGGAGGTAAAGTGATGAAGAGGATGAATTCTTTCTCTTTAACGAGCTGGATCAAGTCCAAAAACTAAACCAGTTTTTGATGATCACCGAGCCCTGTTAGCCTGTCGCTTTTCTATGCTAATTGGAGCCTGATCACTAAAATAAATCACTAATACACTGTTTAAAAATTATTTATTAGGGTCCTCGCCTAAAGGGAAAAATCCATATTGTTCGTTTAGTGCTTCTTCCTTTCTTTTCACTAAACCGGATGCGTAAGCTTAATTTTACCCCCTAAACATGCTCAAAAACTCAAATTCAGCAAAACAAAAATAATAAAATAAAAAAATAACCCTTAACATGCTCAAAAACTCGACAAAATTGGCACATACCTCAAATTCAGAAAAAAAAGAGATAAAATGAAAAAAATTACCCTTGACATGCCAAAATGTGCTCTCTGGCACCACCTACGGACCAATAAAACCCCCTAAAATTGCTGTAACAGGGATGACCCAATATCTCCCAAATTCAGCATTTTGGTAATTAATTTGGGATCAACCTTCAGACTGATCAACGTACATGATTGATCACTCAGTTTATATCAGCTGTGTTTGCTTTATGCTGTATAGAACTGAGGAATGTAATGGTATGAAAATTTTATATTTTGATTATTGTGACTAAAAGGATCACGGTTAGCATTTTTATTGTGGTATTGTTGCAGTGTGCTCAAAATGTTCAAAAGTACTTTAACACAGTCTTGAATCATTTAATCATTTAATGTCATAATTTTAACAGTTCTTTTGTTTTTTTGTCAAATGTGTCAGGAAATGTCCTATTAGTAAATTTGTTTAAACTTTTTCATTAGAAATAAAAGTAAACAATTCTGGGAAGTATCTGTCATTATTATGTAATATCAAATCGCTTATAATGAGCAGACCTGGCAACCATGGCTCCTGTAGTTGTTCCACATGTGTGAGTGTGTTTGGGGTGTGCTGGTTGATTCCTGCAGCGTGATAACCAGGAAACGGGGTGAGGAAAGGACAAACTACCAACCACACTCATGTCTGCTTTGTAGAGGCAGCTGGGTGATAATCATGTGGGATTCACACAAGCAGAAGAGCCCAAAGTCACTTTAATGAGCCCACCTGGCAACACAATAACTGTTGTCTTAGTCTGCTCCCTCACGCTTTCTGCTTCCTACACAGCTGTAGTAATAACCTTTGTTCTAGTAGACGCTCAATAGTCAAACACTGAAATCAGTAGGGCTGGGCAATTAATAGAAAAATAATCAAAATCAACATTTAGACCCTATAATCCAAGTAATTTTACTCATGACGATTATTTTGATTATTTTCCACATGACCACGCCCCCTCCATACAGTCTACATTCACCAAGAGCGAAGGATGAGCTGCCAACGTGGAGGAGACAAGCAGCAATCTATCAGAGCATCTTATAGCCCAGAAAAATACTGTCTCAATTGTTTGGGCTCATTTTAGATTCTGTGCAGAGAACATCGAACAAAAGAAGTTAAGTGTGAATATTGCATAAAGACCATGTCGACAACCATCAGAATCACCATTAATTTGTTCCAGCATAGCATAAAATAATCATTTATTAATCATAATCAAGGTAAGACCTTCAATAAATCGTGATATTGAGATTAGGTAACATCGCCCAGCCCTAGAAATCAGGCACATTTTCAGAGACAGCTTTGGCTGGGGACAGGTCATCCAAAACAGGGACTGTCCCCGGAAATCACCAGACTGTTGACGCTAATGTTAGCAGCTAACTAGCCAATTAGCTTATCGAGATAACTGTTCCTCTTCATCAGAAACTGAATCAACCTCGACGTGCTTCTTTTTCAGATGCTTATGCATCACCGTCGTTCTGCCATGGAAGAACATTCTTCTCTTTTGTTTTGGTAAAATTCTCTCAAACTATCAACTCTGTTAGCGACAGCACTGATCCTGTTTACTAACTCTTCTGTGACATCACGGCTGACCCAGATTACAACGACTGCACATTAGGGCTGGGTATTTCCAGCAACTTCCCGATATGATACGTATCCCGACACACGTAAATTGTGAACATTGACTTTGCTTTAAGCAAAATTCTTGACAAGTTTAGTTTTTTCTTATAAGAAGAAAAAGAACAAGGATGAGTTTTAAGTGGTTCTACAACTTGAGAAACATAAATTCAGATCCTCAAAGATGGTCAACCTAAGCTAAAATTAAGAACATATGTTTCATTATGTAGCCACTGTTAGCATTGGCCAAAGTGTATTTACAACAACTGTCAAAATATTTAGGCCTTGTCGATTCTGTAGAATCCGTCTCGATACACGTATCCCAAAGGAGTGCATGACGATATTTTGCCATATCGATATTTTGAGTACAGGCCCACTGCACACGTGCATCAAGTGGTGCATTCAAGGACAATCATAAAGATGAATTTTATTGTGATTTCCAGAGCTGTACATGCAGAGCGAGCATGGGGTAAACCCATATTGTTTATATTGTTGCCTTTTCAATATTAATATCTTGAATTCTCACATCTCGATATAGATACGATAACGAGATATCTTTCAGCCCTAGAGTATAATTTCCATCATATTCTGTCACCCTACATCTTTTTTTTCATCTTTCTTCTGCCACCACACCTCCACCTCCCACACAGAGCTCTAAGCCGCAGAGCCAGACAGCAGAAATCCAGCTCTATCCCCCCTGAGCCTGTGAATCACAAGCAGCTGGATCACGGAGGTCACATCAAGAAAGCATGGCGAAACAATGACTGTGAGGGTGACAGCATTTCATCAGAGCGCCGTCCTCCCCCGGCGTGAGACGCCATATTTCAAACAGTCTGTCAGCCGTCCTGCAGGAGCTTCAAACGAACGAGCAGAGCATGATGGTGGAGTTATTGATGAAGAGGAACTCTCCACAGATGGATTATCATAAATAAAATGAAGTCCTCGTGGCCCGGCCTGACCCGGCCTCGCCATGTCGACTGGTCGTTGGAGTGTTTGGTCAGAAAATGTCTGAATCCTCATCGGACACGCTCGTTTGATCCAAAGAAAGCCTCTGTTTCTTATCGGGGTGATTTTATCTGTATGAAGTCCAACTCTGCGCCTGCTGCTGCAGTTTGATATCTTCAGTGTGCAGTGTTTGCTGCTGCAGGATACACAGACAGCTGTATAATCCTCCAACAAAGTCAAATCAGCCGCTTCATAATGGAGCTGCCAGAACACGTCAACAGGCAGCAGCCCAATTTTATCTGCACGCTGCCAGAGAATCATTAGCTTCCATCACCGCTCAGAAACTCTGCTCGAGTTAGAGAGCACTTTAAGTGTTTTTAACTCTAACTGGGGCTGCTCTCTGTCAGGCTGAGCGAAAAGATTTTAATGTCTTTAACTTTCTCAGAACACCATCCTCGCTGAAAACAGGGCACGCAGCACAGAGAGGAAACATGATGGTGGTTCAGCTGAAATTAAGGCGACTGCAAATATCCAAATTATAATCCTGCCATTGTGGCATCAGCACTTCAAATCAGGGCTGAAAGATTTCAGGAAACGATCTAACGGCAACCTTTCTGGCAGATTTCATGATTTTAATTTGATTCATGATTTTCTTCAAATCAAGCTTCAGTGCAATGATCACTGTTTGCAGTCTGGACGGTAAGGAAATAAGGCCTGTCACGATAATCAATTAATCAGTTAACCGTATGATAAACTGGCACGTGCATGCGCATTTGTTTTCCTCTATCTCTACCAAACAGGCTGGATGAGGAGATGGGTCACTCTGTGCAACTGTCTCAACACCTGGGTGCGTTGGTTCTATCGCGGATTTAGCGGAGTGAGCATCTGTCAATCATTCAATCTTTGTGGAGGAGGCGGGCCGCTCACAGACACAGAACTGAAGTGAGCGTTATGAGGAGTAATGAGGAAACAAACACTAATACACCAAGCGTGGAATATTTATGTTTTAAACAGAATGAACAAGGTGTGAGCTCATGAACACCGACGAGCTGATATGTCAAATTTGTTTGAAAGTAGTGGTGATGAAGAAGAGGAGGTGCAGTAGAGCCTTCGTCCTGAAGGCCAGCACATATGGAGGTGTTTGGTCGGCAAAGTGAATATAAATAAAACAGAGCAAAATGTTGCGCTCACAGACAGTGTTGTTCACTACATTGCAAAATAAAGTCAGCCCTTCAATTCGGTTGAAAAGCCAGAAATGTTACAAACGTTTGACAGACAGTACGCTCAATTGACTGGGAGAAAGTACATGTCACAAACAATTCAGGAACTGTATAAACTACATTTTATTAACTGTTTTTATTATTTTGTGTGTTTTTATTGGAATTTTGTTTTTTTTCACTTACAGTAACAGGGTCATTTTTTTCTTGCTTTTGATCAGTATAATGATTTATAGTTTCATGAAAATTTTCCCAAAGAGAGTCCATTTCATTTTTATTGTTTTTTCCCTTTTTTGTTAGTTAAATGTATTATATTGTTTTTTTTATTTTATAAAAAAAAAAAAAAAAAAACTCTGGACCTTCCAATTACAGTTAAAACTCTTAAGAAATTAAAGTTTATTGCTTTGATACGGTGTACTCACTTTATTACGACATATAATTACATTCATGAAAAAATGATGTTTCAAAATAATATTGACAATAATATCTTGGCTCAGCAATAATTCTTTGGACAATTATCATCCAGCACACTTTGTTATCGTGACAGGCCTAATGAAAATCAATGACCAAAGGCACATAACACATTATTCATCATCTAGTATTGATGATTGATTTGGTTGCAATATTTAAGGCAGTGGTTACCAATCTTTTATTGTCTTGTGCACCCTCTGACACATACTAGGGCTGGGTATAAAAAATCAATTTAATCAATTTGAATCGATTACCCTTTAAATGATTAGTTATCGATCCATAAAATCCAAAGATCAATCTTTTAACTTAACTTTCAACAATCTTTTAACTGGATTAGAAGATGGTTCACTCCGTGCAACTGTCCCAACACCGGGCTAAAAGGAGGCTTTATGTTGTTGACCTGCTCACCACTTCTGTAAATACAAATATCCTGTAAATTTGTAAAATATTTCGTGTAAAATAGTGGATACAGCAGATCCTGGGTCAGTCAGGAGCGTTGCAAAAACATTGCAGCTTTATGGTTCACATGATTGCGTGTCTGAAATTGTGATTTTGGTCCAAAACCATAAATCTTTTAGCCCTAGACCAACCCTATTGGCCCATTGGTAACAGGCTAACTTTAGCATGACCAGCTAGTGCTAGCATGCACCCTGCTGCAAAGGAAAGCCTGTGCAGTTAGACAATATGAGCAGAGATGTGCAGTGGCATAAAACTGGACAATTGTCTTTTTGTCAACATACATTTTTTCTTCTGACTCCAGATCAACACTGAATCTTAAAGAGCTCGAAACATGAATTTGACATGAGCACCTTTATAAAGCAGAGAATACAAAAAAACTGCTTTGACCACATTAAAAGTTTGTTTGGAATTAAGACGATCACAGTTTAATCAGAGAGCTTCATTGTGATAATGATGACTGCATGACCACAGTAAGCATGTTTTCAGGCTGTGTGTGTAGCATGTTTAATAACCCCTCCATGGATCAATAAATCTAAAGAGAACATCCTCCTCTTCTTCAGATCATACTACACAAGCTGACTAAATTTTCTGTTATAATATGAAGAGTATGAAATGAAGCAATCTCCTGAAACAGCAGCTGTGTTTACGGGCATCACACGCTAACACCTGCAGGTTGACAGGAAAAGGCCTCCAGACACAAACTGTGCCAAATCCAGACACGAGAATCACGCTGGGCTAAACAATAACTTTACTGCGAGCACTGAAAGCACATGAGCAATGTCAGGAGATGGAAAACACCGAGCGTCAGGCTCTCATAATTAGCTGTAACTGCACGAGACGTGGACAACACCAACCTCATTAAACCTTTAGTCAGGAAATACACTGTGATATTTGGCAGATTAAAATGACTGATGACCCATTAATCAGCCGATTAATTATATATGTATGTATATATATATATATGTATATATATACATACATATATAGATACATATATATAGATAGATAGATAGATGGATAGATAGATAGATAGATGGATAGATGGATAGATGGATAGATGGATAGATAGATAGATAGATGGATAGATAGATAGATATTAGGGATGTAACGATACGGAAATTTTGTATCACAATTATTGTAACCAAAATTATCACGGTTATCATTATTATCGCCATATTGTTGCAGTGTGCTCAAAATGTTCTAAAAGTACTTTTATACAGAATTGAAATCATTTAACCCCTTTATTATTATATTCATAACAGTTCTTTTGTCTTTTTTGTCAATAAATGTGTCAGACTCAGAGGCCAAACAATGCAAATTGCGCATGTGCACCTCACGTGAGGCTCCTTAATCGAGGGCAGATACATAGTTCCGGCTTTTCCAGGCAAAGAGTAGCATCACCGTGCGTTACTGAGGCAGTGTGGTGATCAAGCACGATATAACGGTAATTTTAATTGGACACGGTAACGATTATCATGGGAAATTTTATCGCGGTTTACCATTTTACCGGTAACCGTTACATCCCTAATATATATATATATATATATATATATATATACATATATATATACACAATGATTTTTTCAATTGGTCCCGAAACACAATGAAATTATTGCATTGACACATTTACAAAATAAAAAAAATAAAATAGAAAAGTTGTTTTCCATCAAATAGTTGATTTGTACTTTCAGTTTTGAGTATTATTGTCTGATTAACATATAAACCATCTCTAGTTTTTCTTAGTTAACTTTAGAATACTGCAATATATCACAATACTGTGATATCATGATATTATCGTATCGTGACCCAAGTATCGTGATACGTATCGTGAGGTTCTTGCCAATTCTCACCCCTACTCAGGAGTCATTGGCTTTCCCCACACACGAAGACTTTTGAACAAGTTTAATATTTCTGGACACAAATATTTTGTATTTGTATAATTCTGCCTTAACACACCTCAGAGCACAGGATGACCTCATAGCAGAATCTAATAAAACATAAAATAATCTGGAGTTCACAGTCCTGGTCAAAAAGGGGGACAGTCGGGACAAAAACAGCCCGATAGCCTTCATATGTGTACCTGCTTTAGGCTGAATAAAAGCACATTTACTGACACCAAAGCTTCTTTATTATATATGCAGAACAGACACCACAGCTGGTTTTACTTTAAAGGACACGTGCCACTTTGGAGAAGCGATTGCACTCACAAAAAAGCTATTTCCTCATGTTGTCAAAAGGCAATAAATTAACCTGCTCACTGGGATCAATAACAGTTTACTTTCTGTGCCAGAGCAGCCATTTAACAGCATTACACCCAAAGCTAATGCTGCCATTACACTCACTGTGGGATAATGTGTCACAGATGCAGGGTCATGTGGCAGCAGCCTGTTAACGGAGGGTTTCTGCAGTTTAATGGTTTACACGCTGTGACAGCCCGAGTGTTCATGGCAGTGAGCCACACATTTAAATTAAAACTTTAGGTATTTTTAAAGTGTATTCATGACTCCTGCTGCTGCCTGTGTCACCGTATGTGCCTGTGCTAATAAACATTATCATTTTCATCATGGTGTAAAGCTAACTCTTCATTTATGTGTGAAGATCTCAGCAGAGATGTGAAAAGGTCTGAAAGCAGAAACTCTGCGATTTATGAGGACAAGATGTTCGAAAGGACAAGGGCAAGACTGACTCAGTCCACCAATCAATCAAACTTCTTTAAAAAAGAAGTTTTCATACAGGAAAAGTGCTTTACAGACAGATTAATTAAAAGAAGATAACAGGAAGTAAGATACAAACCCACAATCCATACACAGTAACAGCAAAATGCATCATGAATAAAATTAAAGACATACCCAGTGAGCAACGAGGGAACGCCATCTTAAAGGTTTAAAATAACTGAAATTAAAAATAAAGAAGAAAAATATCAGAGAGCACCACAGTCCTCACCCATAATGTGATTTTCTCCATAAATATTAGTCCTACCTTTATTTCATCTAAATATTTAGATTCCTTGACCATGAAAACATACCATTAACAACTGGATTCATAATGATATCTATTTTAGTTCAGTAGTTATTCACAAAAATCACATTTTTCGTCATGGTGGTTTTCTTCTGGATCTAGCTCCAAAGTTTTTTAAGATACAACAAATCAGATGAACACTCCAGATTCCACAGTATCTTGGCTTTATTTTGGTGTTTGTTGTAAGTCTATGTCTTTTTTTTAATTCCCTTTTTATGACGAAAATTCCAAGGATATCTAAATTTATCTCTTTTCTTTATCTTGATCTGGATCTTAACAACTTCCGACCAATCTCCAGCCAAGGTTCTAGAATCACTTGTCAATAACCAGCTCAAGTCATTCTTATCACAAATTCTGTATTATGTCCTACCCAGTCTGGTTTCAGAGCTAAACATAGCACCATCACTGCAGTCACATCATTTAAAAAATGACATTATGCATGCTCTGGACAAAGGGAAATATTGTGCTGCTCTTTATGTGGACCTTTCCAAGGCATTTGATACAGTCGACCATGATCTGCTCCTAGACTAAGTGATATTAGCTTCAACCTCAATCCCCTTAACTGGTTTAAACATTATTTATCCAACAGACAGCAATGTGTTACATTAGGAAACATTCACTCCACATTTTTACCAATAACAAAGGGTGTGCCACAAGGCTCAATATTGGGTCCTGTTCTGTTCACTATCTATATCTACAACATTACATCTTTTTATGACACGGCATTGTCAAATGCTCGATCCTGATTGGTCGATTACAACATTCTACGGTCTGTTAATTCTGAATAGCAGACCGTTGCTATGAATAGCAGACCATTGTTAAGGACGCTTCTGATCAACTCGGGCGAATCACGTCATGTCGTATCAATCCGCAGAAAGACGTTTATACCTGCGGCAAGAAATCGTTTTTTTTTTAAAAAGTGGAGCAAGATTCCTGTCCTCTTATTCTGGCAGCGGCAGCAGATCAGGTGAGTGCCTCTCTTAGAGTGTTAGTGATGAGATAATATTGAGAGCAGTTGTAGCGGTGAAAAACTGATAGGTATGTCAGCTACAGGGCCACAGCAGGGAGGAATTATGGACTTCCCATTCACCTTGTCCCACATCACAATCAATGGAAACGTTCAGTTTAATAAGCTAATCTTCGCTTCACAGTTACCATTGCTTTCCGTTACTGTTTCAACCGTAGAAAGGAACGGACTATTTTTTCAAGCGGATGCAATGAAAACTTTTGTAAATCAATAAAATCATATTTAGATAAGCATTTGATGTCAAACTTTTGATTTCTTTAGTGAGTAACCGTGTAATAAGCGGGATAATGTAGAGCGAGCCGGTCACTATGGAGAAATAAACCCCGACAGGGTGATGCAGGACCCCGACGCGAAGCCGACAACAAATTCTCAAGCACATCTTTATGCCGATGACACAGTTATGTACTGCATCTCTAACACTGCACACTCAGCCACTGAAACCCTCCAGGACAGACTACAACATTCACTCTTCAATCAGAAATTAGTTCTTAATGCAGACAAGACCAATACATGATATTCTCAAGATCCAGTAATATTACAGATGAGCTCTTACATCACATCACCACTTTAACAGGACACAACATTGAAAGGGTTTCTGAATATAAATATCTGGGCATCTGGTTGGATCAGAAACTAACATTTAAATTTCATGTCAACACTCCAGCATGTAAACTGAAACAGAAAATTGGGTACCTATACAGAAACAAATTAAATTTTCCTTTACTTTGTAGGAAACAGATCATTGAGGCTGTGTTTTTATCTGTCTTAGATTACGGTGATGTTATCTACAGATATCTCACTTCTTTGGACTCAGTTTTTCACTCTGCACTCAGATTCATCACCGGTTCAGGTTACTCCACCATCACTGTGTCTTATATGAGAAAGTGGGGTGGGCACCTTTATCTGTAAGAAGACAAAAGCATTGGCTGCTGTTTATTTATAAAGTTTTGAATGGCAACATGCCACCATACCTCAGCACTTTACTGAACTGGTCAAATAATAAGTATTCCACACGTTCAACAGATTTTCTGATGCTTGATGTTCCCCGGACTAAAACTGAGTTTGGTAAAGCTGCTTTTAGTTCCTCTGCAGCATCCTCCTGGAATATCGTGCAACGTACACTGAAACTCAACAAAATGGTTTCTCTTGTTCAGTTTAAAACTATGATTATCAACTACTGTACCTTTGAATGTAACTGTTCTTAATGGTGTTGTATCAGTTGTTTATTGGCTGTTTTTCTTGTGATTTTGTATTGTTGTTGTGCTCTCCACATCATTGTAAATGAGGGCTCTCCCTCAATGATACCTCGAGATTTAAATAAAGGTTAAATGAAATGAAAAAAAAATGAAATGAAATGGATCAGAGAATCCAGAATTTTCCAGGATCCAGATCAGTCTGTGATATCTTGTAGAACCTGTTGGAAACTTGTCCTGTATTTTTTTCCAAATGCCCTGACTATTTTTGGTGGAGTAATTTGCACAAATGCTGAAAATGTACCTCTCTCACAATGTTAAAGAATCCTTTAAAAAATTCCAGGATCCAGACGGTGATCTGGACCAAAACCCCAAAATCTAATCATTTGTTTCTTGTTCCAATCTGAACATTTCCTGAAAATTTAATTGAAATCCATCCAAAACTTTAACTTAGGTGAAAGTTTAAAATTCAAAAAAATCAACAAAAGTAATACAAATGAACTGAAATCAAGTAAAAAAAAACTAATAATAAAAGGGTGCTGTAATGAGAATGGAATAAGGCCGTCACTTTTCCAAAAAAGTCAAAGTCGAACGGTTTTTGGACACAAATAATCGAAGATAATCGATTATTCCTCCCGCTGTACCTCATGAGAGAACTACCTAATGTGCAGTTCAAACAAGGCATTGTGGTAACAGGTGTTGTTAAATGTTTTTCAATAAGACTGGAACATTGAAGGTGTATAAAAAAATCACTATTGTTGAAAATTGGTATCAGCAGGTCAGGCTTTTTAAAGATCGTGACCAGTCAGAAAACTGTGATCGGTGCAGCCCTAGTCCAGGTCCTCTTTTGTATGCAAACCCTTATTTTTTCTGCAAACTCAACTTTCTGTACTTTTCTGCAGTTCAACAATATTTGCATGAATTTATTTACTGAATAGTTTGGAGTTGTTTATTCCAGCAGTTTCCTGCACCTCCACCCATCTGATGGTGCCAGGATTTTTCCAACTGGGAGCTGTTTTTCATTATTAGTAAAAATATGACAAACCTCAAAGTGGGCTCTGCTCCTGCTGTTTGTCGGGATCATTTCAGTTTGTCCAAAAACCCTGCCAGAGGGGAGCCAATTTGTGACGGCTGGAGCTTCAAAATCAATATTCTGTGTGACCTTAAAAGCTCCAAATTTGTTTTTCTGCCTTCCATTTTAGAGTAGAGGGGGTGAACTGCCTTTTGAACGGAGCTGCAGTGATGAAATTTAATGTAGCAGAAATATTCCTGTCCGGAGGGGAAATTCAGACAATGTAGACGAAGAGGGTTTACAGCTGTTAGCAGATTTAGAGCACGATGAGCTGTCAGTAAGAGAAAAAGTGTTTTTACATAATCTTTACACTGCTGTTTAAGTCTGGAAGATTTGACTGGACAGAAGGTGAAATGATCAGGGCTGTCCCGATTTGACTGGACAGAAGGTGAAATGATCAGGGCTGTCCCGATACAACTTTTTCACCTCCAATACTATACTGATATTGCAGCCTTGAGTATTTATCGTATCGATCCGATAAAATATCAGCAGAAATCATGCAGACTTTCATTACTTATTTTATAGTATGGATAGGGCTGGGAAATATATTGATTGAATCCATTAGTTCAAATTATTTTCTTAAGGAAATTTAAAAATTAAAAATCAAGATTTTTTTCATGACTTACTCCACTTGTAAGCTCATGATGGTTTGAACATGCCCTTTCAATCAATCAATCAATCAAACTTTATTTGTAGAGCACTTTTCATACAAAATTTTGTAGCACAAAGTGCTTCACACTGAAATGAAGAAAATAAAATTAAAAGTAATCAAAGGTAAAAAATAAATACAATGGAAAATACAACCCACCCACCCTCCCATCCCTCTACCCCACCTTTGCAATCTACATACAGCACACACACTCACTTAAACACACATACAAAGACATGAAGAAGAGATTCTAACAGAAAACAGAGGAGGAGGACTGAGGAAACGCCATCTTTCATTAAAAAATGAGGGAACACTGGAAGTAAGACTAAAATAATAATTAAAAACAAGAACAATAAATAAATAAATAAATAAAATAAAATAAAATCTTGATAAAGAATAAGATTAACATCAATAAATATAAAAATAAAGAAGTAAATAAAATGCATTTTAAATAGTATTATAGTAAAATGAGATAACTGCACTGAAGTGGAAAGAAAATGAATAAACAGATAATAAAATTCCAAACAATAATTCTTAACTAAATTGAAGAATAAAATATGATAAGGGGTTAAAATAAGTACATAAATAAGATTAAGTAATAATAACAATAATAATGATAATAATAACAATAATAATAATAATAGTAATAAATATAATTAGCTAAAAGCTCGACTAAAAAGGTAGGTCTTGAGTTTGCTTTTAGAAATATGAACAGTAGGTGCTGCTCTCATCTTTAATCGGCTTGTATTTGTTTTCTTAAATGAGATTAAATACTGATTAGTGTTCATCAATCCATCAATCAAACTTTATTTATAAAGCACTTTTCATACAAAAAAAATGTAGCACAAAGTGCTTTACCATCAGACAGATGAATTAAAATAAAGGATTTATAACCCAAACCTGCTCCACCCAGCCCCTGAACCCACCCACACTGCAGTCCATCCACAGTGTTGATAAAAAGCATCATAAATAAAAACAATAATAATAAATCACACTGATGTACCCAGTACAGACTGAGGAAACAACATCTTAAAGGTTTAAAAATGAGGAAACACTGGAGGTTAGATTAAAAGTGTAAAATTAAACATATCATAAAATAAATTAAAAAAATAATAAAAAAAAAAAAAAGAATAAATAAACTGAAATGAAGTACAAAAAATAAAAATAAAAAATAAGACAGAAAAACTAGAAAATAAAATAAGGAAAGATAGCAAAGATAAAAAAGGTAAAAAATAAAATAAGATAAAATAATAAAAGTAGAATAAATAAAAATGGAGACCTTAAACATAACATACTACAATTAAATAAGATAAATAAGAAATAAATAGAAGACCCCGAAAAGTAACCTCAATCAATCCGATAAAAAAAAACATTTATTTTTAAATTGCAAAATCACCACTGTGTTTAACTTAAAGATAAGCATGTTCTACAACTGAATTAAATAAATAAAAATAAATTATAAAGGACTGCTGGGATCAGAGTGCTTATATCAAATATTTTAATTACAGACTGATATCTGATATCAATATCTGATACTGTTTCAGGATTCTCAATCAAAGCTCAATTTGTTCCAAACAAGGTTTTAATAGTTAACTAAAACAAAACTAAAAACTAAAACTAAAATTTAAAATACATTGCAGTTAACTCAGACTAATAAAAACTAGAAAAGAAAACAAAAACGATAAGTAAACTAAAACTGTATCTTGTGTTCACAAAACTAACTGAAACTAACCAAAATTACAGACAAAATGTCCTTTGTTATCGTTTTTGATAATATTTATTAGCCTTTAGGATTTAAATTAATCAGACACATTTTCCCAACCAATTTTATGACAGTTTTCGGCAGTTGTCAGCGCCGTACGGCACCATCATAGTGACATACTGGGACGTGCCTGTTTACTGCACTGACTGTCTGTGCTCTGTGCCACCACGAAACCTGTTGTTGGAACAACTTGGAAGAAATGTGTGAAGTTGGGAGGAGGCGGCAGTGTCCCATTTGGGATTTTTTTGAGTACGACAGTGAGACAAACAAATGAAATTAAACTGGTGAGATATGTGGAGCGAAAAATCCCACAAACTTAAAAGCCCATTTGAGGAGCACCCATAAGGAGGCTTATACAGGATATGGAAACAAGGAGAGTTTATATTGATGTATATATTCTTTATATTAAGTTTATTTTATTGTCTTGTGTTTAAGGCAGCAGCCAACAGTACAGTATCAGCACTGACTGAGCAGTGAGCACTATGTTGGACTTGAAAATAAACAGTATTATAAAATACTTACTCTGAACTTTTTGAATCCTGCACCTGGAACATAAGGTATGGAAAAACTAAAACTAAACTAAAACTAAACTGAAACTAAACTAAAACTAAACTGAAACTAAGCCTTGTTGCAAAAATCAAAATAAATCAAAAGTAGACTCTAAAACGAATTAAAACTAAACTGTAATGGAAAAACAATGTCAAAACTAACTAAAACTAAACTATAATGACAAATCCAAAACTATTATAACCTTTGTTCCAAAGGGTCTTTATTTCAAGATTCAGTCCGCTCTGTCGTGTTTGACATCAACCGTCTGTGTTAATTTGGCTCACAAATTATGTTGTCATAGTTTTGTTAACAAGGGGGAAACCTTGACAAAATCTAAGTTAGACTAACTATTAAAAACAAGAGCACATGGACGAAAACTAAAACTAAACTGACTTTTTCATTAACAAATAAAAACTAGACTAAAATGTCTGACAGACTTAATCCAATCAGACCTAATATGGTCATGTAGGAAGTAGAGACAAGTGATGAATCTATCCAATCACAGCTACTTTGTTGTGTGTAGGGTGTCCCAATCTGATATTGATATTGAATATCAGTCTGATATCAGTAAAAAAAAAACAAATATCAGATTATTATGGCTGTATCTGAAATTTCCAATATAAGCACTCTGATACAAGCAGTCCATTCTAATTTATTTTTATTTATTTAACTCAGTTGTAGAACATGCTTATGTGTAAGTTAAACACAGTGGTGATTTTACAATTTAAATATGTTTTTGTTTTTATCAGATTTCTTTAGGTTACTTTTCAGGGTCTTCTATTTATTTCTTATTTATCTTATTTAATTGTAGTATATTAAGTTAAAGGTTAAATGTATTGAACCCATTGGTTAATAATAAATAGGTCAGTTTTTCTCATACCTACTATTGCTGCCTACTGTTCTCTGTTTGAGTAATCTGACCTGATCAAGACTTTTCTCACAGTCCAAACTACAGAATAAGGAATAAAAGTCTGATTCCTGCTGATATTGCTGCTATCCTGCTGATAACATTTCATATTTTAGTCGACTAAATACACAGTAGATTTCTACTCAATTTTAGTGAAATTTCATCAACTACAACTAGACTAAAATTAAAACAATTCAGATGACTAAATTATGACTAAAACTAAAAGATATTTTAGGCAGAAGACTAAAACTAAATTAAAAAGTGCAACAGACAGTTCAGGAACAGAAGTAATTTTTGATACCATCAAGCTTTTATATCAAAAATGGGTTTGATGACCTGTTTCCTGAATCTAAAGTGTTCACTGTGGGGGCTCAAGTCTTTAGAAATGCAACAGAAAAAGGATTTAGTCCAGAACTAAATCTGAAGTTTGGTAAAACTGTGCATTTGGCTGCTGCTCTTCTTTAACTCCAGGTGATGGCAAACACCGAGGATATCAGAGAATCCAAAATGCACCCACACACTGGCACTAATGAAGGAGGGACGTGCCGGATGTTTCTCTGCTGCTCTAAACAGAAGCATTACTGACGCAGTGAGCTAACGGCTAACGCCCCGCTGCAGCTGTGCACGTCAGATTAATGTAAACAGGATATAGAGAAACAGTAAGAATGATGATGCTGACATGAATCTTTATTTCTGTTTTCTGATGGACAGGAGTTCTCTGAGTCTCACGCCAGGCTGAGTGTTAACTGTCAAAAACAAGCAGGTAAAAAATTGAATAATTCAAGTTTGCTGGTGGAGGTGTGAGAGGTGAGAAAGAGATAATAGATTAATATAATTTTTCTGTTTATTCCCCATATTTCATCTTAATAGATCGTCTTTTTCCATCATAGTTCCTGTTTTATGGATTTAATCAACTATACTTTGTAAATATGAAAGAAGGAGATGTGGAGGAGATCTGCCATGGAGAGGGGAGACCAGAGGAGAGTCATGAAGGGGGCTAACTGCTCGTGATAATAGACCCTGTCCAGGCCAAGTCACTCTCCTCTGGTCCATCCCAGACTGGTCCATCAGATTGTCAGATGGAGAAGCGTGATTGGTCACTCCAGAGAACGCGTCTCCACTGCTCTAGAGTCCAGTGGCGGCGTGCTTTACACCACTGCATCCACGCTTTGCATGTCACTTGGTGATGTGAGGCTTGGATGTAGCTGCTCGGCCATGGAAACCCATCCATGAAGCTCTCTGCACTGTTCTTGAGCTAATCTGAAGGCCACATGAAGTTTGGAGGTCTGTAGAGATTGACTCTGCAGAAAGTTGGCGACCTCTTCTCACTATGCGCCTCAGCATCCGCTGACCCCGCTCCGTCAGTTTACGTGGCCTACCACTTGGTGGCTGAGTTGCTGTGGTTCCCAAACACTTCCACGTTCTTATAATCCAGCTGACAGTTGACTGTGGAATATTTAGGAGTGAGGAAATGTCACCACTGGATTTGTTGCTCAGGTGGCATCCTATCACAGTTCCACGCTGGAATTCACTGAGCTCCTGAGAGCGACCCATTCTTTCACTAATGTTTGTTAAAGCAGTCTGCATGCCTAGGTGATGATTTTATACACCTGTGGACATGGAAGAGACAGGAACACCTGAGTGTGATTATTTGGATGGGGGAGCGAATACTTTTGGTGATATAGTGAAGTTCAGGCTTTCCAGGCAGTTTGCAGCATCACCGTGAGTTATTGACACAGTGTGGTATCAAACTTGGTGTTCTGGTAATTACAACAGCAAACGGTAATATGAACTGTGGGGAATTTTACAGCGGTTTACCAGTAACCGTCACATCCCTAGCATCAGCCAATCTCTTAAAAACGTGATTGCTAATCTGTGCCACCAACATATAAACCTAAATATGGCATCCCTGCTCTCTTTTGTATCTCTTTTTTCCAAAGATGAGCTGCTGGTACAAAGTGTGGAGACAGTGCTGTGTATGAATGGGTGCAGCAGCATGAAGGCCCCCCCTCAGTCCTGCTTTTCATCTTATTGTACAAACGAAGTTCAGCTTCAGCAGCATAAATCCACCCTTGAACTTAAATAAGAATCCATCTCTCCTGTCAGAGTGAGTTTTTCTTTAATACTTGGCTGCTCGGTGTCCCTGCAGCGTCGAGGGTGAAGTGTGCTCGTTCAGATTGGTGTCCTTGCCCTTGAGAGAGAGTGCATGCATGTCAGCAGCACAAACGCTTTATATTTGTTAGGCCTGACAGCACGCCATGGCGGGCAGGGGGGGGGCTCCGTTTTGAGAATTGCTGTGCAACATTTGTTTGCAGTCGGGATGATTGGATGCGGCGGGGAATCCTCGAATGGTTTAAATGTCATCCGGTCAATAAAAGCTGGGCTTCCTGTCACGTCTCATTTGTACAGAGACAGAGGACGCTATTAAAAATTGAGACTAAAATTACCAACCTGACATTTCGCCGTTTACTCACCGTTGTTCCTCATGTCAGTTGGATTCTCTGGAATTAAAACCGTGAATCAGCACTGAACTGCTGCCCGTCCTGACCTCTACGCTGGTTTATGTTATTTCCTCCTGGAACAATGTCACCAATCATATTTTCAATTATTCTACACGACACTTGGCACATGCCGTGTCTCCCCAGTGTTCGTATGAATATGTCCAACAGAAAGTAAACATTTGGACTCGCACATTAATCCGAGTAATCACACTAATGACACGGATCATGCAGCAGGACGCCACACGGCGAACATGCCGGCCTGGCATGAGTCCAGATCAGATTAGTGCACACATGCTTCGTATGAATAAATTAAAGAAAACATGGCAACAAATGTGACATCTGACATGGTTATGTTAATGCGTGTGTCAGTTAACTCAATTAAAATCACTTCTGCTCAGGTAAACTTTAGCTGAATGCTAAATGAGAGGGATGTAAATTAAAGCATTACCTTTATACTCAGATCTGGAGAAGAGCATTTGTCCATTTCAGGTGAAAAAAAAATCAATAAACTTATTTTAAGCCACAATCTCCTGAAATGTCTGGATTAAGATCTTATTCAAATATATAAAAATTTAAAGTAAAGACTGAGTTACTCATAATAAGTAAAATAATCTGTCAAATTCAACCAAGGGGGTCTAAAAATGATTTACTTTGATCAAGAACAGATTTTAAAACTTAATTTAAGACCCTCACTGCAGTGTTCATTTGTTGACTAATTATTTTCGTCACAGTTTTCATCAACAATTTTTTTCCTCTGACAAAAACTAGACAGTAAATAATAAAAACAAAAAAACAAGAGCACATGGACAAAAACTCAAACTAAACTAACATTTTCATCAACAAATAAAAAACAAAATGTCTGACAGACTTAAGCCAATCAGACCTAATATGGTCATGTAGGAAGTAGAGACAAGTTAGGAAGATATATGATCAACCAGATTAGCATGTGTGCTAAATCGCACAGATCACTTCCTGGTTGTTTCATTCAGTCTTGTGACACAGCTGACCAAACACTAAGCCCAGTGCAAAGGTGTCTTTCCTTCTTTCCACCTGCATGTTGTCTCACATTATCTGCTCAGTTTTTCGAGCATACAGGTTAATAACTGAAGATATTTATTATTTCCAGGACACCATTTTACTAGTATCCTCTCCCAAGGCTGTATATTCTCTCTGTGAGTCTCACAGTCTTGACCGCGATGGCCTTTTGCTGTTGTTAGTGGGCCGGCTGCTTTGCACATAATCAACACATAGTGCAGCCCAAAGTGCTTCCACATGGCACTTCTTATGTATTTGTGTTGTTATTGTGTGTTTACTGCAGCTGACAGAGACTTAATCCAGTCAGACCTAATATGGTCATGTAGGAAGTAGAGACAAGTGATGAATCTATCCAATCACAGCTACTTTGGTTGTGTTAAAGGTTGGATGAGTTCAGAGGGACATCCAATCACAGCTGCCTTAGCTTGGTGGTGGTGGGATAAGTTGTGGAGCCATCCAATCAGAGCTGCTCTCTTTATGAATTGATATATTCATGTAGAGCAGGTTCACTGTTTGTTGTCAGTTCTGGTATTGTAACTGAGATGCTCTGCCAGGTAGCCTAAATAAAGGTGACTGCATTTCACACAAAGGAACATTTGTTTCTGTTCATTTAGACATTCAGACTTAACTAACATTCAATAAAGGCTTAGTAGATGTTAGGTAGGTAGGTATGTAGGTAGGCAGATAGACATTCAGACTTTACTAACATTCAATAAAGGCTTAGTAGATGTTAGGTAGGTAGGTATGTAGGTAGGCAGATAGACATTCAGACTTTACTAACATTCAATAAAGGCTTAGTAGATGTTAGGTAGGTAGGTATGCAGGTAGGCAGATAGACATTCAGACTTTACTAACATTCAATAACGGCTTAGTAGATGTTAGGTAGGTATGTAGGTAGGTAGATAGACATTCAAACTTTACTAACATTCAATAAAGGGTTAGTAGATGTTAGGTAGGTAGGTATGTAGGTAGGCAGATAGACATTCAGACTTTACTAACATTCAATAAAGGGTTAGTAGATGTTTGATTTTATCACAGAGGAAAACAGGACTTCAGAAATTCAAGGACACATAAAAATGTCTTACCCTTTACACTTCAGATTTTAGTCGACTAAAACTAGACTAAAATTAAAACAGTTTAGAGACTAAATTGTGACTAAAATATATTTTAGACATATAACAAAAACTAAATTAAAAAGTGCTGTCAAAATGATACACTGCTGTATTATACCACAGTGCTCAACATGTGAGCTTTGTCATTTAAAAGTGAAACGCAGGTAAGAATCTCACCGTAGCATCTAGCTGAAGTAATATAGCTTCCTGAGTATATTTTTCATCCCATTCGCTGTGTTTCTCTCACTATCTAATAAAAATAAAGGAACAAATGCCCAAAACAATCTGTTCAGCTGCAACACATGGTCTCCTCCTTGGGTAGTAGTAGCTCAGTCTGTCAGGACAGGTTTGTCTGTTCAAGTCCTGAACCCTGTTCAGAGGTTAGTTTGGTGGCTAGAGAGCTACCAGCTGACTTTATGGGCACTGCTGAAGTGCCCTTGAGCAAGGCACTTAACCCCAAAACTGCTTGGTAGCAATTCTTCAGAAGCAACACGTCACCACTCTGACATCTCTCCATTAATGCATGTTCTTAGGATCTGTTTGTACATGTACAAGTGTATTTCAGCGCAAGTTTGTGTAGCATGTTCCATCAAAAAAGCTGATACTGCTTAAAGGTATTTTAGTTGTATTTATGTTATTGTATCTTTGTTTTTACTTTATTTTAGTTAAATTAATGCTTCTGTCTATTCTAATGTCATCACCTGATAATTCCGACTGCCATACTGTGTATAAGAGCAACAACATCTCCCCTGGGGATTAATAAAGTATTTCTGATTCTGATTCTGAAGAGAGTGTAATGAACTGAATTTCCCATGAAGGACGAACAAATGATGTCTTTTCTTTCTTTCTTTCTTTGGTTGTGCTTATTTTCTCCTGAAGATGAAAGCATTATTAAAGAAATAAAAATGTCACACCTATAACAAAGCAAAATAAAAATCAAGACAGTACCTTGAAAAACCCATTTACAAAGGAATGCTTTCATAATTTTTGTGAAGCTTTGATAAAAGAGGAAATATTTAAAACAGCAGCTGGAAGCTTTTTCAATCATTTTCAGGTGTCGGATTTTTTTTTTTATCACATACATATTCTCTTAAATCAGGTGAAATGAGTACTGAGAGCATGACCTGTGAGTCAACAGGATTAAAATTGGATCCCGTGTTTGTATTTGATGAAGAGTGATACTGAAAGAGATGTGTTAGTTAAGGATCAGGCCCTTACCTGTGACAAAGAGGGCAAGCAGGAGAATTCATAAAAACCTTGTGGGGTTTCTGAATAGACCCTGTGACACACACGAGATTAAACCTGCAGCTCGTCTGATAACAACTCTTTCATTCTGTGCTATGGTTTTTCTGTTCAGAGCAAAAACGTCAGCAACGAATATATTGAATCAGGAAATAACCCCGGCCCTGAATGCTCACTCAGCCTCTCTGCTCCAAGGGTTTAATCAATGAATAAAAGTAAACAAACAAACAAACTAACAATAAACAAACAGAGAGCTGAAATAGAGATTTAACTGTGGAAAAAAGCAGATTGTGTCTCCTGTTAATGAGCCAAGCCGACAGTGTGCAGATAAAACAGCTCACAGTTGACAGACCCAGTTTCCTCCATGAATCCAAACACAATGGCTCTTTGTTCCAAAACACATCCCGTCTTTACTAAAATCCACCTGCAACTTCACCAAGAATTTACTGATCCTCCCGACTCCTACGCTCCCCTCTTATTCTTTTTAACTTTACTTAAAGTCTCGAACAATCAAGGCGTCACTGAAGTCGAGCATAAAGGATTATTTTTACTTTCTCTTGGTTTTTTTTATATTCAATCGCTCTTTTCTGTCTGCAGTGTTTACCTTCTGCCTTACGTAAGACGGTGTTGAAATTCAGAGCTGGTAAAGGGAAATGAAGCCGTCAGAAACTCGCTCTCATCGGCACACAGTAACAGAGGAACAGAACAGGACACTGGTCTGCTCTCTGCTATTTTAAGGTTCAAGCATACATTTGAATAGAGGTACATATTTTCCTTTTCTACCTTATCTTTGGTACTCTTCTTCCTAACTCAATGGCTAACCAACCAATCACATGGCAGCATCAGAGAGAAGAAAAGTGACTCAAGGGACACTGATTGTAACATGGTCAGCTGGTCTGTCAGAAAACTGCTGATCTATGGGATAAGACTGGACAACATATAGAAACTCGAAAAGCACTTGTAGAGCACAGACCTCCGCCAGCACCACAGTCCTCTCCCATATTGTGATTTTCTCCATAAATATTAGTCCTACCTAAAAAAAATTTCATCAAAATCCATCCATAACTTTTTTAAGTTAAGGTAATTAAACCAATTCAAGTTATTTTCTGTAAAAGATTTAAAAAAGAAAAATGAAGATTTTTTTCTCAGCTTACTCCAATCAGAAGTTGTCATGCAGTGTCAATGCTGACAGCACTTTTAAACAGGGGTGTCCCGATACAACTTTTTCACCTCAAATATGATACCGATGTTGCAGCCTTGAGTATTGGCTAATACCGATATCAGAAGGAATCAAACAGACTTTGGCTGTGTCCGAAATGTCATACTTACGTACTACTCATACTAAGTGTGACGTCAAAATGAGTGTGTAGTGTGTTCACACTGGATAGTATGAAAAGATTGAGTGTGCGAGAAATACCCAGATGTATACTATATTGGAAAAAATGTTAGGTATGCGAGGTGGGCATAGTACTCACACTCAACCGCCCCATAATGCATTGCGAGCCCCATAATGCATTGCGCCATAGACGACCAACCGGCATTCAGCTAAAAATCGGCCACTAGCAAACTTCCCATTTTCAAAATAAATGCATCTTTTATGATCTCCTTTTAGTTCTTTAACGCTTTTGTAAATTGGGCTCTTGTTTTGGAGCCGACCAGAAGTTTCATCAAAAGCAGCATAGCGGAATGTCCGAAATGTCGAAATGAAATTTGTATCCGTGCGTTTTATGGCTCAAATGACCACATTCTGGTATTCTACGTGGTGACTTTCTCTCCTAAAATGCTCTCTGAACTTTCAAATGTGGAGAATCAACAGAGATATTTGATAGCCTGGTGTGCTTCTGATTTTTTTCGTCAGAGGTTTGAAATGCATCATGGGAAAATTAGTAGTATACTACAGTTTGAACGGTTGGCATCCTAATCATACTTATAGTATGTAGTATACAGTATATACACATGAGTTTGTAGTATGCAGTATGTTAGTATGCCATTTTGGACACAGCCTTTTATTCCTTATTCTGTAGTATGGACTGTAAGAAAAGGCTTGATCAGGTGAGATTACTCAAACAGAGAACAGTAGTCAGCTATAGTAGGTATGATAAAAACTGGATATTTGATCAGTCATTTTCTTGGTGTTGTCGTTGTGTTTGGTATGTATAAAAATAGTTATATGGTTGTGTAGCTGAAACTTTCCTGTTTAGTTTGATGTGACTATATTTCTACACTTTTTCTTACATTTTTGTTGGAGAGCTTGAAGCATTCCTGAAATCAGGGACTCTGGAGCTGAACAGGTTAAACGTTTCTCAACATGGGGCTCGATAAAGGACTGCCTCACTTTCTAGGCCAACCCCTTGTGGACACTCAGGGAACTGCAGCAGCCTAATTGTCTCCCCTGCTGTGCCTCCACATCACAGCGGCCTAATTGAGAGTTCACTTTTAGCCTCTATTTATTTTTGCTTCTTAAAATTTCAGGAAGCAGAACTTCAGCCCGTTGGATATTCCAGTCCTCGTGCTCATTAAAAAAAAAGTTTAAACGTGTCGGTCCACTTTACAAATTAAGAAAGAAGCAGAATATCAAGAGGCATGAAGCACGATGATGCTAACTGATCCTCGTCTCTGCCGCTCTAATCACATCGATCCATCAGATCATCTGAGTGACCTGTTGCCCATTCTCTCCTCGGAGCTCGCTAATCGGAGCCGACGTCTCCTGAGGACTGATGAAACATCTGCCGAGCTAACAAGAGGGAGTTCCCATGATGCATTTCTGCCTGCAGTGTGGGTTTATTAGCAGCAATAATGTTAATGATTTTCAGAGCTCTGCAGATTATTCAGGAACTGTGCCAGCGGAGAAACACCAGGCAGAGTTCTCTGTTTGGAAATGATGGGAGCACACTTTCATATCTTAGATATTTTACAGCTTTAAATGACAATGATAAAAAAGTCTGATCTGTTTAGATCATTTGATTATCTGAATGATTTCTGATTATGGCAAGGCTGACTGCAGACGAAGATGTTTTTAAATCTGTTTAAGTTTATGCTGATAAAAAAAAAAAAATAGGCTGAGAATTGATCAATAAAAAGATGATTTGTTGTAATACAGGGATTTTATTGCAAAATCAGCGCTCATGTAAACCCTCTCAAAGACTAAAACGCACCAGAGGAACTGCAGAACGTGCAGAGTTTATTTTGTTAACTAATCTTTTTCATTAGTTTTTCCCCCTGAGAAAAAACTAGACAGTACCTAATAAAAAAAAAGTACACATGGACAAAAACTACAACTAAATCAAATGACAATTTCATCAGAGATCCAATCCAGTTTATACATTCAAATTTTAATCACATTCAATAAAGGGTTATTAGATGGTGACTTCAGAAATAAAAGGAAACATAAAAATGTCTTACCCTTTACATTTCAGATTTTAATCGACTAAAATGTTGTGAAATTTCATCAACTGAAACTAGAGTGTCAAAATTAAAATAAATAATTTGGTCATGTGTTGAAGCTTAAAAAAATCAAGATATTCTGTTAACTACTCGGACAAAAACATATCAAAACATGATTTTTGTGCTTCATATTAGTTTTCTCTACTTTCATCATGAATAAACACATTAAGATCAAGTCATGCATGATATTATCCATATAATATCAGTTTCACCAGCTTTAAAAGTTAGATATTGGTATCAGAATTTATAAAAATTTCTGCCACCGATGTTTTGGGTTCTTGTATTTGCATCAAGATTGTGGAGGTTTTGCATATTAATCTTAAATTGAGAGTGTAAGCTTGCAAAATATGACAGGTTTTCTGTCAGTGGGTAAGTAAATCAGTGTTTTAGCTTTTAAAAGTGCAGAAGAAAATTGATTTTACTGTTGCTGTCAACAATTAGGGATGGGAATCAATGAGATTCTATTGATACCAATTGCTGTTAACGAATCAATTCTTTAATGATTCCCTTATTTATTCCTGCAGATTTTCCGTGTGGGTAAATGTTGGTCTGTAGATTTTCAGTGTCAACAATGTCAAACACACGTCACAGCAGATAACTGCATCTGCAAAGTGTTTCCACTCCCTTAAGGCTGTGCAGTAGGCGCATTTTGTAAAAAAATTAATCCATAATTCAGACTCTTCTGAACCCTGTCAGTGGAAGGAATTGATAAGAAAAAGACTCACGATAATGACTCTTTGATGGAGCTGTTAACGATTCTCAACTGGGATTGGTTTTCAATTTCCACCCCTATCAATAATACCTTTGAAATATGATATAGGTGTAATCTTTATAGATCTGGTAATACAAAAACATCTGTAAAAGGGAATTTTGATATTAATCTACAGGGCTCATGTGCAAATGAGGACCTGATTTAAAAAGGACTACATGATTTTGCTCTAACTGAATGAGCAATAAGTAATAAAAACACCATGGAGAGCACAGATGGACGAGTGGTTATGTCAACCCCATTTAATGATATGTCATCTTCCAGTTCAGGTTCAACCTCTGGCTCCTTTTCCTCTGCCATCTCTAATAAAGACTACCATAATAATAATAATAATAATAATAATAACAATAACTTTATTTATATAGCACCTTTAACAACAGAATTTTAAAAAGTGCTTAAACAGACTAAACAAAGGCAGAAAAAAGGCTGAATAAAATAGAATAAAATGATCAGGTCAACAGAGACCAGGAGAGTCAGAGGAAAAGGCACACAGGGTCGTGTTAACTAAAACTAAAAAAAAACAAAGAAAATAGTACAAACTGGTAGGATTGAAACAGCTGATGTAATTATAGAACGCATTCAGTCATTCCTGTGCTTGTATCAGCTAAAATTATTTTTGCACGTCATATATTTGCAAAAATCCACTTCGCTGCATCCAGACAAGCAACTCTGAAGTTAGTTTAAAACCTGCAGACGGTCCCGATAAGCCTGCTGTTTGAGGATTTGCTGGTTTGTTCTTCAGTAACTCATCAAATAAATCATCTCAGACTTAAATAGCTGATGAAGTTTGAGGATTTTCTGCTGTGGATACGACTGCCTTGTCAAGATAAAAGGTGTGAGGGTTAGACAGAGCTGGAGCTTAAACCTCCACGCTGCACCGGTTAATGTTTTCCAGCCTGTCTGGCTCCTCTTCATTACCGTCTGAGAGGATCAGGATTACCCCGTCTCATGCTTATTTTGGGATAAAGAGAGAAATCGTGCCACATTCAGATCATGCTGCTGGGTCTGAAGAGTAGAAAGAAGAGCAGAGAGTAGAAGAAGACTTACAAGTCAAAGTGCTGCAACCATCAACGTGGAAATAATCCAATTAAAGCTTATCTGGTTTCATAACAGACTGAAAAGAGTAAAGACACCTCTGTGTGACCGAGCTAACCGTCACAGTCTGCAGGTGAAGCTGCAGTCTGTATTTATATATCTATCTTTATTTACATATCTGACTGATAGAAAACAGCAGGAGGGTTTTTATTCTACAGAGCATGACTCAAACAGGTGCAGGATCACAGGAGGAGGTCACACTGTGTCCAAACTCAACACTCAGGTTCATCACAACACAGAGAAGACGACCGCTCCTGTATGTAGATAAAACAGATCACAGCCATGAGGCTTGAAAATACAAAAACATCAGTAAAGAGGAATTTATATATTAATCTACAGGGGCTCATGTGCAATTTAGGACCTGATTTAAAAAGGACTACATGACGTCAGCTCCAACTGAATGAGCAATAAGTAATAAAGACACCATGGAGAGCTCAGATGGACTAGTGGTTATGTCGACCCCATTTAATATAACATCTTCCAGTTCAGGTCAAGCTGTGGCTCCTTTTCCTCTGCCATCTCTAATGATGACATCATCAGCCCAGAGAAGTCCGTCCATGTAAACAAAGGAAAGGACCATGGAGGCCGTGGACACGGTTTCTTTACTTTGTAATTTTGTCCCTCTTTAAAAATGTACAAACTCTGCGTTGATGATACAGAGGCGGATTGAAAGAGTCACGTAAGTTACAAACGGACGGTGCAGGCGTGATATTACGCCTTGGGGACCATACGCCCACGTCATCCGTAAAATAGCGGGTAGGGTCAACCCCAGTCAAAATGCCCATTAGGGCTGCAACTATTGATTCTTTTTGTAATCGACTACTCAATCGAATATTTAGTTGAGTAATCGAGTAATCGAGTAATCGAGTAATCGGGTAATGGATACTTTGCAGTCACTGCATTTTTTTTACATTGGATCACTACTCAGTAACACACACAACAGAAAAGCCAGGTCTCATAAATTAACAACTTTTTTTTCTTTTTTTTTGGACATTTTGAGCATAAAGGGGATCCCAAAAATGTAAATCTGTATTTGTGTACTGGTAAAAAGTAATTACTAAATTAAACTGCTCACAACGAGGTCTGCATTTTATTTGGAGCAACCAGGTCCTGGTTTTGAATTTTTCAAAGTATTTCAGAGAGAAGGCTGACATCTCTACAGCTGATATCTAAGAAATGTTTTAGATACTATATTATATTATATTATATATATATAATGTATACTGTATACATACAGTAAAAACCTAAATGGATAAACAGGTCCTTCAGATATAATGACAACTGTCTCTGCAGTGAGCAATTTATTATTATTATCATTATTTTTAAATTCTTTTTCTGAATTTATTTTGTAATATATTTAATTTTACACTTCAACCCAACCTCCAGTGTTTTCTCATTTTTAAACCTTTAAGATGGCGTTTCCTCAGTATACTGGGTACAGCAGTGTGCTTTATTATTATTGTCTATTTATTATTATTATTTATTATTTATGATGCTTTTTATCAACATTGTGTATGGGCTGGATGGTGTGGGTGGGTTCAGGGGCTGGGTGGAGTGGGTTTGGGTCATAACTCCTATTTTTTAATTCATCTGTGTTTGTAAAGCACTTTGTGCTACAATTTTTGTATGAAAAGTGCTATATAAATAAAGTTTGATTGATTGATCCATTACGCTCCTCCTGCAGTCTGTCAACACATTTGTTCTTGTTTTGTGTCTCATTGTGGGGATGAGCTTAAATATTATCATCCTTGGCAAGGCCCTTGACTCTATATTCAATATAAATAAATGTATATCTATATTTCAGGTGAGGTTCATTGAAGTGGCTCTTTCTTCTGCATGCAAAAACTTTACCCCCGTCCCAATCTGACTCTCTCTCCTCACACTTGGACATCTCCACATGCTCCAAATGTTAAAGCATCATTACATAATCTGATGATGCAGTCACAGATATATTAGCATGAGCAGATCTCACACGTAAGCTCTCTAATTAAGATAATCTCAGACATAATGAAAGTGATTAGACCTCCTTAAGCTCCTCGTATGAGAGGTTCAAGACAGATTTTTTTATTTTACCAGAGGGAGTGTTGTTAGTCTTTCCAATAATTCAAGACGACTTTGTGTAGCCGCTCATAAAAACTGTTCCATCTTATCAGTAAAAGCAGAAATACTAGCTGCACAGTCGGTGGTTTTTATCAGCGAAGGAGAAAGCTTTCTTAAATTGAATTCAAATTCAATTTAGTGTGGAGTATTCAGGTAGCTTTGGCCATTTATTTAATAAAACTTCAGCTCTTTGAATTTGCATGCACTGGTGCAGGATTTATTACTCTATCTCAGAAAGCAGATGTAAGACAAGTCTGTTTATAAAATCATTTAAGCTCTGTTTATGTAGTCAAATAAGGCTAAGTAACACAGGGAGGTACAGTTTGTTTTTAAGCTCTGATTCTTAAATCCAGGCGGTGCCATTTTGCAGAATCATGTTCTGTAATGAATGGGCTGTCATTGGAGTGAATGCACACATCTAATGTTAAAAAATGAGAAGGCTGTGAGGAGCTAGTTTACGCTCGCAGTCCTCTCTCTCGCCTTTATCATCAGCCTGTAACTGAGGGAATGCAAGATGACAGCAAAAATTGCTGGCAATAATTCAATATAGATGCAATCTCAATGTTCACTGCATCGGCTGATTATACCGCAGCAGTCATTGTTTTCTATTAAAATCCATGAAGCTGTCACCTCGAGCTCGGCCCACAGACTTCAGGAGCTTTAGTGGAGCTGAAATCCCAAAGACGTCGACCTGAGTGAGCATTCAGGGGATAAATTTAAGAATATTGAAGATCTTACATGAGTGGAAGATCAGCCTCATCATATTCAGGATTTGGGGTTTACATGTAAAGAGCAATCAGGCAATTTCCACTCAAGGCCACTTTATCAGCAGCCCGGACCCCCGCCTACCTGCAGAACATATGACACAGTTTTTAACCATAAAATACCAAATAACAACCGGGCGTTTATTTGTTTCAACCACTGAGCAGACCAGGCGACTATTTGGGACAGGCGCTTAATTCTTTTCTCACAAAAATCTTGCTTAGCAAAAAATGAAAAAAATATGGTAAATGTAATCAAATTATTTATTTACACCAGTATGAATATCACCTTTACATTTTCAAGGCAAGACTACAGTACTGTAGGTAAACTCTTGTCTCCTTCTTTCAGCTCAGCTCTCTCTAAACACTCTTAACACTGGTAAAGAACTACGGTAGTTAAGTTAAGGTCGTACTTCTTTTAATCGCTGCACCGGAGCCATGGAGATTAGCAACAATGTACCGCTAACTGACGTGAGCGGCCTCCTGACGTTAGTTTAGGGCAAAAACCATCCAGCGTTGTCTTCTTTGGATTTGTGAAGCCCTAGTCTTAAAGATTCCAGCTTTCTGCTCTCTAGTGCCCTCTGTGGATGTTGAGTGTAACTGCACTATCACACACCAACCTGCATTTGTTGACATACAGAGGGAGGAGAAGCCGACAGGACGTCCAGAGAGACAAATAAACCATGTGGACTGTTAAGGTTCAGTCTGATCATGTTTCTGTTCAAGCCTGAACTGTCAGCTGTGAGCTTAGCGTTAGCAAGTGTGTTCTGAAACTTCGACCATACCTCGTAGGCTGTGCCGAAAAAATGTTTTACAAAAATGTAACCCCAAGACACTGTATAAAGTAAAGGAATATAATCACCCACTCTTCAGGTGGTCCTCACTAGGGCTGCCACAGCAACCACTTTGATAGTCGACTACTCAGCAACGATTTTTGCGATCAGTCGGCTCGTCACATCATCATGAGCTGCAGCGTACCGCACGAGCATGCAGCTGGAGGCTCAAATCGCTTATAATGAGCAGACCTGGCAACCATGGCTCCTGTGTAGTTGTTCCACATGTGTGAGTGTGTTTGGGGTGTGCTGGTTGATTCCTGTGGCGTGATAACCAGGAAACGGGGTGAGGAAAGGACAAACTACCAACCACACTCATGTCTGCTCTGTAGAGGCAGCTGGGTGATAATCATGTGAGATTCACACAAGCAGAAGAGCCCAAAGTCACTTTAATGAGCCCACTTGGCAACACAATAACTGTTGTCTTAGTCTGCTCCCTCACGCTTTCTGCTTCCTACACAGCTGTAGTAAAGTACTTCAAAAATAATACAGTACTATGTGGTGGATCGGGAGTATTTTAAAAAAGAAAGTAAAAGGTCTGTGCGTTCCTGCTCAGGCTGCTGCCCCCACCACTCAACCACGGATAAGCAAAGAAGATGGATGGAGTGAACTAGGGCTGAACGATTTGAGAAAATAATCTAGTTACGATATTTTTCCCCAATATTGCAATTGCAATTTACTCTGCGATTGTTTTAATGTTCCCCATATTATGTATTCTTAAACAAACATAAGCGGTAGATCTCTTTATAGAAAAACCAATATGACATTAAATTAATGTAAGGATAAAAGATTTGAGAGAAAGTGGAGAAGTGAAGAACAGAAGCAAAAAAGGTATGAAATTGTAAAAAATTGGTACAAAAAAAGGTACGAAAGCGGAAAAAAGTGAATAGGTGCAAAATAGGTATGAAATTGCAAAAAAAAAAAAAAAGGCAAAAAAATTCAAAAGTGACTAAGGAAAATTGATTATAGCAGCAAAATTGGGATTAAATTTCAAAAACCATGTAAAAATTCCAAACACGGTCTGACAGTGGCCAAAAAAACAAGATGAATGGGAGCAAGATAGGCATAAAGTTGTAAAATCTGGGTTAAAAAAGGTTAAAATAGGCATGAAATTGCAAGAAACTACATCACAACACATTTTGGGTTAAAAATATTGCACTGTCTGCGATTTGAAAATTGCAACAAGCCATATTGTGATTTAATCTAATTTGCAATGAATTGTTCAGCCCTAGAGTGAACATCCTTAAAAACCTCTTTTACACTGTTTATAGGTTTCTATCCATCACTGCAGATTCTGTGGGCTAACAATCTCCATTCTCAAAATTATTTTATGATCAGCTTGGAGCGAGCAGAGTCGGATATGAAAATAAAAAAGGGAGAGTTTGTTTGTTTGTCTGTCAGTCTGTGAACAAAAAAAGTCAAAAAGTTATGGATGGATTTTGATGAAATTTTAAGGTAATTTCATGCCCCCCCTGGCTGTGTTTAAAGAAAGATACATTCTGATGATCCTGAAACAGTTTACATTAGATTAAACTTTTTTGCAAACATAATTCACTTGTTTTTCAAACCGTAGGTGTGAGTCCAGGATGATTCCTAAATACTTTATTATTAACCACATTAATGGGCTCATTATTGATCTGAATCAGGAATGATTCTCCATTGTGTTGTTTAAGCATAGAGAGACATATTGAGACCGTTTTTTTAATGTTCAATGTTTAGTGAGAAGACTCAAGCCAAATGTGCAAAAACTCATTTAATTGCTCCGCAGCTTTCTTTGCTGATCCAGCTACTGTGTCTTCCTCTTAAGTTTAAGTCCTGATATCTGCAGGTGTTTCCAAACTCAAAAGGAGAAACAGTGGGAAAATATTTCATCAGCAGCAAAAATCTAATTTGCAGCTTCAGTGTCAAAGGCGTGCACATTGCTGTCTTTTATATCTGCTGTGTAAAGCAGACGTTAGATTTGCATTACAGACAGTAAATTAAAGGTTCATGAATTCAATTTTTAATAGACTGTTCCTTTGTTGCAGTGGCTGCTCTGCATATCCTCTGTGAGACTCCGGGTACAATGGGAAAACAAAAGCACAGCACATTCCTAATAGGCAGAGAGGGATTTCGCCGTTTTCTGGGTTACACTGTGCCCCGTGTGTTCTCTGCAGACCGAAACAGAGCTGCTTTATTAAACAAAAACTTCATCATTATGCTGTTTCATTAAAAATACTGTCACAACAGGCTCCAGCCACGCATGGAGAGAATAATTAGGGTAAAAAAGGAGGATGCACTGCAGCAGGATCATCAGTAAGTAAAGATAAACTGGACTTTAATGAGTGGCTATAATCACCTGCTTATCGTTTTTATGAGTGTTGTGCCAGAAATGGGCAGTGAACAAACGTCAGAGCCATTAACAAAAACAACTACGACAGAGTAAACAAAGCAGAGTATGAAAGCAGTGTTAATTTTGTTGCCTAATTAATTTCATCATAGTTTTCATCACCGCTGTACACTGAGTGGCAGCAAATGCAAATACACACATTTGTTTGTCTTTGCAGAGAACCACAATCACGTCTCATCCATGACTCCAGCATTAAACTGTTTAATACACCATTCATCCAAAATATGAATGTATAATCAATGTATAATAATTGTCTAATGACAATTAATCCAGAGTGGTTGTTTTGCAATTTAAACTCATTTAATCAACCAGCACTGGCCAAAAAAAAGTCTCCACCTGATTTAACTCCTCAAACAGGTCTGAGCCTCCTGTTGGATAATTCCTGCATGGGTGATTATCTTTATCTAAGTTCTTTAACTCCAGCTGATGACATGAGCAGCTTCTCATTTCTTCAACAACCATGTCAAAGACACATCCTGTGGTCGTGGAAAAGATGTTAGTCTGTTTAAGAAGGGTCAAATCATTGGCATCAAGCAGAAAAAACATCTAAGGAGATTGAAGAAACTACTAAAACTGGGTTAAGAACTGTCCAACACACTATTAAAAACTGAAGGATAGTGGGGAACCATTGTCTTCAAGGAAGAAATGTGGTCAGAATCAAATCCTGAATGATGGTGATCGGTGAATCACTTAAACGTTTGGCCAAATCAAATCAAAGAAAAACAACAGTAGAACTCAGGGGTGTGTTTAATAGTGAAAGTAAGAGCATTTCCACTCACACAATGTGAAGGGAACTCTAGGGATTGGGACTGAACAGCTGTGTAGCCTTAAGAAAACCACTAATCAGTAAGGCTAAGCAGAAAAAAGGCTTCAGTTTGCTAGGGAGCATAAAGATTGGACTGTGGAGGACTGGAAGAAGGTCATGTGGTCTGATGAGTCCAGACTGACCCTGTTCCAGAGTGATGGGAGCATCAGGGGAAGAAGAGAGGCAGGTGAAGTGATGCACCCATCATGCCTAGTGCCTACTGTCCAAGCCTGTGGGGGCAGTGCTGTGATCTGGGACAAATCTGTGACATTGGAGAAGCTTATATAAACAACATGGCGGATCGTTATGTTAGGGGAGACCCATGGTACATAGGTATAAAAACCTTTTTGTAACTCAATAAAAAGAAAAACAAAGTTTTAAGAGGATGATTGTTCACCTATTTTGATTAACTTTACATACAAATAGAAACATTACATCCTCCATTCACCTAAGTGTTTGCAGAAATGCTGCCAGCTTCTCCACACAACACCTTTATTAACACCTGTGGTAGGAAACAGGAGCTCTGATGATGTTCACACTTGTTGCAGCGTGTGTGATAAAGCTCTGCTGCAGCTCGGGGCAATAGTTCACTCATAATCAGATGTGTCAGTATCTGTAGCACACTGACTCTCTGTTTTCATATCCAAATTTATCACAGCTACAAACTCTACGCCACATGCAGGAAACAAAACTCCCATCTGTGAATGTCACCATAAAGAAACTGCACAAGTGTTACACAACCCCCTGGAGAATAATCCGCACCATCATGACTCACGCAGGCGTCTCCGTGCTCCACGGCAGATTAGCATACCTGCACTTTGTATTAGCACGCCCGCGGAGCCGTCTTTGTATTAATTCCCCGCTGCAATCACCGTATTAGTTTCCATGTTAATCCCCCGAGGAGATGCTAAGACGTGCACAGAGCCCTGAAAAGACGGAGCGTGGACGACACGAGGAACATCATGACTGCAGAAGCTTTTTGACATTCACAGAGAGTGGAGGATTCATTTTCACACACTTCATTTGAACATGCTGACTTTATTTCCCAGAGTTATTGTGCTGCATTTGTGGCTTCAGAGCTGTGAAGTCGAGTCTGAGGAAACTCTGATGTGCTTTCCGCTGACTAGATGGAAAGAGAGGAGCTCGCCCCGAGGAGGATTCGCTGCGATGCTGCCGAAATTAGCGGCGTTGCTAATTAATTTATGCATAAACCGCCACAGAAACCTGATACACAGCCCAAGGATTAATCTTCCAGGGCATTAAAAAAGGTGATGTGCTTTTTTAAGTTTTGAAAAGCCAATGAATTAAACATAAATTGAGTGGATGAAGAAAGGTTAACTCGAGGTTTGGTGAGGAGTTACACGCTGATGTCGACCAGGAAGAGCAGCTGAATTACACGAAAAAGCCCTGCTCTTCAGAAAGGAGAAATATGTCAGGTAATGGTTATACTCGTCCTAACAGAGCAGGGAGGCTCTTGAAGAGAGTGCAGCAGATTTATCAGTGTGCTGCCCTGCAGACTTTTCAACACTGACGCTGAACACAGAGGAGAAGAAAAACATGGACATCTTTAATCTGGCAGAGCAGGAGGAATATGGAGCAAAACTCCAGCCTACATTCACAAACCATCTTTATTAAACTGGGACATTATGCCAGTGTCAGATGGGATTTATTTTCTTCACAGTTTTTATCAACAGCCTCTTTCTCCTGATGAAAACTACACAGAAACTATTAAAAACAAAAACTCAAACTAAACTAACTGACATTTTCATCAACAAATAAAAACTAGACTAAAATGTCTGACAGACTTAATCCAATCAGACCTAATATGGTCATGTAGGAAGTAGAGACAAGTGATGAATCTATCCAATCACAGCTACTTTGGTTGTGTTAAAGGTTGGATGAGTTCAGAGGGACATCCAATCACAGCTGCCTTAGCTTGGTGGTGGTGGGATAAGTTGTGGAGCGATCCAATCAGAGCTGCTCTCTTTATGAATTGATATATTCATGTAGAGCAGGTTCACTGTTTGTTGTCAGTTCTGGTATTGTAACTGAGACTAAAACTAAAACACTTTCGATGACTAAGTTATGACTGAAGCTGAAATATATTTTAAGCAAAAGACAACTACGACTACTGTTAGCCTAAAACCAGGAGAGGACTCCTTTTAAGCGAACCGTACCGTCCTACTTTTTGCGACCCTTCTGTTGGGGTGCCAAGCATACCGATCCGACCCCAGAAGGTGGAGCTAGAACCACTGCAGCCAGCTGATTGGTCGAAGGAGACGTCACTTCCTGTGCAACAGCTGAACAACATATAACCCCGCCATGTTTAAATCTCCATTTGTCTTCGTGAAGCTAACTCTCGCGGCTCACAGCCTTCTCTAAACAAAGTTTGGTTTCTCTTCATAACAAAAAGCCACATGCTGATCACATAAAGAAGAACTGCTGGATGTCTTCCATCGTTGCTCTTTGTTTACTGTGTCGCTTTTTCTTCGTCGTTGTATTTAATAGTCGGGTACACTGTGTCGTGCTGCTATGCCATCATGCTATCAGCATCTAGCTTAAACGCCGCCTACCAAGTATAAACGCAAACAGGATCAGGCTTTACCGATCCGGCCTGAGCCAAAATGTGCCGATCCATACTGGACCACTTGGTGGAAACGGGGCTTAATTTACAGACTGCGAACACAAACAGCATCTCTGCAGATGTAGTGGGGCTTAAAACAGAATTTCAGGAGCAGGATCACGCTCCAACCATGTCTCTTTCTATAAATTCTAACCTGATCATTTCCTCCCCTTGTTTCACGGACTCAACACACCCCTCCCACCTCTTTATTTCCTCAGGGCCTTAAAATGGAGGTTCATCTTGCCCGGAAGCTACATGAAAAAATATCAATACAGCAATACATTGCGTTATTTATTTTTATTTTTATTTTTTTTAATATATTTTGGGGCATTTTGTGCCTTTATTGACAGGAGAGAGACAGTGGATAGGCTTGTGAAAGGGGGATCTTGATATCGTATTTTTTGTAAAAATAAAAACTCATATTTTATCAGAGTTGAAAATAAAATACAACTTATAAATATGTAAGCACAGTTTTTTTTTTCATGCAGTCTGTCCAGTTCAGACAGTGACAGAGAAATATGTGATTTTTTTGTTTACTTACTGTTGTGCTGTCATTAACTCAAAGCACTTTGTTCATCATGTGCTCTGCAGGTTTGGATGCTTTAAATACTTTATTAAAGGAAAAACAAGAATAATTTCTTTGCAACATTAGTTTAAGGGACTTGATACACTATGTGTTTTTAGGGTAAGTGTATGTATGTAACTCTGCATTTGACATATTTCAGAAACAAAATGCAAAAGTTGTTTTCGATCAAAAAGTTTTGACTTTTATTTGTACTTTCAGTTTTGAGTAATATTGTGTAATTTACATAAACACCATCTCTACTTTTTTCTTACTTAACTGTTGAATATTGCAATAAATTGCAATATTGTAATATCGTGGTTTATCGTGGTTTATCGTGGTTTATCGTGGTTTATCGTGGTTTATCGTGATAACACATCGTATCGTGAGGTTCTTGACAATACTCACCCTTTCTTATTAACCACTGCATTTAATAAATAATATTCAAATTCATCCTGTGGCTGGTGTGGTCCTTACTCTGGAATGAATGAATGTTGAAGACTGAACTTGTTTCCCAGCCCTAATCCATGTCACACATTCTCTATGGCTCCTTTTAGAAAGAGCTTAAACCTCCATGTGATTCTCCACCACCATGTGGTCGGCAGAGAAAGCCATCAGGGTTTGTCTTCATCCCTCCAGCTTTAATGTTTCTCCTCACCTTACAAATCCTGAGACAGGAAGTTTATCATCCTCTCTGTTGCATATTTATAAACCCACTCACACACAGGTAGCATTAAGCTAACAGATAACATGGTCTGGAAATGTGCACCAGGCTGCAGAAATCCCCATGTGCTCTCCTCCCATCCACATTCACACATGCACCCTCTCGCTGCCTCCATTTACAGGAGCGGCACAAACAAACGCTATAAAACTGTAACAAATGGAAACTGCATTGAAGACAGACACACGACGTCTCTGGAGATTCGCTCTGACTGTAAAACAGCGGCTCAGTCTCTCTGCAGCAGATTAGCATGGAGGGGCACAGTGGATAATGATGCTGCCGTGTTGGAGAGCCCATCATGCAGACTTACTGCTGACCTACACGCTGACCCGCTCGGCTAATTAAAAGTTTGGGCTCAAAGAAAAGACCTTGTTAAAGTTGTTTCAGACTCAATCTGCAGGGAGAGAAAGGGAGCAATGCCGAGGAGATTTAGTAGGTAGAATGTGGATAATGTGACCAAAACAGAATAAAAACAAACGGTGAATTTAGTTGGACAAATAATTTCTTTGATGAGAAACAAAATGCTGTGATTGCAGCGTGAAAAATTATAACCATGCAGAAGCTGATCGTGTACAGTGTCTCATATAAACTGCACGATTTAGGCAGATTTTGATAAAGACAAAAGTAGAAACTGTGTTAAGATAGGTAGCTTAAAAGCCAATCACATGGCATCGAACCCTATCTAACCCTAACCCAAGCACACATACACTCATACCAGACACACACATTTCCTTGAATTGCTTTAAATGTGAGCACTTCTCCTGTCTTTAGACTTTCTCCACAAACGATGGATGCCCATCACTGTTCTTTTGATTGTCTCTGGACTTTCAAGCCTGTATTTTCCCTTTGTAATTAAAACTCATAAAGGTAGCATTTGGTTCAAGATCCTTCATTTTTCCATCTTTTTCCATTCTTGTGGAAGGATATACAAATTTGCCATTACACATCCCATATTCACACTTCTGTAGGACCAGGTTTGCAGAGCGTCCTCTCCTATTCCCTCATTGCTTTCACAAGCCTATCCACAGTCTTTCTCTCCTCCCAAAAAAGGCACAAAATGCCCAAAAATACATTAAAAAAAGTTAAATCCTCCAGCCCTGGTTGTGAGTGTAGATGCCAGTAGATCAGCAGCTTCTGAAATACTATGATAAGCTTATCTTGCACCACAACATGTTTAATTCTTTTAATTCACTTTTCCTCTCAACCCCGATGCAGGCCTGCATGTAAAATCTCCATCATGAGCACTCCGATAGTCCATTCTAATTCATTTCTTATTTGTTTAATTTAGTTGTAGATAATGCTTATGTTTAAGGTTAAACTTATTGAACCCATTGGTTAACAACAAATAGGTCAGTCCTGATCAAGCCTTTTCTTACAGTCCATACTACAAAATAAGGAATAAAAGTCTGTTTGATTCCTGCTGATATCGTATCAGATCTATATCGGTATCGGCCAACACTCAAGACTAAAATATCGGTATTGTATCAGAGGGGGAAAAGTTGCATCAGGACACCCCTAGTGTACATGCCACATTAGTCCTGCCACTTGTTCATTCAAAGAACATTCAGCTCTGTCAAAGTGTCATAAACTCAGACACGCAGGCCCGTTCAGCGTCTGCAGGGAGCTTTCAGGTAAATGTTCTGTACCATAAATCCGTCCACGCTCACAGGAGACTCGCAGAGGCAGCTGTTACAAAGTGAAAGCCCTGAAAATTACAGAGAGTAAACATTTGAAGTGATGGACAAAACAACCCAGGGGACTCAGCAGGAAAGGTGAAGCTGTAGAAAGTTATTTTCCATCCATTTCTCATTTTGTTTTCTTCAATCTTAGAGAGCCATCTTTAAAAAAAAGGTCCCTGTGAGCGACAGAGTGTTTTTCAGAGCTCTGAGTGCAGCCCGAGGTTATTCAGATAGTGATGAAGGACACGTGGGCCAAACCTCCTTTTCTCAACACTTGTCACCGTTTGAAAAGTGAAAAGCAACTGGAGAGATTTAGCAGCATAATTCTGACTTCAAACTATTCAGACAACCTGCCGAGCCTTAATTCACACGTGGAAACCGGATAACTGAGAAAGAAAACATTTTTATCCTAATTTTGTAGTTGAATGTGTCTCGCTGACCTAACTCAAACTTTAAATCACATTATAGACAAATATGATTAGATTCATACAAGTAATTGAACCATAACTTGGTTCATACCTTAATATAATACATTTTCAGTATATATGTTAACACTGATCATTAACATATGCAGTGTATTATTGTTGTTTTTCATGATGGTGGCCCTGTCGGGTTTTACAAAAGCACTTTTATAGACTTGTATTTATTTTTTAAATGAGATTAAATATTGATCAGAGAGAAACAAGCTTTAAACTAGGGCTGTAAAGTCCAAGTCGACTGGTCACTTATTGGTCGATGCATGCTCAGTCGACCAAAATTCTGATTGGTCGACCAAATGTATCAATTTATATTTTCCCCTGCAGTATATGGTTCATTTTATCAGGAGAAATGTATCAAGTGAACCGTTTCACAGGTAACAGCCTGTCTTTTAATGTATTTATCATTCATTTCAATATCAATATTATATTGAGAAATTTTCAATATTCTAGTCTAATAATCCTTTATTTGTTTTATAGCTGCATGCCGCTGCTGCATGCGCTCTGCCCACTGCAGCGGAGGCAAACCTCACCCAGTCCGCGCTGGATTTTATGCCTCATATAAATATCCAGATGCAAAAACGACATCACAGATGGAATTGTCAATTTTATTTCTGAGGGTATGAGGCCCATTGGTGTCATGGAAGGCCAAGAAAAACATTGGAACCTGGATATTCAGTGCCAGCGAGCTACACAATTACGCACATACGGCAAAATACGAGGGAGTAAAAAAGAGAAAGTTTCTGAGTCAATAGATAAAGATAACAGATGTGTACGTCTCTTCGAATGGAGTCCTATATGACAGTGACTGCCCATTTCATTGATGAAGACTGGAAAGCAAAGAGTCTTCTGCTTGAGAGAGGTAAAAAAGGAGAGGCGGACACGGGAAGAAACATCGCTGCGGATTATATGAACTTGCCGATGCCTCAAAGGTCGAGCAGAAAAAAAAGTGTCTGTTGTAGTGAACAACGTGGCTAATATGGAACTCTGTATGGAAACACTTAAGGAGTCCCATGAATGGTTTAAGATGCAGGGCATTTGGAGGTGCGCCCGGTAGCTGGCCGTGGCCGCCGGCCCGCCGTGGCTGCAGCGCGTCATGTTCTGGCGCATTTTAATAAGGGACACAAAGCCAAAACTGGGCTAAAACAGAAGCAGAACCAGGTTCTGATATAAGTTTAATCCAGCAGCAGCACGTCATTTTGTGGCGCATTTTAAAAAGGGACACAAAGCAGAAAAACTGGGCTAAAACAGAAGCAGGTGCTGATATAACTTTTACTGAGCCGCGGTCCGCAGTCCTTCAATACGGTTGAAAATCCAGCATTTTGGGAAATGTTACAAACATTTGGCAGACAGTACGGATTGACTGTGAGAAAGTACATGTCACAAACAATTCAGGAACTGAATAAACTATTTTATTTATTGTTTTTATTGGAGTTTTGTTTTTTCTTTGAAGACACATGGTCTGTTTTTTTTATTATTGATTAGTATAATGATTTTAAGTTGCATGCAATTTTTCCCAAAAGAGAGTCCATTTCATTTTCATTGAGTTTTTTTTCTCTTTTATTGTTTGTTAGATTTATTATATGTTTGTTTAATTTAATTAGCTAAAAGCTCTTGACCTTTAATTACAGTTAAATACTTTTAAGAAATTAAAGTTTATTGCTTTTGATATGGTGTACTCACTTTATTAAGACATATATTATAACTACATGAAAGAAAAAAAAAAGCAGTTTAAAATAATATTGACAATAATATTGTTTATCTGCAATAATTTCTTTGGCAATTATCGTCCAGCAAAATTTGTTATTGTGACAGGCCTAGAGTTGAACCAACAACCTTCTTGCTTGATGCACCAGTATTCAGCTCCTGGCTGTTTATCTGCAGCCTAACATGGATGAAACATTAATGCTTCATTCTTTGTGATTTACGACTGTGGCATGCCCAGAATATTTTTAGATCTGGAATTCTGCTGCTTAAGCTCATGATTATGAATTATCTACAAGAGGCAGGAGATTCAATAAGTGTATAAATCCAAGGCTCCTTCACCCTGAAGATTAAGATTAAGATGAAAAAGAATAACAGAGAGTAAAGATTAAGAGGTTTTTTCATCAATAACACAGACTATGGATGTACAGTAGGTGGTAAATGTTAAAGTACATAAACGAGCAGCAGCAGATTTTAGGATCAGAGTGGAGGAATACATCATCATCTCTCACTGCAGCAGAGCCAGACGCAGGAGGTCGATTCACGCCGGGGAAATCTACAGTGAATCTTAAACAGTTATTGACAGCCCTCCAGTTGGTAAACCTCTCTCGTAGCCCAGAATTGATTGTAGCTCTTGTGCTGATGCAAATAGCGCTGCAGCTATGAATGTTTGATAAATGTTGGTTGGGGCTGCGTGCAGGGTGAAGAGTTCACAGGTTTAATTTAAAGCGAGACGCCGGCGGTCTCCCCGGCTCCTCTGTGGACGACATACTGGGGCTAAAGGTTTGTCTGCCTGCGAGCATCGATCTGCAACAACATACTGATGTGTTTATCGACGTGTGCAGGTATGAAGATTACACATAACCATATGATAAAACAGCTGTCAGTGATTAATCCCTGCTCCTCCCTGATTACAAACCAACAAGCTTTCAGCTCACCTCCTATCTTTACTTTCTTAAATACACTATATTATCAAAAGTATTCACTCACCCATCCTAATAATCAGACTCAGGTGTTCCAGTCTCTTCCATGTCCACAGGTGTATAAAATCATCACCTAGGCATGCAGACTGCTTTAACAGACATCTCTACAGACCTCCAAACTTCATGTGGCCTTCAGATTAGCTCAAGAACAGTGCAGAGAGCTTCATGGATGGGTTTCCATGGCCGAGCAGCTGCATCCAAGCCTCACATCACCAAGTGCAATGCAAAGCGTGGATGCAGTGGTGTAAAGCACACTGCCACTGGACTCTAGAGCAGTGGAGACGCGTCCTCTGGAGTGACCAATCACGCTTCTCCATCTGACAATCTGATGGACCAGTCTGGGTTTGGAGGTTGCCAGGAGAACCATACTTGTGGGACTGCATTGTGCCAAGTGTAAAGATTGGTGGAGGGGGGATTATGGTGTGGGGGTGTTTTTCAGGAGCTGGGCTTGGCCCCTTAGTTCCAGTCAAAGGAACTCTGAATGCTTCAGCACACCAAGACATTTTGGACAATTCCATGCTCCAACTTTGTGGGAACAGTTTGGAGCTGGCCCCTTCCTCTTCCAACATGACTGTGCACCAGAGCACAAAGCAGGTCCATAAAGACATGGAGGACAGAGTCTGGCCTGCACAGAGTCCTGACCTCAACCCCATAGAACGCCTTTGGGATGAATTAGAGCAGAGACTGAGAGCCAGGCCTTCTGGTCCAACAGTGTGTGAGCTCACAAATGCTCTTCTGGAAGAATGGTCAAAAATTCCCATAAACACTCCTAAACCTTGTGGACAGCCTTCCCAGAAAAGTTGAAGCTGTTATAGCTGCAAAGGGTGGACCCACGTCAGATTGAACCCTATGGATTAGGAATGGGATGGCACTGAAGTTCATATGTGAGTCAAGACAGGTGAGAGAATACTTTTGGAAATATAGTGTATATACTCGTCCATTTCCTTCAGCCTGATATATAATGCATCTCACTAAGATCATCCTGTGCTTCCACACTGGCAGGGCTTCAAAGCTAAAGAGATTTGATCAAGGAAATAGCCTTTTTAATATTCAAAAGGAGCTCCTGGCACTATGACGGATGGAGAGAGGCCCTCCTAAATCCTTTACTGTCCGGTCCACTACATGAAGACAAATGCTGCGGGCGTGACGCTGTTGACAGTTAAAGAGGGAAAGACAACTCAGATACACCCAGATGTTTGTTCTCGTGGCTGCAGAAAGGAGTTTGGCAGAGAGGTTTACTGTCTTAACTGTCAAATAAGGCTGAAAAATGCTGCACACAGGCTAAAAACATCAAAAACCTGCATATCAAAAACCTGTCATCAAACAAAACATACTGTGGGAGAGTCACAGGCAGCTCAACACAGTGAGCTTTTGTTTAGACTGGGGCAAGACAGGAGACCCCATCCTGCCCCCAGAGCCCAGGACGGGGGACTATGGAATAACCTTCAGCAGCTGCCCAAAAGCCCTTGGAGACGGGCGTTATCGTTGGCGCCATGACCAGGTGTTCAGGGCGGTTGCCGACAGCATTGCTACAGCCATTAACGCCATCAAGGGCCACCACAAACCATCAGGTTCCACAGAGCCGGAGAGAAGCCTGACACAAGACCACAGGTGAAGTCTGGCCTCCTGACCTCTGCCACTGATTGGCAACTGGAAGTGGACCGTGGCAGACAGCTGAAGTTCCCAGCCAGTATAACATCTACATGGCTCCACCCAGATATGATCACCGTGTCAGTTTCCACCAGGCAGTTGATCATTCTGGAGCTCACAGTGCCCTGGGAAGAGCGGATGGAAGAGGCGGACGAGAGGTTTGGTAGAGGTTTTGCTCGTAATTAAAACAGGAAACAGTAATGCTAACCGTGGGATATTTGGCTGAATAACCTCATTAACCCCTGTGGGTTGCTTTAATTTAGAGCCCGACCGATTTAATTGGCCGATTATAGCCCTTTTGAAAGTACTCAACATCGGCCAGAGTTTTGCCGATGTAACGCTGATATATTCTTAATTTCTCCTAAAACAGTGAACGCTGTTCGGGGTCCGAGTCGCGTAGAATGATGACGCGGAAAACGACAGCGACGCGCATTGGTGGCGGCTCGTTAGCTCTCTGCTGTTGCTGTGTGTGTTGATGACTCGCCCACACTCGCACGGAGTTGCTCTTTTAAGCCTGAAAGTCCGACATGACGGGCCACTTTCAGCAGTTTTCCGTGCACAAAGTTCAGCTGCTGCTGGACACAGAGAGATCACCAGTCTCTCTGCTAGTTCAGCTACCAAAGCAGCTTCACAGACAGACCGGGCACCGCCGAACAGTTTTCTGACCGACGCCTCCTCTGTCGTTGTCAATACTGATGAACTGGACCTTCTGATGGCAGGGGATCAGTTTATCCGTGACTGTTTTATTGTGATTATGACTGAAATCTGGCTTTATCCACTTGTTCCTGACACGGCAGCTAAGCTAACTAGCTAGCGAGCTATCTGTGCTAGCGTTAGCTAGCTGACGTCACAGACATCATAGACGTCATCAGCAGACTCATCCAGGGGAGACTTCATTATAGCTGGGGACTTTAATCAGGCTGTTTAAATAAGTTTGTGAAATATGTGCAGTGTCCCACAAAATATTTTGATTTCCTCACGCACATTACCTCATGTTTACCATAAAAAAGTGGTTTTACCTGAACTAAAACCTGCTTCTGATACACTAATGAGGACTGAAAGGCAGATGTGACAAAGAGTTCATAGATAATCTATATATTTACATTTTTTAAAAAGTAATTTGTTTTATTTTGCAGGAGTTTGTCTCAGTTTAACACACTCTTTTATATTGTACCTGAAAGCTGCAGAGAAGGAAAATAAAAGATGTCTATAAAAAGAATGTTACCTTCGGAGTTTTTGTTCAGTTCCTGTTTACAACTTTTTAAAAAGTTGTTCTATCTTTACTATAATCTTCCTCTAATTTTCATCAACAAGAAGTACAAGATACAGAATGACTCTTTTTTTAAGGTAAAGTATAACAAATACTAAAGGACAAAGTATTGTGTGTGTGTATATATATATATATATATATATATGCATACATCGGCCGATTCATCGGTAATCAGTATTTTTTTCTGACAAATATCGGTATCGGCATCGGCCTCAAAAAATCCATATCGGTCGGGCCCTACTTTAATTTACTACCCTTTGAGGTAATCGGAGGACATTAAATCCTCTGATTACCTCAAAGGGTAGTAAATTAAAGATCTGGCACTGCAAAAAAAATAACAATGCAACAAAAGCATTTTTTTACTCATCTTATGTATATTTAAGCCTGATCTTTGAAAAGTCTGCAGCCCTCCAACATTTATAATATTGATAACTCACTTTTTTTGTATTTTTTTTAATTAAAATTCGCACATCATGTAATCAAGTTGTCTTTTAAAGGGTTAAAACAAAATAAATAATTACATATTTGGTGTTTTTTATTAGAACTGAAGTTGACTGAATGATTTGCGCAAAAAAAGTACCAAAAAATATTAATCTGTAATGTTTTTATAGCAGCTTTGGGAGAGGACATTAAGTCCTCTGATAACCTCAAAGGGTAGTAAATTTGTTCTACAGTAACCTTTGACCTCTGACAGAAAACAAACTTTGAATTTTAAGACTTTCCATGAAAAAAACCTTCCTACAAAAAGTCATTCATTAATGAGTAACACTGCCAAAATTATGGCCAAAAGTTTAGCAAAAAGTTGTCTGTACAGACAGAAATGTCCCTGATTACTTTAACAAGAGTTAAACCTGTTTATCGCTGTCTGTGTGTCCAACTGAATGTTTGAATTTGCAATAACCCCATGTCCCACCAACCTCTAGCTTTTATAAATTATAGGTTCGCTTAAACTCAGGGATGTAGTTTCCTTAAATCAGAGTTACCTGTACTCTTAGTAGAGATGATAGTAGGATTACTCTGCTTCAAGAGGGAATTAAGTCCGCCTCGATGAGTCCTAAAACCTGAAGACATGCAGATTACGAGGCTCATCCTCTCTCTCATTATTCACTTCAAGCTCAATTTTCACACTCTTGGACAAAGTGGACTCAAAGAAGGGAAGCTTTCAGGAATTACATCATTAATTAACATTTTCCCTGACTCCTCTTTGGCTGATGAGTTTGATTAGATGTTAAGGAGAAAAGCGGATAATCGCGGCCGCCTTTATCGGTGGGAAACTTAAATCGTGCAGCACTCGGCGCTCTGCTCCTGCTGTCTGAGGCTGCTGTGAAATCAATTAGAGACACATCAGCGCTGCCTGAGCCACCGGAGGGAGCCAGTCGGAGCAAATTAGACCGCTCTCCTCTCTGTTTCACACTCCTTACTCATGCTTAGAGGAGGAATTACGAGCCAGTCTATCAGCTGATCAATGAGTGAAATGCACTGATTACAGCAGGGCGGATCGTGATTATCTCGTTATCTACTTCTGATCCAATCAGCCGAGCAGGAGCGAGTATTAAAGAGAGAGGATCAAACATTCAGACCACTCCAGTCAAAGTTAGGAATCCTGTTTGCTGCAGGATGAGAAGCTTTGTAATGATGTGATTTATATGGACGCAGGTGGTTTCCTCTTCCTCACTCTCAGACTGCTGTAGCTCATTCAACTCGTTTTCAGACGGGATGGATGGGAGAGAATTATCATTTTCAGAAGTATCTCATCTGCCACATAATAGAACTATAGATGGAAATTATTCTCACAAACTTTCACCTTAAGGACATCTTTAACTTTGAGCTACATATGTTGTATGAAAAGTGCCATATAAATAAAGTTTGATTTAATATTCACATTTAAATTTATACAGAATAGCACTAAAACTAGAGTGTTTTTTATTGTTGGGAACCTCTTGATTCGACTCGACTTGTTTCGACTCGATTTGATTCTGATTCTTTTGGATTGTGATTTGATTCAATATTGATTTGAATGATTCAATGTCCAATCAGTGAGGAGTAGGGATGTATATTGTTATGATTTTATCGATACCGATACTCCTTTTCGGTAGCTATACTTAACTCTCCGCTGCTCTCTTGACCTCAATAAACAAAGAGTTTCCACTCCGAGTGGACATCAACAGCTCTGAATCATCAGAGCTGTGCGGAAGATGTTTTGGTTCTACACCGTTGATGGCAAACTTAAAATTAAAGACCAGGCTGTGTGTTCTGTGAAATGCAGTTTAGTCACTCGTCCCCCACATCTTATTTGCGGTTCAGCCGTAGGCTTTTCATCCAAGCTATACGGCCGAGTGCAGCAGCGCTTCATCAAGAGTTTAACCCCGTGGGACTGTGTTGTTTTGGCAGGGTTTTTACCGAAGGGGAGGATAATAGAGACTCTATCTCTGTCGGTGCAGCAGTCTTTAGTGTTAGCCGCGCTGCTAACTCTACTCGTGTTGCTATAGCAATCAAACATCCCGCACTCCTTTAGCTTTATACCATGCGCGCACTCCAATTGTTTGGTGATGTTGCTAGTATTTCCCCCCTTGGACGCAACTTCGATCTGACAAAGATTGCATCAGGCCGAGTTTTCATTAACTTCGCTAAAGTGAGCTAAAACCTTCGAGCGCTTAGCCCTCACCGACATGTAGGGCTGGGACGATTCACTTTTCTCCCGATTCGATTTTTTACGATTTTTTTAGGTGCCGATACGATTTAAATTGTGATTCTACGATATTGCCGATTTTTGCAATCTTTAGTTAGCTTTTTTAAAACCAGTGAAAAAGATGAACTATGATGATGCCTACAGACTATATCAGGAAAAATACACATCACATGTGAGTCTGTTTTTAGGATTTATTCAGCAATATATTTTAACCAGCTGTTTATACTCTCTCTTCAAAAGCCTGGACTGCATGTAAAAAGTGGCTTATTATCCCTTCAGGCAACAGAGTTTTTTCAAGAAATATTCAATTTTGCTATCAAGATTTAAAAAGGCTATAGTTTCAAAGTGGTTAGTTTTCCCAGCCATCATCATCACTGTAATTTACGGGCTGAGCATGAACGCCTCTGCTGCCTGCACTGTTTACCCCCGGCTTCTCCCTCGTCTGCCCAGAGCTCCGCGGTCTCATTCGCCGCTAACACCGTCACTTTTCGCAGTGTTTTGAGCTTCCCTGCATCCCAGACCATGTAGGCCTACCCTCTTCGGCAGTCGCCGGCCGTGGAGAGGAAAAGCTCTCGGTATGTACTGCTCCGGGACTGTAATGGCGCGCGGAGCCGCTCCCGCTGCGCACACTCGCTGCCAGTTTGGTCCTCACTGGACGACTGACCGTCATCCTCAGAGAGTAAATATTCCTCAGATTCAGAGTCAGACAGTACTTGACAAAGTACTCTCGGCATCGTGAGTACTTTACTAAGTCTCTATCACTCTGTGTCTCTCTCTCTGCTCCGCTCCACAGCCTCTACAGCCACACTCGCGTCCCTCGGACGCGTGTGTGTGTTTTAAAATAAATATAGCTATGCCAAAACTTTGAATAGAAACCTGCCATCTGTCCACTATCTGCTGGTGAAAAGTAGTAAATCTACTCAGCACTATTTTAACAGCTATGGCCTGTTTTATCCAGCAATGTCACTTGCCTCAATTTGGCGACTTTAGCACCTATAGTGTGTGTGTGCGTGTGTGTGTTGGGGGGGGGGGGGATATCGATTTTTGAATAATAATATCGATTTTAAAATCGGCAGACAAAAAATCTCGATACTTAGGTGTATCGATTTTTTCTCCCACTCCTACCAACATGCTTGAGCCGGACGGCGGTAGTGTCATAACTACAAGACAGTTGAAGAGACGTTTAAGTACCAATAACAGGACAATTTTTCCAGATTCTTAATGGTATTCAGGTACCGACCCAAGTAGGGACCGGTACATCAAAGTACCGGTCCATGGTATACATCCCTAGTGAGGAGTAGAATCATAAATACAGAATTAAAACTAGGGCTGAGTGTTGTTGGGAAACTCACGACTCGATTAGATTCATTTCAATTCAATTCTTTAGATGGTGTTTTGATTCAATATTGATTTAGATGCTTTAATACTGATTCAGCGAGAAGTAGAAATATAAGTACAATATAAACCACAGTACAAGATCAGATAATAATCTTCATCCAGCCTTTTTCAGGACAACATTTTCTCAATTCTCAATTAGATTTCGAGGACCTCACTGCTGGAAAGTTTACAGAGTCATATCAGAACCAGCACCATTTTAAATCATTCAAGAAACAAACCATACAGTGTTTATTGGATCTGTTAACCAGTGCACCATCAGAACCATTACAGTATTTTTCTTCTTTTATTCTGCTCCTCTACGATCTTTTCTTTGCTAACTTTGAACAGAGGATTATTCTGTTTAACCAAATTTTATTTGTTTGAACTGTTTTCTTTTCTTTAGGAGGGCCACTCGATAAGACCTTATGATTTTATTTTGTCCCTCATGTACATCTCCTTTTTGTTGTTGCTTTGTTTAGTTGTGTGGTATTCTGTATTTTTTCTTTACTTTTCATATTGTTTTTCACTTTATATGTGCAGTAAAAAATTTAAATTGAGTGGCACTAAAACTAGGGCTGAGTATTGTTGGGAACATAATTCGATTCGTTTCGATTCTAATTCTTTAGGCTGTGATTCGATTCTATTTGAATGTTTTGATATCGATTCAGTGAGAAGTAGAAATACAGAAATAGAGCACCTGTTGACAATTTTTAAATATATATTTTCATGACCATGTGAACATATGTGGTATGTCACGTCACTTTTTTGAGCAAAAATAAATCAGAAAATAAAAATCTGCACAATAACATATTTGTTCAATGAAGTACAAAAGTAAAAAACATGACAGTTTGGATTAAACACAGATAAGTCCACAGTGCCCCCGCTGGGCAGGCGGTGATTCAGAGGATTTGATGAATCGATATTTTTATTCAGCTTAACTAAATCCTTCATCAGACATTTAATGTGTCCCATTTGACAGGTAAATTTTAAAGAGTAGGTTAATAGAACTTAAAATACTTAAAATAAAGTTTAATAAAAGACACCTACTTACAAATTTAAATATTGAATAAGTTTAATCCTTGAAAAAAAATGGAGATAAAATGTTTTTGTTTATTGGAAACTATGACGAAAATAATTAGTCAACAAAATTAACACTGATTGACTCTTCAGCTATCATTAGCAGTTGAGCAGCTGTGCCTAATAACATGTATTATATATTATGCATTATGTATATAATATGTATTATTTATTGGTAATACATCTGTTAATACTGTAGGGTATAGTTGAGTTTACAGCATGTGCAGCCTTTGAAAAGGTCTCATTGTGTCTCATATTGTGAATCACTGCAGCAGTGGCGGTGAAAATAAAGGTGAGAAAGCAGCGCGTGAACCGAGCTGATGTTTGTACATTATGTTTCTGATCCTTTTGAATATTGTATTTTAGCACGCTGGTTACTGTTCCAAAGGTCACCGACTCTAATGGCATTTCAGAGAGCTTTCTGAAAAGGACGCAGCGATGCATGGCGAGCGACAAAAACACGGCGACCTGCAGAGTGGAACATGTCTGCTAATTGACCGCCTCCATTTCCATCTGTTTTGTGAGTATGTTGTTGTCGCAGTTCATTTCCCAAACATTTGATGCAGGATGAGAAAGAGAAACTTATTGACAGGTCGTGGCTCAGAACAAAGTGTTTTACTGGAGTTAATTACATCTGCTCTCACGGCTGTGCACGACCATCAGATCAGGCTGCAGCTGAAGCTTTAAATGTGTCATTGATTTAATTTGGAAACCTGGATCATCCGATGGTTTCAATAACAAAGTCTCTTAAAATTAAAGCATTGGGTTACAGTAATACAGAGTCTCCACACTTATCAATAAATATTACAGCACTTTTTTCAATCACACAACATTCACAAAAAGCAGCCTTTCTCTGAGATTAAATACCCCAGTTATTCATTTTTATGAGCCTGAATTTATTTAGTGTAATGGAACATTCTGGTTTGGAGGAGGACTAGGGGTGGGAAAAAAAAATAAATTCACAGAAGTATCAGGATTTTTTGTTTGACGATTTTAAAATTGATTTTTTTAAGTTCAAAAATATTTTTTTTCCAAATGTAAATGCTTCATTTTAGTCTGTGTTAATAAGCCACTTTTTACATGCAGTCCAGGCTTTTGAAGAGAGAGTATAAACAGCTGGTTAAAATATATTGCTGAATAAATCCTAAAAACAGACTCACATGTGATGTGTATTTTTCCTGATATAGTCTGTAGGCATCATCATTGTTCATCTTTTTCACTGGTGTTAAAAAAGCTAACTAAAGATTGAAAAAGTCGGCAATAAATCGTAATTTAAATCGAGTCAGCACCTAAAAAATCGATTGGGTAGAAATGCGTATCATCCCTGCCCTAATGAGGACCATTCTGCATTAATGCAATACAGCATTTATGTGTGCATATATTATTATTTTCTAATGCTTTTAAGGACAACACTTGTCTCCAAATAAGCGAAAAACACTGCAAGAAGAGAATTAAGCCCAAAAACACATGCCAGGATCATGATGTCAGTTTTTTGAATAAAATAAAGATTATTTCCTAAATAAGTAGATTTCAGTCCAACAAAAATATTATGACATTTTTACTCTAAAATGTGACTATTGAGGACAACACTTGTATCCAAATGAGTCAAAAACGCTGTGAGAAGAGAATAAAGCACAAAAACAAGTGTGTCAGAAACATGATATCAGTTTATTAGGGCTGGGACGATACGCTTTTCTCCAGGTTCGACTGTTTAACTCTTTTTTTAGGTGCCGTTTTGATTTAAATTGTGATCCTATGATATTGCCGATTTTTTCAATCTTTAGTTAGCTTTTTTAACTCCAGTGAAAAAGATGATCAATGATGATGCCTACAGACTATATCAGGAAAAATACACATCACATGTGAGTCTGTTTTTAGGATTTATTCAGCAATATATTTTAACCAGCTGTTTATACTCTCTCTTCAAAAGACTGGACTGCATTTAAAAGTTGATTACTAACACAGACTAAAATGAAGCATTTACATTTGGAAAAAAATGTTTTTTGAGCAAAAGGAGCTGAATGACGACAGCGAGAAGCAGTTGCAAGCGTATAAACACAGATTAGCATAGATGCTATTGACTTTAATCCAAACAAAAGACTGATTTACTGATTTAGTTGCACTTTTATCACAATTGGACAACATCTCTTTTTTAAATTGAGAATACAGAGCATGTCTTTTTCCCACATGTTTCAGCAGGAGTTTAAATGACGACCTGGCCCACATTTCCCACCCACCATCACCTGTTTAGTCCATAATTAATGTCAGACAGGATGATCAGCTCGTTCCCTCCTGACGCTGCACCTTTTCACATTAAAAACTCTCCCATGTTGGATCAATGAAGACATGAACATAAACGGTGGATCATTAAAGCCTCATTCTCATAAAGACATCAGCACATTACAGCCACACACGGCTAACAGCCTGGTGGGTTTCTCATATTTCTTTACAACCTCTGACTTTGACTTTCACGAGCAGACACTTAACAAACACTGACGGACATGTCTGAGCGTGACCTGTGCTTAAGGACGGAGAGGCCGTTAGAGCCGTGCACGGATGAACACATCATTACCATCCCATGAGCCCTGCTCCATTGTCACCCCGCTCACCTCGTTTGCATTCACAGAGCAGGATTTTCCCATTACAGAAGTTAATAACCTTCCATTACTCCAGAAATTCAACCTCAGCACTTTGAACACGCCAACATGCTCTGAATAAAGCACCCGGCCGCTGACCCGCTTTCACAGCCCTCTATAATCTGAAAACTTTGATTAACTCTAATTAATATTTGATTCTTTCTGCCAAGTGAAGGGGACAGAGTAATTTCATCAACTTTAGTCTGAGCCGGGGGTAAAATTAACTCCTCACTGGGCTCATTTACTTTTTATAAGTCACTTCTGAGGCAGCCATGTCCTGGCTTAGTATGATGTTCTGTTGAGTATTTAAATCCACATAAATACATGCCTTTCTGCAGAATTCAATAATGAATGCATCCATGTTTTACATTCATTAGTACTATTAAACCATGTTAATGTAACCCTGTAGCACAGTGAGCTTAAAGATCCAATTAAATAAAGAAACAACATCTATCAAGGCAGTTAAAGTAAACTATCCACCTATACATATATACAAATATTCTAATATAGTTTTGTCCCTCCTTTATCATTCAGCTCTACTGCCAGCATTACAAAATCACATATAAAGCCTTAATTCAAAGTTCCAAGAGATAACACACCTCAGCTCTTTGTTTCATTTATGAAATCATAAAAATAAACAAATAAGTCTTCAATAAACATCTAAGCAAATATGCAGCCATTAAAAGTCATTTAGCGGGGTGCTGGTTTGGCGTAGTGGTTAGCAACCAGGCACCCCATGTACATGCTTCTGCCGGTCCAGGTTCAAATCCCGTCTGTGACCAGTTTGCAGAGTGTCTTCCCCTACTCTCTCACCCTCTTTCACAAGTCTATTCACTGTCTCTCTCTTATCAATAAAGGCACAAAATGCCCAAAAAATACATTAAAAAAAAAAAAGTCATTTAGCAAACAGTAACCAGTTAACATGGAAACACGGGTCAAATTCTTAAATAAATATCTAAGAGTATATAAACCATAAATCAGGGAACAAACAGATTAAACACCTTAACTGCCCTGCAAGCCTACAAACACTTCCCCTTTTTAATATCCGTCATACTTAGACAATCACTGATGAATCTGACCAACAGTCACCAGTTAGCACAGAGACTCGAAACACTGGTAAATGACTTAAAAATATCTTTGCTAGTATGCAAACATGAGACAATTTCCCTTTTTCATTAATTAGAAAACCACCGATGTAGTTTGTCAACAGTCACCTGTTAACACAGTAACTCAGTGACTCCAAACACTCAAAACATCTTAAACCAACACTATGTAGCTTTTCAAACATATTATAATCCTTCGATATTCATTGTGATGGTCCACCGCTTTACAATGAGTTCAATGACACCTCTGTCGTGGTCTGTATCCCTTTCACTGGTGCTATGTAACTTCGAGGTGGATGGTGGGAACCCTGCCACACTAAAAACTACACGTTTGGACTGCTTTACGGCATACGTCACTTCCCCTGATTCCTGATTCGTTTAAAACACGGAAGTCTCGGCAAAAGCCAATCGCGGAGCTTTAACCATGGCGGAGGCAACAACGTAAGGAAGAGAAAAGTTTTGTCGGGGGATACAAAACAAAGAAAGCGAGAGAAAAACAAGCTGAATGCTCGAACCAGAATAAACATCGGTTTGGCGTTCACTCGCTGGTGTGAAATAAAAGACGAGGAGGGATGTCCGACTACTATCAGGTATGTTGGGCGACTAATTTATGACGAAGTTCCTCAAAAAACTTGACAGGAAAAAAGTACAGCACAACAAATCCAGAACGTACCAGCATGTAGTTTTGTTTAGACCTATTTCAAGTGTGTGATATCACCAGCTCGTTGTTATCTTTACTTTTATTCACTTTATCGCTTCAACAGGACGGGGGCGACTTCACGGTAATAAAACCAAGTTGAACTTAGCGATTTTTAACTTCGTCTTTTAGTCAATAATAAATACATTACCTCGTCGTTATCCATCCTGCAAACAGCCGCTGAAGACAGAAGAATACTTTTAGCGAAGTCCTGGCTTCTGTGATTCACCTACAAAACAAACGCACGCGACCGGCAGATCTGTATCCTTACGACAGTATGCGCGCGCTAGCGCTCATGGGTAGTTGAGTTCTCTATCCGGTCAAGTGGAGATCTTCTGTAGTGCTGCTTTAAATAAATAACTAAACAAATATGCATCATAAATCCAGATATAAACAGAAAACATACCTGAACTCCTTGCTTTGTTTTTCAGTGTTTGTCATAATTAAACAGCCTGTGATTCATTTGGCAAACAGTCACCAGTTCATGCTTTAATTCAGGATTCAAGGCTTTGATTATCTATTCTCTACACGTGCATGACATTCAGTCATTGAAATAGAGTTTTCACTTCCTTTAGGGAGACAGAAAGAGTTTAAATTAAAAACAACTTCACAACAGTGACTTGAAAAACTGGCAAATAACTTAAATAAATATGCAGACAAATATGCAAAATAAATCCCAGTACAACAGACAAAACTTTGATAAATATCTTACCAAATATGCAGCCACTACAACACCTCTGCCTTTTAGTATATGTCAAAATAAAACAGCAACAGATCTGTTTGGCCAACAGTCACCAGTTAACATGTTAACTCAGTAAATCAAACATGGTTTTAATAAATATCTACAGGAATATGCAGCCACAGGAACAATCCCCCTTTTTTAATATTTGTTGAAAAAAAAAAAAATACACACAACTGTATCTGGAAAAAGTCACCAGTAAACACAGTGATTAATGACTTTAAATATTAAAAAGTATTAAATAAATACATAATATTAATTAAGTAAATAACCAAATATGTAACCACCGGAACACTTTCCTAGTCAATGTTAATCATAGTAAGATAACTACAGATGTATTTACCCTACAGTCACCAGTTAACTCAGTAACTCAGAGACTCAAAACACCGGTAATTGTTTCAATACATTTCTAACTTAATATTCAGCCATCAGGACACTTTCGTTTTAGACTGGACTACGTAAGAGTAGATAGAACTAGACATAATAAAATAAAATAAAAAAGATAAATCAAATAAAAAATATAACTATTTAAAATATAATACTTTTACGGAATGTGTTGTAATTAGAAAGCCTCGGATGTAGTTTGCCAACAGTCACCAGTTAACACGGTAACTTAGAGACTTGAAACACCGGGACAATACTTAAACATCTAATATCTTGTGGATGCAGACATTGGAAAACTTTCACTTTCAATATTTGTTATAATTAGAAAACTACAAATGCACCTGGCCTAAAAACAGTGACTCAGAGACCAAAGCACCGGTAAATATTTCAGTAAATATCTACACTGGTATGCAGCAATAGTGACACTTTTCCATGTCAATATTTGTCATGTAAGATTTATTTAGCTAACAGTCAACAGGCAACAGCACAAGTCAGACTTCAAACACTGGGAAAATGTTTCCATGAGTATCTAACATGACAAGAAGCCATTAAAAACCCTCTCCTTTGACAGAATATGATGTTGTTAGAAAACCACAGGAGTTTGCGCACAGGCATCAGTTAGCACGGTAACTTAGTGACTCTAAACACCAGTGAATGAACCACCTAGCACCGGCTAGCAAGAAGTTAGCTTAAACCAAAAGCACACAGAAGCACAGAAACAGCTCAAAGTAAATAAAAAGCTTACTTACGTTTAGATGTGTCACCTCTGATCAGTCTCCTGAGTTTTCCGTCCTCAGTTTCCTCCATGTTTGACGTCTTTACATCACGTCGTCCTCTATGTTAGCATCCACCGAAATGAGCATCCACGAGCAGCCATTGCTCCGCGTTACGGGCGATAAAACACTGAGACCGCAGTGACAAAACACAAAAGCGGCCAAAATTCATCAGTCCAGAGTTTTCCAAACTAGTTTCACCAAGTTATCCACCGTACCGAGCCGGTAAAATCCTCCACACCGGCTGCTGACGTCAGACTGAGAGCAGAGCTGAGGCTGCGGGCCTGAAGGCGGGAAACCGACGTACTGCTGCATTCAATGGTTTCGGGATAGTGGGAAAACATTGTTGTTGACAATGAACGTCTGTTGGAAGACAATTTTGATCAATCAAATTGTTCTTGCTGTGAGTTGTTGTACATACAGCTTAAAGTGGAACAATTTGGGGCTATAAAACAGTTTGTAGGCTATCCATTGTAGTTTTTATTTGGTTACTACAAGATGATTTTAAAAATTAGGCGAGCTATTTTCAGCAATTAAAATACTGAGCATTTTACAGACACATGAATGCATGAAGACAGAACTCCGTTTAAATAACAAGATATAGAAATAAAATGGAGGCTAATGCAGAAGCATGGATGTATTATTTTAACTGGATGCCGGACGGAAACATGGCGCCCATTCATTTCTATGGGAGTTGCTCACCCAGCGCATACACCGAAAAAGTTTCTGGCTTCCGGGTTTACTTCCTGATCATTGGGCCCATAGAGCAGGCGCAGTAAAGTCATCTCCCATAATGCTTCACGTCAATGGGAACGAGCGAAGCGCGGTCTTAATGAAATGACGCGCGGCCACGATAGAAAATACGGCGGGTGAAATTTACTGTATGAGAGGTGTACAAACTTAAATAATGAGTTTTAGGGCACATGATCCGACTACGATGTAATATAATGACATTATATATGTAATAAGTCTTTATAATAAGAGTTTAAGACGAGTGATTTTTATTTGATGACTTTCTATAGCTGACCGTATTCTAAATTTCATGGGATTAAACACAACAGAAAAACTGTCGTGGACTTTAGCAGTCAATCAGCCAAATAAATCAGAGTAATTTGTTCATTTTATAAATCCCATATTTGAGAGATGACTGCTTATCAGATTAACTTTCAATGATGATTCAAAGGTATTACCTTTTTTCATGGACATATTAATGAGGCTTTCGCTCTAAGTGTCATACCGTTCTTAATGCATAAAGTCCTTGGGCTCTAATTTCGTAGACCAGGCGCAAGCGCAGGCGCACCTGCCTGCGCCGGCCTTCACCGTGCGCACTGGGTGTGACCAGCGCACTTTGCAAGTTTCCAGCAGTGCCAAGACAGGCGCACTCATGGCGCACAGGGGCGCAGAGCTTGCCCGTCCACGCCCACGTCTCTGCCTCTCCGCGCAAATGTCACAGTAGGAGGAGAACAGACGTGAGTGGGATTATCACAGCCGATCGCCGTCTTCACCAATCAAATGAGCGCCTCTCCTCGCCTTTAAATGCACTGCGGCCGAGGCGCAGCGTCTGATTGGTCTGAATGATCCCCGCTGCTGGAGACGGTCAGAGCTGCTGTCATTCAGCAGGCATGGACAGCGGGGCGCGTCACCGTGTGGGCCAGCTCCCGGGACAGATGTAATCTGTTCCTTTGTCATTAATAGGAGTAAAAAAAATAAGAGACAGTTACACCACAGCTGGCTTATCCATTCATAATACTTGTGATCCACCTGCATTCCTGGTTTGTCATCGCCAAATAGCAGAGCCTTTAGTGATACTGTATACTCTCCTGGTGTCTCCTCCTCATCCTCCTTGCAATGATGTAGCCTACTCTATCTTTTTATATCACGTTAAAAATAAAGACTAAAATAGAGGAATATGGGAAATCACGGGTAAATCCTGAGTGACAGACATTTATTTTCTCTCCTTTTTCTTCGTCTTTTTTCTCCCTCTTTTCTTTGAATTTAATTAAATGAGAGAAGCCAGATTTATACTCAGTATCAGATGTTAAGGCTATTTATTGTTGACTTGTAAAATGTGCATCAAACTTCCAGCTGCCAGGTGAAGTTTCTATTATGACAAACGGCTTTAATCCGACATCAGATGTGACGGGACAATTAATATAGAAACAAATGTATATGCTGGTTCAGACGGTTACATTAAATAGTGATTGCTGTGATTGTTTATTGCATTAAAATGTGCCTGACACTCTGGAAACCTGCCTCTGAGGCGTGCCCACATGTGCGCTTGTCACCAAATTACAGCTGCGGAGTGTGCGCTCCGCCCTGCGCCGAGGTTAGACCAGGTTGGAGCTGGCGTGCTTTCAGCGCACTTTCTGCACTGTTTTTTGGCACGAAATTGTCACTGCGCCACTCGAATCTGTCGGCACCTCCCCCAGGTGCGCCTTCACCTCCCCCCTGGTGCGCCGTCACACCCATCTCTGCGCAGACGGTCTACCAAATTGTCAAATTGGCAGCGCACGGTGGTGCGCCGCACGAAATTAACACTGCGTGGGGTGCGCCAGGCTTGCGCCCCCTGCGCTGCGCCACGAAATTAGAGCCCCTTGTGTTACCCATTCATTTTCTCTTTTTATTTTTCTGATAGGCAATCTGATAGTCTTTAGATGAACCATGGATGGATCCCGGGGATGAGACCCAGATTAAGACTAGCTTCTCTAATAATGTTCTGTTTCTTTATAGGTTTTTATCTACTTTGTCAACCCTTGAGGCAAAGTTCAAGTCATCAGAGGTCAAATTGGCTCTGTCTGTGTGTTTTCTCGATCATCAGAGAGCTTATGCCAAAAGAATAAAAAACATTAAATACAGAAAAATATTTAAAAACTATATATCTGTGGTTAATTAGGAAGATGTGGAAAAGATTTTAAGCAGTAAAAGTAAAAAAAATATGAAGATTTATCAATTTTATTAAACTTTTATGAGAAGAATCAAATTGGTACACAAGAGGTTTTTCTTTTAATTTCTTGAATAAACTAATTGCTTGTTCTAATGAATACTGTATGTGGGTCACAATTATATTTATGTATTTAGTTATGTATTTATTATTAGGCCATATTGTCCTGGTGTCTATTTTCCGTCTGCGATTCAAAATGTTTTGTAGGCTATTGAACTACTGTCACTGTCATGAAACACTCAGAAAATAGGTAGACAACAGTGTATGTCAGTAAAACTGTCAATGATAGTGATGTTTCAGGAATATCACTCATATTTTATCTGAACAAATCAAAATACTACATTTGTAATAAAAGTTCTAAAAATGTTCTTTATTCAAAAACAGACAGCGTTGGGAGTGAACAGTGTGATGGAACTACTGAACTAAAAGTGAACTAATGTGACCTAAAATATAGGTTATGAAATAAACAAATACATAATTATCATTAATAACATCAGGAGTAAATTGTCAAGCCTCACACACTCACATAAATGGTTAGTTTGGTTTGATTTGTCCATTTCTAATGATAACTTCAGTTAAGATGTTCACTTTAAAGTGGTTAAATACTCATGTTATATGAAAACCTGTTCCATGTTTGTTCCCAGCCTTAAATTTTTAAGATATAATGTTATCTGAAACAGTTGTATTTTATATATAATGTTATGGGGTAAGGTTTACATTTGTTATATTTTATTTTCTATAAAATATGAATGGCATAAAAAATGTAAGAAATCAAAATAAAAACACAATATAATGAAATGTTTTTAAAAAATGTTTTTGAGTCTTACTTAAAAAATGTTATTCACGTTAATTATTAATGAATTATTCTCAGAAAAAAATGCCAATGTTCTAGGTAGGCCAGAAAAGTTTGTATTTTATTAAGATTATCTTATTTGAATAGAGTAAATAGTGTAATACATGAGTGATACATAAAATATGACAAATACATTAGATAAATCAGAATGACCACCATACTGTCATCAATGAAACTTGTTTATTAAACCATCATTCTCCACAGCTGCAGGACACATTCAGCCATGTTCACTCTTTTTCCTGGAGTGATGCTCCTTTACCTCCAATCTCTGTTGAGAGAAAAATCTTAAATTAAAAATTAAAAATCTTACTTTTTCAACTGGAACATGACAATTGTGTTGTTATTGATCTTTATTGTACTTTATCAATTTATTCAAGTAAAGTTTTTCGTTTTATAAAGTCTCTCTTTTATTAATATTTTTACAGTCTAAAACTTACATTATCTGAATGTATTATTTATAAAACAATTAATACATTTACATATATTCTGAATAAAGATCCATCTATCTAACACAACTCCGTGATCCCCTGACACATATTCTACACATTAGCTACAGTTATTCAGGCACGTTTTTTAAACTTTCTTTAAACTGAATATATACTTGTGATGTAGGACCATCGTGTTAGTAAAATGTATCTTACTTAATTCTTTATTTCATTGTATAATTATCCAATACACAGTCTAATGTAAGTACAGTCAAGATACGTGGACGTGGATTTAATTGAAATATAAAGTCTAAATACGTTTACAAACCACAACAATCAAGTGAGTGATAGTTAACACTGAGAAAATGCATGTGTTAAGTCACTCTATGTTAAACATAAACTCACCGTTTAGTCGTTTTCTCAATTTTCAGAACAATTTTGGACCAAAGAGCCTGAAAGAAGTTAGCGGGCGTCCTCGCTCCCGAGACACAGCATGACCGCGCTTTGAGAGTGCGTGTGTACAGCTGTGACGTCATCAGAGAGATAGCGACTTTCCTCTGGCTTTTCTGGCCTCTTGAACACTTTTAGACCGATCAAAAGTCCAAGTCTTAAAAATATAAAATACAAAGATCAGTTATTGACCGTGTTTATGGCTGAAGATGTCCTGTCAACAGTTTTACAGCCGTCTCTTTTACTATTGCCGCCTATGGGAAAAAGTCTTTTTGGGCCCAATGGGATTTTTTCATTGCAATACCACGAGTGGCCACTGGGAAAAATCGGCGTGCCGCCGAGGGGCGGTCTGGTATCCAGTTCTCATAATACATCCATGTGCAGAAGTGGCAAAACCTGCAGTACCACAAGCGTCCACTTGAGGCTGGCTGCAGTAACCTCACACCTTCATGATTGTATGAGTGTTAATATGTTTTGATGTCCTCAACATTATTTCACTGTTAGATTATCTGTAAAACTTCTACTTAAAAGTGGAAATGTTGCATTTTGTTGAGCTAGGCGTTTTTGCAAATGTGAAGTAGCTAGATTTTGCAGGCCAAGGATAGTTTGAAAACCACTTTGCTTAAAGCTATGGTCTACGATTTGGAAGCTTTGTACATATTAATAACACCGTTTATAAGGCTGTTATGGTCCTATGGTCCTATCTACACAGTATAAAGACCAAAAAGAACGAAAATAATCCATTCAGTATATCTGCTGCAAAGCTGCATACTAGTTGACCAATCAAACCGTGCTGGCATGCGCGGTTCGATTGGTCCGTGAGTCCATCCAGTCCCCTGTCTCCCTCGCTACGCAGCGTCATGCCCATGGTCCCGCCTCCTCCCCTCTACCTCCGGTGAGCAGCTAGCAGCGTTAGCTACTGAACTATCATGGAGCCGGAAAAGCCTAGCGCCGAAACCGGGAAGCCGCTTCTCTCTCCCCTGGGGCCCAACAGAGCTCCGAGCGGCCAGTTGAGGCCTGTTAGCGGGCTAACGAACGGCCTCAGTCGACCGTCAGACCTTCAGCATCGACCGTTTCACCCCTGGTTGAACAGGTAATGGCTTTGTTTACTACAGTGGGAGATGTCTGCTGAATAACTCTGGTTAGTCTGTGCCTGTACTGGCTAATGATTTGTAGCGGAGCGGGTTGGCTTTGTCAATAGATGTTAGCCTGTTAGCCGCTAATCCTTAGCATTGTAAACTGAGCTGGGGAGGACAGGCTGAGAAAGATAAATTCTCCCCCACAATCGGCTCCCCGCATTGCCGCCGGTCCAGTTGAAATGGCTACTGCTGTGTGTTACAAGGGAGATGTCTGTCGTGTTTGATACTTTCAGTTGAGCTGAGCTGCTTTTGATTGAGTTTGCTGCTGATATATTATGTTAGTCGCTCATAGCTCTGTCCGAGGGGGCTTGTTGTTATGATGTGACACGAGCTGGGGGCGGGATCTTGGAACACTGAGGGGAGGGGTGAGGGAAGGGGGGGCAGGCTGCGGTTTCAAAACGTAGACCACAGCTTTAAGGCAGTGTCATTTACTCACAAGTTCTGCAGCCTCAGACATTAGGGCTGCAGGATTTGTTTCAAAATGATGTGTATGATTATTTTGATTTAATCTAGGTGTTATAAGTATTAACTGGTGACTTAAGAGAAACAAAAAAACAAAGGCTGCATCAGTTGGACAACTGAAAAAAAAAATAGCCAAAAAAATAAAATACTCTTGTCCCCCACCCCCCACCCCCTTTTTTTTTTAAAACTCTAGCCCATGAACCCTTGAACATGAGATCACATTTTTATTAACTGATGCAAAACGAGAAACCAACCTGCAGGTGAGAAACATCCTTAAAAATCAGGGAGACTGGAGACTGACATGGTGCAAAGGAGCTACAGGTCTGAGCTGAACCTGGGCTGTCAATTAGAAGGACTACCTGAGTTGTAAAAGAAATGTGGGAAAGATTTCAATGAACAGATCCAAACATAGGCTGCCATTGTGCAATGCATTCTGGGTCGTGATATTAAATAGTTGCATTGTTCCTCTTCCAGCATCTTTGTTTTATTTTGGCCCTCAGCTTCATTGTCTTCCTCAAAAAATGCATTAAACTTGGAATTAAAAAGGCTTAAAGGATTACACTCCAAAGGGAAATGTGTGGGAAGGACAACAGTACTGTATTAGTTGTTTTTTGTATTACACAAATGTAAAAAAACACTTATGTTAATTAAATATATCAATACTTTCCTAAATGCAGTGTGCCAACTTCCCCAAAAAAGTCTTTATTATTCTAACATAGAAGCAAAACCTCACTCTGTCTGCATGAATGATTCATTGGTAATAAAGTAACATTATAATAAGTGTATTTGGCACATTTTACACAGTATTTGATGCAGCAGCTGCTCACGTTGGCATTTCACAGCTTTGTTTCTCATGTAAACATCACACCCTGCCCATGCCCCCTGCTGTGTGCAGCCTTCAGTCACAGAGTGCTAAGGGGGCGGGAGCAGGCTGTGATTGACAGCTTTATTGGGAGGTGAAGATGTAGGTGAGAACTGCAGAAGACATTTCTCCTCATATCGACCTGAAACAGTCAGAGCATGTCCGCTCGATGGTCAGACTTTCATTTTGTCTGCAGTATCACCACAGTGGATCTACAGTGACTGCAAGGTGAGGTCAATGGGTCAGACCTTCTCTGGAATAAAATCATGTGAGTTATTTTGAGTGAGAAAATGTAAAGCCAAGAAGTGACTAAGGAAAATTAACGAGTGATTGAAATCTGTGAATATAAAAATAATAACATTAGACACTGCATCCCTTTACAAAGATCTGTTAGAGTGATTTTGTTTGGAGATAAATTTGAAGACATCGTTTTTGGTCTTTACATAAATTCTTCTGTTCATTTTTTGATACTTTGTATTCATATATTATGTTTATCAGAAATTTTTCCCACCAACAGTCTCTGAAAATTTGTCACATTTGCGGCTCTCAGGCTGAGATGTTCAGTTTTCTGTGGCCCTCTTGGTAACAAAGCTTACCGACCTAGAAGGACCTCAGAGGACTGACAGTCGATGCTGCTGCATCATCAGCTGCAGTGTTTTGTGGTTGGTAGGAGAGTGAAGAGGATACAGCTGGATAATGTCAGCTTAAACATCCTATTGCATGATACAATATGATCACGGTGAAACTGGAGCGGGTGACATCACTGAGCAACAGCACCAAAATGAGTTATTATTATTATTATTATTATTATTATTATTAATAAGTTATTATAAGTTAGAGGTGATAGGACTTGGCTTTGTGACACAATCTTGATCACCATGTAGTGTTCGCTGTGACAAACCTTTAGCCTACAAAGATAGAAGAATCTTATAATTTTATTTCATTGGTTTGACATTTTTCCTTTGCTGTGCTCTTACTTGATTTTTACCTCCACCAGGGGGTTGTGTTACTGCCGTGGTCAGTTTGTTTGTTTGTTTGTTTGTTTGTTTGTTTGTTTCTCTGTTAGCAACGTAACTCAAAAAGTTATGGACGGATTTCAATTAACTTTTCAGGAAATGTCCAGATTGGGACAAGGAACAAATGATTAGATTTTGGGAGTGACCGTCTGGATCCACCATGATGAAAAATGTGACTTTGGTGAATAACTACTGAACTAAAATAGATATCATTATGAATCCTGTTGCTAATGATATGTTTTCATAATCAGTGAATGTAAATATTTAGATGAAATAAAGGTATTAAAATATTTATATATGGGAGAGGACTGTGGCGCTGGAGGAGGTCTGCTTTTCTAATTGTTTTAATTGTTCAATTTAAAACAAATCCTCAATGAATAAAAACTAACTCAGTGTAATTCAATCAGACAAAGATGTATTTCCACAACAGTCATTTTTTCAAACCCGTCTGTATTAAGTGTGAAGTAAAAAGAGGAGCAGCATCTCTTTGTGACGTATCCTCGTCATTGTCTCCTGTTCTCCTTTCATGTTCATTATCCCCACACTGCTCCATCACAGTCTTTCATCAGACAGCACTGTGAAGGTCAAACCTTCTTCTTTAGGTTCAGCTCTTCTGTTTGAACTTTTGCCACGAAGCCGTCAGAGCCGTTATTGGAGAGCCGCTGCTGCTGCCATAGTTACTGAAACAGGCAAACTGAGCCCTTTCTTTCTGAAGGTGATTGTTCTTCTCAACTTTAAAACGGCTCTCAAAGGTGAGAAAGATATTGTTTCTGCCTTCAAACACACTCGGCACAAAAGAAGTCACAGGCAGAAGAGAAAGGTCTGTGAGGCAAAGAGCAGAGTTTATTAATGATCCAGGGTTTGGTGCACGTGCCAGCTAAAACAGTCTGAGAAAAGTATCAACCAAAAGTCTTGAGGTAAGGTACAGGCTGAAACAGTCTGAGAAAAGTATCAACCAAAAGCCTTGAGGTAAGGTACAGGCTGAAACAGTCTGAGAAAAGTATCAACCAAAAGCCTTGAGGTAAGGTACAGGCTGAAACAGGTCTGAGAAAAGTATCAACCAAAAGTCTTGAGGTAAGGTACAGGCTGAAACAGGTCTGAGCAAAGTATCAACCAAAAGTCTTGAGGTAAGGTACAGGCTGAAACAGGTCTGAGAAAAGTATCAACCAAAAGTCTTGAGGTAAGGTACAGGCTGATGAGACGAGAAGAACAATCAGGATCATGAGACTGGAGTTTACTAAATAAACTAAACAACAGGAAGAAAACAAGAGAACTTTAAGATTGTTGACTTTTGGCAAAACAAGTGCAAAAAGTAGTTTATTCAAGTGTACTATGAGTGTACTTTTTTATATTTAAATTGGGGCAGTATACCAGAAGATTACTTTTTATATACTTAAGCATATTATAATAAGTATACTTGGCTTATACTGAAATTATGAGGAAAAGTTTAAGGCTAAGAACATTAATAATGAGACTTACTCTAATAAAATACTAAAACTTGTACTTTAGGGTACTTTTACTGACAAGCAAATAACTGAAAATAATACTTTTAGTCCCATAGATGTGAACTTTTCCTAAGTAAGGACTTCAGTTCTCAGTTGAACACTATTTTATTTACATTTTTACAGTCAAACTTTTTCCTGTACCAGTTTTGACAAAGTTTGACTTGATCTTGGAGAGAGTAATACGTTTGAGTTTTTCCATGCAGATGTGCATTCATTTTATTTTTTTGTAAAAAGGGCTTGATTTTGTCGAGGCTCTTTTATTTTTGAAATGCACGTCTTTAATGATTCCCGCAGGTATTTGTAAACACTTTTTTAAAATGTTAAATACTCAAACTTGTTCTCAACATTCTGTCTTGTAATTGTATAATAACATTGCACATACTGCACATTCAGTATGAAATATCTTTAACCCTTTAACTACCAGCTCAACTGTTTGGCAGAGGTCAACATTACATTCAGTAATATTGAATGTTTTAAAAACAGAACAAATCAATTCATTGTTTGACACTGTACAGAGAAAACAGCAAACAAACTAAAGAGCAGATATTTATTTGGTCTGGGATTTAAAGGTTTTAAAAGTTAACAGCTGATTACCTGATGACATAAACATGCACAAATATTGGGGACAAAATCAATTAAAAAAGGCAGAAATGTTTGTCAATAAAATAGCAAAAAATAACTTTAAATAGACAATATTGAGTTTGACACACATACAAAAGATGTTTTTGATAAATAAGAGATTAAATATATATTTATGGTTAAATATTTAGAATAATAATGTTGGCATTAACAATAACATTTAGCTTTTAAAATCCTACACAAAGAAATTCTCAGTTATTTTGGTTTGTTTGCAGTTGTTTTTTTTGTATGTTAGAAAAAAAAACATTATCTCTGTAAATCTTTTTAACACATTTAATATTCCTGGATTTACTGACCTCTGCCAAACAGTTGAGCTGGGAGTTAAAGGGTTAAGAATACTTAAATGTATTTCAAGTATAAAAATTGTATGCAGTAGATGAGTGCACTTGTTGTATATTTGAAAGTGTTGTAAACCTAAATTTACCTCATAAAGTATTTTTAATGTTTTTTTTATACACCTAAAATGTTGCAGTTTTGTCTGAAAAAGTATATTGTATACTTTCTAGCACACTACAGGTCTGTGGCATACTTGCTGTACAGTATTATAAATAACAGAAGGATGAGCACAGAGCTGGACGTCAGAGAGAGAGAGAGTCCTGGCAGTTGTTGAATGAGTCTGTTGGTGTGTTATGTTTCTTCTCTTTGTGTCACACCACACACTAAAATAACTAAGCTGTCTTTATGTGTGGGCTCTTCCTCTGTTTTAGACTGATGTAGATCTTTACAGATCTGTATTTGTCGGCCTTACGTGGTTAAAATGTTCTTTTCACCATCATCATGTGTAATATCCAACTGCCATCATCTTTTCTCCCAGGTGCAGAATCACAAAGAGAATATGAAGAGGAAATTATTCAAATGATGCCGTACGCTGGTCATAAATTTAAATTTACACACTCATCTTTACTGCTGAAGGTTTTTCCTGAGCGGGGAGCAGCGTTATTATAAGGTCAGGGATTATTAGGAGAACAAAGGGGAAAAAGTCCACAGCAGAGGACTGAATAATTTATCTACAGCTGTGTGTTTGTCTCATGAGGCTGTATTAGTGTGAAAATGAGATTTACAAAGGAGTATAAAGGATTTCAGATGGACTGTTGGTACACTGGACTTTGATGGACTGAAAATAAAAATTCAAGATCAAAATAATCAAATAAAAATCTTCAGCATGTTTTTAAAAAAATCCGTCCTGGAGCCTCTGATAAAGAAATGTGCTTTTCTCTGATTTATTGAATTATGAAGTCTCCCTTTATATTCAAAATCTAGGAAAAAGCACTGCAGTCTTGTTTAGATGAGCACATCATATTTCAGGCTTTCCAGTCTGGTTCAAAACATTTCACAGCACTTTTAAGAGTTTTTTTTATCAGTGGAGGCTGCTGGTCAGTCAAGGAGGGGAAGCTCATTTTTTTCCGGCCTACATCATAAATTTGTTTATTTATTTAAATGTAAATTCTACCCTCTGTTCCTTTTCAAGAAAATGATCTGTGACCCTGTCGTACCAACTAGGTGTCTTTTCCAGGGATGTTACCAGTGTTCTCTCAATGGCCAGCAGAGCTAGACTGCTTAAACGGTCTTGGTCCATTGTGTTGTGGGTGTAAGACTTGAGCCTCTTTAAACAGGAGAAGCTCCTCTCCAGAACAACTGAATGTAAAACTTAGAAGATGCTCCGGTGGAGGGTTATACTTCAAGATCGCTGATTGGCTCATTTCACTGTCAATCAAAAAGGGATTCGGACTCAGACAGATCATCCAATCATCATGCAGAAGCCGAGCATCCAGGCCAGCCCACTGCCTCATAGACCCCCAGAGACGCTGAGCGTCCGATGGGCGGGACAAAGCCCAGCGTTTATCCAATGACCGTCCAGTTTCCACAGTGGAACAACCCACTCTACACTTCCCCATCGAAGTCAGAAGACGCCTGAGGCCTGAGTTGCTGTAATGAGTCTAATCATCGGTCAGTGAGTTGAGCCAAATTTACCAATAAGTCTGTATTAAAGTAAAATTCATTTAAGACCTGGATTAAGTAAAACTTTGCTTGTTTTGCTCACAGCAATTTTTGTAAAATTATAAGTAATTTAATACCTGATATTTGCCTTTTATTCCTTGTAGGAAGATATTTATTTGGACTGTCGAGTGCATATGAATTAACTCTTTAACTCCCAGCTCAACTGTTTGGCTGAGGTCAGTAAATTCAGGAATATCCATCATGTTGAAAAAATAAGTCATGATTTTTTTAGGATACAGAAAAAACTGCCAACAAAACAAATTAATTGATATCCTCTTTGTAATTTAAAGGTCCAAAAAGCTATTTTTTTTATTAGAATCACTATAATAATTATTTTAAATACTGAACCACTGACTCATATCATTTATTGATTAATATAAAATCTGTTATTCTTCAAAAACACTTTTGTGTGTCAAACACAGCATCGTCTATTTTAAGATTTTTTTGGGTTGCTACTTTATTTACAAACCCTTTTGCCTTTTCTGACGGATTTGTGCCAAACACTTGTTCATTTTTTCATATCAGATTATAAAATATAAACTGTTTAAACCTTTTAGATCCCACACTAAGAAAATGACTGGTGTTTGGCTTGTTTGTAGTTTTCTCTGTTCCCTGAAGTGTTGGCAGAATCATATCAATGATCTTTTTTATTCTATTTTTAAAAACATTAAATGTCTCTGAATTTGTGGATGACCTCTGCCAAACAGTTGAGCTGGGAGTTAAAGGGTTAAAATCAGAGTTTTAGATATTTTTTTGACCTGTAATTAGACATCAAACTTTCCATGATCTGAGTCTTGAACAATATCTGCTGGATTCATCTGTTTGGTGTTGGAAATATTCTGCTTTAATGCTTGAAGAAGAAAAGTTGGGAGCTTCTTTGAAGAGGAACCTGAAATGTTAAAAAAAATAAAACGTTTGCAGCGTTCAGATTTCTGCGGTGAGAACAAAATTACCTTTCATGTTTTTATCTCTGAAGCTGTCGTGTCCACGGCTGGCTGACTCGGCTGAATTCCTCTCTGACGGCACAGTGCTTTTATTTTTACTTTTATTTAACTGCCTCCATGAACGGCTGTATCTCAAAGCAAGTGCAAACTACATCCTGCTGCTCTTAATAGTTTCAGGCTGTAGGCGTAACAGAAAATAAACAGACCAGACGTTCAACAACAGCTGGAGAGAGACACCAGAGTGAGAGCGGCCATGCAAAGGCTGAGTTTTCGTAAAGATTTAACCTTCGATTTAACCTTCCTCCTGAGATAGGGTCGGTACTGACCAGTTTCAGGTTTTAAATGCATAAAAGAAACACTTAATATTTTTATATTGCATCAAGGTTTTTTTTTTTGACTTTGTCAGGAACCTAAAGAAAAAATAAAGAAAAAGTAAAACCACTGAATTATAAGTGCTCTGTTGAAATAGTGTCATCTGTGTTCTTAGGGTTGTTTTTGACCCGGTTATAAAAAATAAAATTATAAAGCAATAATTACATTTATAATAATTACACAATTATTGTTTATAAATGTTTATAAATATTTGTGCCCATATGCTCTTGCTAAAAATAATACTGTTTTGTCTTTTTCTTTAATGGGTCAAAATTGACCCTTAACACCATAGATGTAACTATAGCTAATAATACTAGAACAGAAATATGTATAGGCTATACATTAACCTCTACAGTATGTGTTAGTGATATTGAGATAACAATACAATCTCTTAATTTAATTATATGATTCCCTTCAGGTTCATTTTGCATTTTTTAGTTAAATCAAGGGGTAAACAGACAAAGAAAGAACCAAAGGCCCACACCAAAATATATTAAATCCATATTTTCTTGTAAAACAAGGAGACCAATGGATAACAGGGGAAAAAAGCATGATAGATAATTGTTTTAAGTCTAATTTACAGCTGATTTAAGGCACAGGTCAGACCCAACCCTAGCGTGGAGCGTGCATAGAGAAAGCTAACACAGTATAAGGGTTTAAACAATGCTGGAGCCCTGAAAACCAATGTGTCATCAAGTGTTATGGCTCATATGTGGTTTTCCATAAGTGGAATCTAATCATGGTCCTGCACGGTTACTTCTCATCATATCAGCAGAGACTGTGCGTCATCATAGAGAAGCTAACCATAGCATCTTCACAACAGCAAAGTAAGAAACAGAGCTGCTGGCCACCACATGTGGACACCATCACAGAGAGGAGATGATTTCTTTCCAGTGGGTGTGCACAAGGCAAAGCACCAAGTTATCGAAAGCAGAGGAACGTTTGGCACGTCGAGCCGCAGCTGGAGGTGTTTCATTTTCAAGACTCTGTCTCCATGTCAAGTCTCTTCTTCCCTGAGCTAGCATTGGGTGACGGCTGAAGGTGATATGAGAAACTACGAGAGGTATGATCTCTAATTCAGAATCATAAAAACTGTAAAGTCAGGCTGAGCTGGACAGATATCACATGTGGAAAAGCCCCGAAAATGAGAACAATTTAGTGCCTCAAAGCCTCCTGCTTAAAAGTCCAGCATGTTTGATATAAGTCCTGATCCTGCTCTGTGTTCATTCACATCAACCTGTCTGACCAATGAGAGAGAAGAACGTCCTACATGTGTAAAATCACAGATGTGAACAAACCAAACTGTGAAGCTGCTGAGAGGCCTTGAAACATCTTTCCAGTAGATGATCCAGTAGCTACAACGATGGATGGACAAGAGAGAAATGTCAACAAGAGACAGTAAGAAGTAACTGTCATTAGCATTAGCATGAAGCTGTTCTTCCTAACATCTGAAAAGACAAACATCAGATCAGACGTAACGTAGTCTGGTAGTACAGTAAAGTTACGCCTATAAGCCACAGTGACGGCTTTATGTCTGTCACAGCGACCGTCATAACAGATAAAAAACTTGGTTCAACCTTCAACATTAGATTCAGCTTCACTTTCCACAGGAGCCCAAACCCTTAAACCAGTATGAGTCCAGTTCTTACCTTAATAAACCAGTGTGGACTGAGTTATAGTTATGTTTAACCAGTCTAAACCCAGCTGTCAAAATGTAAAATCAGGGAAAACACAATTCTTTTTATTTTAATACAGTGAAATTTAATTGATTGTCTTTTAAACTCAGTGTATGTCCAGTTACTCCTGTTTGAAACTGCAAATCCAGATGTTACTATGCTAAACCAGTGTAAACCCAAACTATATTAATCAAGCTAAACTTAGGGTTTATTATTGTAACCCACTTTAAATCCAGTAATGACCCTTTTCAGCCAGTCTTAGTTGAACTGTTACTCTTTAAATTCAGTGTATATCCACCTTGTTTGAAACAAGTGCAAACCCATTTGTGTTGATCCAGTTTCAACCCTTTAAAATCAGTTTCAACCCTTTAAAATCAGTTTCAACCCTTTAAGATCAGTGTAAACCTTTTAAAATCAGTTTCAACCCTTTAAAATCAGTGTAAACCCTTTAAGATCAGTGTAAACCCTTTAAGATCAGTGTAAACCCTTTAAGATCAGTTTCAACCCTTTAAAATCAGTTTCAACCCTTTAAGATCAGTTTCAACCCTTTAAAATCAGTGTAAACCCTTTTAAATCAGTGTAATCAGTGTAAACCCTTTAAAATCAGTGTAAACCTTTTAAGATCAGTGTAAACCCATTAAGATCAGTGTAAACCCTTTAAGAACAGTGTAAACCCTTTAAGAACAGTGTAAACCCTTTAAGATCAGTGAAAACCCTTTAAAATCAGTTTCAACCCTTTAAAATCAGTTTCAACCCTTTAAGATCAGTGTAAACCCTTTAAAATCAGTGTAAACCCTTTTAAATCAGTGTAATCAGTGTAAACCCTTTAAAATCAGTGTAAACCTTTTAAGATCAGTGTAAACCCATTAAGATCAGTGTAAACCCTTTAAGAACAGTGTAAACCCTTTAAGAACAGTGTAAACCCTTTAAGATCAGTGAAAACCCTTTAAAATCAGTGTAAACCCTTTAAAATCAGTGTAAACCCTTTAAGATCAGTGTAAACCCTTTAAGATCAGTGTAATCAGTGTAAACCCTTTAAAATCAGTGTAAACCTTTTAAGATCAATGTAAACCCTTTAAGATCAGTGTAAACCCTTTAAAATCAGTGTAAACCCTTTAAGATCAGTGTAAACCCTTTAAGATCAGTTTCAACCCTTTAAAATCAGTTTCAACCCTTTAAGATCAGTGTAAACCCTTTAAGATCAGTGTAAACCCTTTAAAATCAGTGAAAACCCTTTAAGATCAGTGAAAACCCTTTAAGATCAGTGTAAACCCTTTAAAATCAGTGTAAACCCTTTAAGATCAGTGAAAACCCTTTAAAATCAGTGAAAACCCTTTAAGATCAGTGTAAACCCTTTAAGATCAGTGTAAACCCTTTAAGATCAGTGTAAACCCAGTTATCACTGTATCAAACCAGTGAACGCCTAATAATGAGTCGAAGAAAATAAGTGCATCGTAGTTTAAACTAGGAATAAAACTCAAAACACTGTTTTTTTGTACTAATACACACTGTAAGTTTTGTGATTATAAAGTGGTGTAAAAGTAACACCTTTACTTAACCAGTTTTTATTCTTTTGAACCAGCAGAAACTCAGTTTTGATTTAATCAATTAGTGTAAACAAATTGTTACTTACATAAAATCAGTGTAGCCAATAAGATAAAACAATTTAAAACCTTAATTTTCCTGTTAACACTTAAAAAACCATACCATCACATTAATTTTAATCAGGTGATAACCCAGTTATATTGTTGCGAGCCAGAGTAAATCCAGTTTGATTATGTTTAACCAACAGTGTTGGGCAAGTTACTTCAAAAATGTAATGCATTATTTATTACTTGTTACTGTTGTTTCAAAGTAATTAGTTATATTATAATATTAGTGTATTTGAAATGTAAAGCATTACTCTATTATCACATTACTTTAAGTTCCTCTGGTCAAAATAACAGAAATATGGATTTGTCATGCTAAATGTAGCTCATTAAAAAAGCTCATTAACACCCAGTGAAGGTGATGTGCTGTCTGTCTGACTGAGTTCAGCTTAAAGGTGCAGTGTGTAGAATTTGGCATTTAGCGACATCTAGCATTCAGATTCTAGAATGAACCTAACCGTAGCCAAAACGTCACGTCGCTGAGCAACGGAATCCTGTGAAGACCAAAAAGGATCCTGAACACAGCACACAGTTTATGTTGTGTGTGTGTTTATACACACAGTTTGAATCCCGAGGACAGAGTAACAACTTTCTATGCATCCACTGCCATCCTCTCCTCTTCTTCACCTGCATTCAGGTAGATTTCAGAACCGGGGACAGATTTGTGTTTTGTTCTTTTTGTCCCTAAAAACCACCCGTAGACAACACGCCGGATCAATATATCGGCCTACATGAAACAGCGGCCCGCAGTAATGTAATTTTTTTTTTAATAAAGATTTTTCTGACTAAATAAAAATAAAACAAACGTTTTATGGGGATGATTGTACTCCTATTTTGACAGACTTTACATACAAATAGAAACATATATCTCCTATATTCACCGTTTATGTTTGGTGAAATGCGGTGGATGTATAAAATGCCACATTCTACACACTGCAGCTGTAAGACTAAAAACAGGAGAATATAATAGACACATTGATGCTCATGGCACAATACAAGAAACCATCAGAGCAAAAACAAACTGTGTTAGAGGTACTGTAACTTTAGGACGAGAGGAGGACTTTTCTTCTCTGATGATCCCACAGAGTAATAAAAAGGCATTGTAATTTGCATTACTGACATTTGTACTGAGTAAAATATTAGTGTTTGTTTTGTAAAGCCTTACATTACTACATACAGTAAAAAGGAATGCATTATGGTATTCACATTACTTTTGTAATGCATTACTCCCTAACTCTGTTAAACAGTCTAAACCCAGTGATCACCCCTCTCCCCAACCAAATAACATTTAGTTGTCCTCTTTCAATCTCATTATTACTGTTCACACCAGAGAGATTCTGGTTGTTGCTTTTTAAATCCAGTGTGGCTCAGTACAAACTTTCTGTTTGCATCATATCCTGGAGAATCTGAGCTTCATAAACGACATTTGGAGACTCTGTTGTTCTGTTTGTTTACAGCGAAATGCCCGGCTGTAACAGGAGCAGCCTCTGCATGATCACACAGATCACATGGAGCCTGTGCAGTGAGGGATGAAACAGGGGTGTTACAGCGCTCTCCTGTCCTGTGGGGGCCTCGTTAGCACCGTGAGTCATCGGCGGCTGCAGGAATCGAGTGAATGCAAATGAGTCTTGATGGAAGGCATCTCCCCGGGTGGCACAGCCTCAGCACACCGCCACCGACGACCGTACAATAAATCATCCGGGCGCCGGTGTCCCAGCGCTCAGCATCGAGGGCCAACCTGCAGCCGAGGCGGGATCATTTTAGGATCCTCACACAGGCCGGGCCACACAGTTTTACCCTGCTGTGGGTACAAGAGGGTGCCAGCACAAGTTAGCATCTTCATTAGTGTACTAGACTTTTATTTATTATGTGGTTTTACATTTTTATTTACGAGGTTTGGTCGACTGCTTGCCTTGTTGCATGAGTAAATTGTCTGATTTGATTCCCCAGGCCCCCTAACAACATTAAAATGACAAAAACAAAAGCTAAGACCATTTTTAACACGAGAGTCGCACGTTAAAACAGGCAACTATAAATAAATATGGAGATGTCTTTGCTTTAATAAGTTCTGTTCCATACTATTTTATGTCCATGTGGATAATATGCTTATACTTCTTTGTTATCAAACATTTAGGTTTCTAACTCATACATGTTTCAGCCAAACTCTTCTGCTTTTGTCTGATGGTGTGACGTGTCCTTTTCAGCTGATCTGACGGGTCACACATGACCATGGGTTACAAACCTTACTCGTCTGTTAACCCTTTAACCACCAGCTCAACTGTTTGGCAGAGGTCATCATTAAATTCAGGGATATTTAATGTTTTAAGAAACAGAACAAATCAAATCATTGACAACATTAACACTTCAGGGAACAAAGAAAACCACAAACAAACCAAAAACATGTTTTCTTATGGGACTGACAGGTTTTAACATAAAAATGTACAAATGTTACAAAATCAATCAGAAAGGCAGAAATATCTGTAAGCAATCCAACAGTAACTTAAAATAGATTAAACTGAGTTTGATAAACACAAAAATATTTTCCTGGGGATAACACACTTTATATCATCATATCAGTAAATGGTTAAGTATTTTAAAACAATAATGGTAAAAATAATAGTAGCTTTAAGCTTTTTAAACTTTTAAATCCCACAAACAAAATATTAGTTCTTTTGTTTGTTTGTTTTTTGCAGTTTTTCTGTATCATAAAACACAGACAGAAACAAATGTGTTACGTTTATTTACACATTAAATATTCCTGGAATAAATGACCTCTGCCTCAACAGTTGAGCTGGGAGTTAAAGGGTTAAAAAAAGGAAGTAAATGCATAAGAATGACCCATTTATTTGCTTATGACTCTGGGCCCCAGAGAGTCATTTTGCCCTTGGTTAAAATTATTGTTGTGTCGGTGTAGCCTTAATCATATTGATTATTTACATAAAATAATGAGGAGAGACTCTTTTCCTGATCAAACTCTTTACCTTTTTATTTTCTTACTGTGATCCAGTTAACCTCCATCAACAAACAAACATTTTAGCTCAATAATTGTCTAACTAATAATGACATCAACATAGCTCTGAGTCCTGTGTGTGTGTTTTCATGGTCATGAGTCATATTATGATGGAAACTTTATCATGTACCATTGTTATAGATGTAACAGCAGTATGTGAGCTACCTTTTGTTTGCTCTCTGAGTGTTTTCTAGATCTGAATGTATATCCTCATATTTGCCTCCTGAAGGTTAGATGGGAAACTATAACCTTCAGTTTGTCAGCATGTGTTTGTATGTTTACACGGCTCCGTTTTCAGCCTAAAACAGTTTCAGGGTGTTTTGGCCTCCTGGTTACATGAGAGCTGTGCCTGAATTCACAAACTTTTGAAACCAGAAAAAAAACGATTTGCTTCAGCTCCACGTAGACGAGAATTCAGAATAGCTGAAGAGTTTATCTGATGACTGTTGGCAGAGGCAGTCTAACATTACTCATCGACTCCCAGTGTTTGAGCTAAGCTAATTAGCGGTGGGCGAGCTCTCCTTGTTACTGCAGCACAGTTAAAAGAATGGCGTCTATCAGCTGGTCATGGACTCTGGAGTGAGGCAAGACACGAAAATAAAAAACTGGCGTGTTGCTTTAAGTTGGAAAATGAAAAATAAAATACTCTCCAGGGGTTGCACCACCTCTTCAGTGCCAAAACAGGGTTTGATTGTTTTGTATATGATCCAAACTAATCGAGACACTTTAATTGGAGCACCTCCTCCAAAGGTGTGACCTACATCAGCGTGTCCCACATGTGTTGTTTCATACAGCATGCTCTAAACAGTTAACCGACCTCCCTGAAATCACCTTGGATAAACCCCCCTGGACCTCCGGCTCTGCTGCCGTGGGCGCTCAGACCCACTTTTCCCAGAATAAGACGTTGATGCCTGGAGGAGCTCAGACGTGTTAAATAAACTGCAGCACAGAGACGGCTCTAACACCACACCGTAACTGAGTTTGTAAACTCAACAGCATGTTAATATCTAATATTAAATAATAATAGCTGTAATATCTACAGCTGGCTTTGCAGTTAATTACAGTAAATGGAAAAATACAATAGACAAACTTTCTGATTTTTTCAACATTTACAGCATTGTATGTAAATGTATCTTATTACATAAAAAATTATATATTAAATTTTTTTTTTTTGCTAGTACATGGTCAGTAAATCAGTTAAAGACATTGTTATTCGACTATTACTGTTACTGTAATTTAAAATGCATTCAAGAGTTGTAGTCCTGATGGTGTAAATGGAAAAACAGGAAGGATGCAGTTTTTGGTGAAACAGTATTGATGCTGTAAACTGATTCCACGACTGAAAATCAGGACTGAAACAATTTATAGAAAGTACAATAATATTGTGTTCTGAGTAACGCTACTGTAAAGACATTTACAGTTATAAACTGGCATCTTGTTTCTGGTAGATTACTGTAAAATTGACAACAACCTTTTTACAGTGTAATGAAAGTTTTTTTCAGCTCCTTCCCTCCTGAATCCACATAAATCAAGTTTGATTAGCTGTGAGGAATCCTCATTGATTTCTGTGTGTGTGTGTGTGTGTGTGTGTGTGTGTGTGTGTGTGTGTGTGTTTGTTTGTGTGTGTTTGTGTAGGGATGCACAATCAAATCTGTGTAGAGTAGAGCTGTGTTCATTTTACTTTCTCATGACGTCTTCATTCTCCTGTTGGCAGCTCGTCTCTGGTGGATCCTCTGTCGGTCGTTCTGACCCGCTCACGTGACGGATGACCTCGCTCTCTGGAGGTCACAGGGGTCACGGTCAGCACATTAATCTGAGTACACGATGAATGGATTAACGAGTGGGTGATGCCAAACTGCAGCCATGGCGGTGCTGTCTTTAATTACCATCATTAGCGTGGGCTGGAGCTAAATAGTGATCAGCAGAATGGATGGGTCTGGTGTCCTCTCGTCTTTTAAACGCCTCCTTTGGTATAATGGCGGTGAAACGGTGAGGGATGGAGATGATTTAAAAGTGCCAATAAAGCAGGGTGGAGGAAATATCTCTGCTCCAAGGTCATCTCCGTGAAGAGCCCTCTCTGCTTTAGTATGAACACTCTCCTCCTGCTGTGGTGGCCTTACATGGAGCTCCAACAATCAGGAGTTTAACATCTTAAACTCATCAGGGTTCATTTAGAAGTGTTCAGATGGAGAATAGGAAGCATTTCCATGATTGTGCTGATTCTATCATCCAAAAATACTGCAAAATAAACATAAGAACTCACTCCATAATGATACTTATGCTGTTATTTCCAACCTTTATACATTATTTACTCAGAAAATCCTGATAAACCTCCTATAATTCACTCAGGTATGGCTCTCTGAATCCTCTCTCTCTCTCTGCTCGTTTACTCGAGGAGTTACAGCAGTTTTAATCACGCACATTTTTGTCTTTCTCCACAGCTTGGTGTTTTAGACAGGGTGACTGTCATCAATCAGTTTCCCCTCCACATCTCTTTGATAAAGCTTTCAGTTAGGGACCAGCTCATAGCTTATAAATAAATAAATAAATTAGTTCATAAATTAGACTCATAGTTTAGATGTAACAGGTCTAGACTGCCGGGGGGGGGGGGGGGGGAGTCTGGCACAATGGGCTCTATCACTCTCTCTCTCTCTCTCTCTCTGCATCTGCTTTTGCCCCGTTTGTTTGCTCCTGTACTCGTCTCTGGCTCTGGTCTTGTAGGTGGCCTGGGATCCTTGTGGAGACTGCCTGCTGCTGTGGAGTCATGAAGCCTCAAAACTACAGTTATAAACATGACACATAGTTGACCATTTTATTAGGAACACTCCATTCCCATTATCATTATAGCTGTTCATGTAGTTATTAGCATGATCTCCATATCCATGATCGATACATCTACAGTATCTATATTTTACTACCACATAGGCATGAGGTCCCTCTGAAAATGGGATGTCACATCTCAAGAGGCCTTTAACACATTTATATTTAACGGAGACAAATATGGTTGGGATGCACTTGTGGTCTGGGCACCCATGAGTTCGTCACTACCATAAATTCTTATTTTCAGTAAGAATATCTAAGATTATACTTCTAGAAAATGATCACCACAACCATTCAGACATGAGGACCCTCCAGAAATGAGATGTAGCATCTCAAGAGGCTAACCTCTAATAAATCAGACGACAGGTCTATGGTTCATGAACCTGTCCCTAACTTTAGTTACCATTCTAGTCCACTTGTCTCCTCTTACCTCCCTTCTTTCACCCTCACACCAACACAGCATGGTGTGGATTTGCTGTTCATCATGAGACTGGGATCCACATTCAAGATTTCCTGCTGCTTAACAGAAGGTTTTTTCTTGAGCCATGATGGAGGGATTCATGATTGGCTATATGGATTCATGTTGGGTGTTGGATGTATATATTTGTATATATATGTATATGTGTATTTTATATGTATATATGTATCTATGCATATATGTGTATCCATAAAATGAAGAGCTTTATGCTCTATTGTAAAGTGTCTTGAGATAACACTTGTTATGAATTGGCGCTGTACAAATAAAGATTGATTGATTGACATCCTTTAAAATCCAAACTTGGACCAGACTTTAGACTTTGTCTGTTTGAGTGTGTAAACCTGTAAGAGTCTGAGCGAGGCTCCAGCTGCTGAGGACAAACATTACAGACTGTGCTTCACCGAGGAGCAGACACACATAGTTCAGGCTTTACAGTCAAAGAGCAGCATCACCGTGAGTTACTGACACAGAGTGGGGATCAAACATGGTTTAACGGTCATTAAAACAGGCAACAGTAACACTAACTGAGGGAAATTTTACCGCGGTTTCCCGGTAACGTCACATACCTAAATGACAACAGAGGGCATTCTGTTCTTTTCTATTCTAAATTATTTTTGTGTTCTCTTGCCCACAGATCAAAAAAGGGGCCTAAATGGTTCTTGAAGGAGCAGTGACTTGAAATCTGCATTTTAGTGCCACCTAGTGTTCACATGTTGGAATGAGCCCGTCTGTTTCTAAAACATCACATCACTAAGAGACGAAAAGACCAAACAGGATCGTGAACAGGGCATCATTTACAACAGCTACCATGTGAGGGTTTGTCATTCAGATTTGTAATTATTATTTTGATTGATTTAACTTTTGTAGACTCATATTCAAACATTGTGTTTCACTCTTTTTGTCCCTTAAACCCACCCGTAGACAACATGGAGGATTGTTATGTCAGCCTCCACAGAGGTGAGGCCCGCAGTACACAGATAGAAAAAGATTTTTCTAACTTTATAAAAAGAAAAAAAAGTTTAATGAGGGTGGTTGTTCACCTGTTTTAAAGTACTTTACATACAAATAGAAACATTATATCCCATATTTACTGTCTCGTTCAGTGAAATGCTGCAAACTTCCACACACCACACCCTTAAAGTCTGATCCTATAGCAGTTAGCCTCAGAAAAACTAGCAGGTAAAACTGGTTCTTATTATTTAACAGCTCAGACCCACTCATCATGTCAAACTCTCTACCTCCTGGGTCCCAAGCTGTCCCCAAACCCAGCTGGATCAGGATTTCATGTCTATAACTAGAACAGCAGCTCAGTTCAGCAGCGGCTTTTCCACAAACCACATAAAGACACGGTCCATAACAGAGACAAGATCCAGACTCAGCACACACATGGAGTTGTTATCCTGTATGAACAAAAAACGTTTTGAGGACATCACTTTAATATTTGATTTTTCATGAATTAATGGATGTTAAAGAGGATTTCCCATTATTCCCGTGATTCACTCTGGATCAGATCCAGACTAAATTTATCTTGATGATTGAGACATGAACCCAAATTATTACGTGACATTAAAAGCAAATCTTTTGGGAAATGCCAGAGTTCATTTTTATAATTCTCAATGTTCTAAATGTTAACCTATGGGATTTTTTTTTTTTAATTTGGGATTTTTTAAATCCAGACAAACATATGTGTCACCACCCAAATCCAAACATTCTTCAGTTAGGCCATTACCAACATCTCCTGAAAATTTCAGCAAATTCTGTCCAGTAATTTTTGCATAGTTTTACTAACAAACAAACATATGCGAGTAAAAACACAATCTCCTTGGCTGGTGTAACAAATAGCAGGAGGATAAGAAAGCAGTAGAAAGTCTGCTGACAAATAGTGCAAATTAATTCAGTAAAAAACTTCAGGTGATATAAGAAAAACAACAATATTTACAAAAGGCAGGTGCAGTGGAAAAGATGTGATGGACTAAATATCTGTTCTTTATTTAATATGTTATTTAATGTGACAGAAGCAGGAGTATAATACTGTGTGTAGGGAAGAGTATCAGGGCCATGTTAGATAGAGAAAATAAGTTTCTGGGGAAGTTGACATTAATTTGGGAATTTGAAAAACAATTTCGTGAAAAAAGTTGAAATTTCTAAAAAAAATATATAAAAGAAGTCAACGTGCAAGAAAAAAAGGGAAAAATTTCAGAATAAAGACATACATAACATTTCAACTTTAATAACGAAATTGTTATTCAGCTATCTTCCTCGTCATTTCAACTTTATACTCGAAATTTCTGAAATAATGTCAACGTCTTCAAAATGCTTTTCTCTATCTAACATGGTGCTTATACTCTTCTGTATAATGTGTGTATGTGTCTGCATTTGTGCTGTCTTCATGCAGAGTCTCCTTAATGTGGTTTGACATGAATACGACATCCTTGTTTTTATGTGATGTGAAAGGTGGTGTAAAAGCTGTCAGCCGGCCTCACAAGAGGCAACACAAAAAATTACCATACAACTAATATAAATATGATTTTAGTGTGAATTTAGCCCACTGCAGGGATCAAGATAACTCAGATCCATGAATAAAAGTTATTCAGCTTTCACTAAAAACTGAAAATGTGTTGTCAGATTAGATAAAAAAGTTCTGAAGCCCTGATCTCACTCGAGGTATGAATATTTTCTCTTTCTTTTTAACGTCCCACTCTGTAGATCCTGTCCGGTCCGTGACCTTTAGTCCATTTAGATCAGGGTTTAACATGCTGGCCTGTGTGAATCAGCTTGTTAAAGGCGGTGCTGTTCTCTCCTCTTATCGTTACAGATATGGGTGCATGCTCTGTTTCCATGGTTATGCTCCTCTGTATTCATTAGGCCTCTTGGAAAAACCAACATTGTTATCCTGAGATGACAGGGTCATTATGTTGTCACAGGGAAACAGTTCTGTATGTTAAAAACAATGTTTTCTCCTGATAATGGGAAGAGAGGGAATGTACGAGTGCACGTCCTCTTCATGATCGATGCTGTCTGATGACTCGGTCAGACGGACCTGCAGCAGCTCAGCCATGGAAAAGTGACGAGTGTATGCACCTCCTGAGGTTAACAAGAGCTCATTTGATCAGCTTCATTTTGTTATTTAAAGACTTTTATTTGACAGAGCAGAGGCCAGCGTAATAAATCAGGGAGAGTGATCGGGGAATTACAGTTAGGAGAGGAGCCAAATCACTTTTAATTTCATAAGACTATCCATACACAGGGGCAACCAGCCGCAGGGCTGCTCGTGGGCCAAAGCAGTAATTATGTCAGGCCTGCAAAGTGATCCAGACTTGAATATTTTTATTTGTTCATTTTTTCTGCTGACGTCCTCCTACCTGCAGCCCATCGTTTGCACCAGAGAAATGTCAGCAGGAAAGATAAAGACCTTTACTTTGGCAGATCATGGACCATTTTTTAATTTCTGCTCTCAACAAACACACATTTTGTCCAATCAAAATGCATCACACAGGCTCAGGTGTTTTAAAGGGAAGAAATAAATGACTAAAATATTATTTCCAGACTTTTTATGAGGACTATTGATGCGTGAAGGATGGATAGAAGCACAGATGACTCAAGGTGGATGAAATGATGGACAGATAGATGAGTTAGTGTAAGAATGAAATAATGGATGGATGGATGGATGGATGGATGAAGAATTTTATTGACAGATAAACATAAGATAAATGGATGGATTCAGCAGGTCCATATTGGATGAATGAATGGATGTATGGATGGATCAGTTGATCAATTTAGGAGAATACAAGAAAGACTGGATGGATGGAAGGAGAGTTTGATGGATGGATGGATGGATGGATGCATGGAAGGAGAGTTTGATGGATGGATGGTTGGATAGATGGATGGAAGGAGAGTTTGATGGATGGATGGATGGATGGATGGATGGATGGAAGGAGAGTTTGATGGATGGATGGATGGATGGAAGGAAGGAGAGTTTGATGGATGGATGGTTGGATAGATGGATGGAAGGAGAGTTTGATGGATGGATGGATGGATGGATGGATGGAAGGAGAGTTTGATGGATGGATGGATGGTTGGATGGATGGAAGGAGAGTTTGATGGATGGATGGATGGTTGGATGCACACACAGAAATCATTCCAGTCCATATCTCCACTCTTCTCCTCAGTCAATGGAAACCCGCTCGTTTCCCAAAGAGCTGCAACGCTCTAAAGCTCCAGTTTAGGTTTTCTCTGAATAATTCATCTTCAGCAGGAGACTTGGACGTTCTGAGGCTTCACGCACAGTTCTTAATAATAATAATAATAATGATATTTCCAGAAGAGGTTTTATTGAGCTGCAGACGAGCAAACACAGAAGACATGTAGAGCTTCACCTTCTCATGAATCCTCCTCCTCTGATGAACTTCAGACACCAGAGAAGTTCAGGTAAGAGTGGATCTGATCTGATCTGATCTGATCTGATCTGCTGGTTTTTCTCCTCTGAATAAAGACGTAATAAAATAATAAAAGACACTGCTGACCCTTGACCTTCTGTCCTGACACCAGACCAATCAAACGTCATGTCCTAACAGCTTTAAGAGATAAAACATCTGATCATAAACAGCTTTAGGAGCTCTTCAGATGGACCAGGTGCTCCTGATGCACAGATCATTCAGCCTGAGCTTTTCTCCACGCCTCAGAGAAGATGTAAGAAAGCACAAAGACTTCAGAGAAGCATCTCCATGGAAACAGGAAACAAGGTAACACCAACAGGACCGAGGCTCAGGTTCATTTACAACATGAGCTGTTTAAGGCTTTCTTATTTAATGAAGGCTTCAGGATCAGATCAGAAAACAGAGAAGAGCTTTATTAGATTAGGTTGGACGACTCAATGCTGTTTCTTTATGAGAATAAAACCTCATGAATTTTCAGGAGGATTTTTATCAGCTGGGTCCAAAAATCAGGATCACGCTGATCTGATGGATTCACTCTGGAGAAAAACGATCAGTCAGGGGCGCTGACGGCCTCGTGCAGGAGACTACAGCCTGTGTGGATACAAATCTGATCATCTTATTATTTTATTTTAAGTTGTTCTATTAGTTATTGTTTCAAATCTGTTATTCATTTCTTAATTTTATCTGATTATTTAAATATTTAACATATCCATTTATTCAATCATCCTCTGTATCGATTTTCATTTGACTTATTTGATTTGATATGATAATCTTTATTTCGAACATGGCAACAATAAAGTATCAAAGTTAAAATAAAAACAAACAAAACAAAACAAAAAAAAATACATTATTTACAGAAATTCTTTAAAGCTGTTTGATGTATGAAATGGAGTTGGAAGAAGCTCGGCTTATCCTGTCATACCCCATTTTTCATATCACTAATCAATCAGCAACACAACATGAAAAAAAGTTTTTCATTTGAAAAAAATACAAAGTCATCCACTTTTACCTAAAACTTTGTGTTGTTTAATAAAATATTTTCTAAAAACAAAGTTTCATACATGTTTTTGAAATGTATGATGTTTACTCAGTTTGATGTCGTCTTAAATTTTTTTTCTACAAAATCTCACAACGTGAAATGCACAAACTTTTAAGATTTGTTCAAGCAAAGTGCTTTTTCATGTTTAGTAATACCCCTTTGTGAATGTCCTCTGTATGTAGACTGGGAGTAAAGTTTCTTTTGCTTCATATATAATTTGTACTGTTATAAATTATTTGAAATGTATGATTTATTTTGGTGGACTACATTTTAATGGAATTGCCTCCACCAAGGAGGTTACCGTATGTTTCTGCTAATGTTTGTTTCTTTGTTTGCAGGATTAAAATCTTCTGGGTAGATTTGCTGAAGTTTTCAGGAGGTGTTGGTAATGGTCCAGCTTAGACGTGATTATAACCTCCATTAGTTGACAATCATCTTTGCTCAATAAGTGTCTAACTAATAATAATATCAACATGATTGTGAGTGCTAGGTGTGGCTTTTCAGGGTCATGAATCATATGATGGAAACTTTTTCATGTACCTATTGATTATAGATGTATCAGCAGTATGTGAGCTGGCTTGGCCGAGGTTTGTGCTCTCTGGTTCTGGATGTATGCCCTGTTATTTGCCTCCTGAAGGTGGGTGTTCAGTTCTATATGGAGCCATGGTCGGATGGAATTCATTACCACTGCACATCATTCAGACAAATAAAGATAGGTTTAAATCTTTGTTAAAACAGTACCTAACATTTAATGATTAATAATAAATGGTATGGAATTTATTTTCACCTCTTTTTTCCCTTCAAATGACAATAAGTAGAAGTGTTAAATTTGATTTATAACCTTGTTTCTGTCCCATGTTTGTCAATGGATGGTCATTATGGTTTCTTCTGTATGTATATGTTTTGTATCCTTTTTGAAGAGCGTTGTGTTTTTGCTTTTGACTTTGCCTGATTGTGTTGTGTTGTTTGTCTTACCTTGTGTGTGTGTGTGTGTGTGTTAGACCCCAGGAAGAATAGCTAATGCTTATGTGAGTGCTAATGGGGATCTTAATGAAGAAGAAGAAGAAGAAGAAGAAGAAGAAGAAGAAGAAGAAGAAGAAGAAGAAGAGGAGTGGGGGTGGAGATGGGAAACCAGGACCTTCAGTTCACCAGCATGTTTTGTGTATGTTTAAACTGTCATTAAATGCAGTTTAAGAAACAGTGATGTGGTCATAGCTGCGAAGCAATTTGGGTAAAATCAAGACAGAGTGAGCCTAAACAGGAGGGCTGTTACCTTTCCATCCATCCATCTTCTACCAAGCTACCCAACCTTCTCTCTCTCCTGCCACATCTTACAGTTCCTCCTGGTGGACCCCAGAGTATTTCCAGGACAGATGGGACACACACTGCTTAACCAACAAAAGATCACACTGTAATATTTCGTTGTCCCTCCTTTATCTTTGATCACAGTCTCATTCTCTGTGTCATTGTTTCTTTAAGCTTCTCCAATGTCACAGATTTGTCCCAGATCACAGCACTGCCCCCACAGGCTTGGACAGTAGGCACTAGGCATGATGGGTGCATCACATGATGGGTGCATCACTTCTTCCCCTGATGCTCCCATCACTCTGGAACAGGGTCAATCTGGACTCATCAGACCACATGACCTTCTTCCAGTCCTCCACAGTCCAATCTTTATGCTCCCTAGCAAACTGAAGCCTTTTTTCTGCTTAGCCTTACTGATTAGTGGTTTTCTTAAGGCTACACAGCTGTTCAGTCCCAATCCCTTGAGTTCCCTTCACATTGTGTGTGTGGAAATGCTCTTACTTTCACTATTAAACACACCCCTGAGTTCTACTGTTGTTTTTCTTTGATTTGATTTGGCCAAACGTTTAAGTGATTCACCGATCACCATCATTCAGGATTTTATTCTGACCACATTTCTTCCTCGAAGACGATGGTTCCCCACTATCCTTCAGTTTTTAATAATGTGTTGGACAGTTCTTAACCCAGTTTTAGTAGTTTCTTCAATCTCCTTAGATGTTTTCTCCAATGATTTGACCCTTCTTAAACAGACTAACATCTTTTCCACCACCACAGGATGTGTCTTTGACATGGTTGTTGAAGAAATGAGAAGCTGCTCATGTCATCAGCTGGAGTTAAAGAACTTGTTTCAGCTCAAAGATAATCACCCATGCAGGAATTATCCAACAGGAGGCTCAGACCTGTTTGATTAGTTAAATCCAGGGGGTGATTTTATTTTGGCCAGTGTATAATCCCTCCATTTTTACCCATAATCCACCTCCTGTTTGTCTAACTCTGCTTTAACCCCCTCTCTCCCGCTGGAGGAGCCAACAGAACAAATCATCTGTAGAAATGGAGATAATCCTGGAGTAAACAGGTGACTGTTAAATTAAAGATGTAAGGATTTGGGGTCCTTCGTGGTTGTTGTTCTGTGTAGTTTGTGTGTTTATGCTCTTTGTGTTAGACAGATGCTCTTTGGGGTGATAAAGGTTCATTCATTAGAGTTATCTTAAAGAGGACATATCATGCTTGTTTCTCCTTTTCATTATGTCAGACTAGGATGCCTGTAAAGCATTTCTGCCCTCAGTACAAGTCATTTAGTTCCTTCATTGCCCCACAATAGCGTTCTCAAAATCCTCATTTTAGGCCATTATCAAGCTCTCATTGAAACACGAGGATCTCAGGATGACCTACAGTTACCTCGCAACGTCTCAGCCCTTTGTGCTCTGATTGGTCAGTTCTATCGGGGGTAGAGCCAGCCTGTCCTTCTTCTACTGTATTTTCCGGCAGGCTCAAAGCAGCGACCGCGTATTGAGTCCCCCTACAGGCCAGAGCTGGTAATGAGGGAGAGTGAGCTAGGGAGCTATATACCCCTGCTGGTGGATGTGTTCCTCGGTGATGGTTTTGTGGCTAACAGACATCACAGAGGAGGAAGTGTTTTATCAGATTACTCCAATAAAAAGAAAGGTACCTCGTGTCGTCACAACGATTGAAATCCCGCGGTCATCGCGCAATGACCTATTTTCAGAGGCATCAAATCTCGTTCTACGATATCAGAAAAAATACAATATCTCATTTTTTGAAAATTAAGGGGTGTAAGGTGTTGTTTTCAAATTTACTATATTATATGTAAGTATTAAATCATGCATCAGCATGATATGTCTCCTTTAAAGCTGCCCTGCCACAGTTTCTCCGACCATCATGATGAGCTGATGCTGCTGCAGGACTTCAGTCTCATGCTCTCTAATAAAGCACACAGGAGCTCCTCACAGAGACACAATCAGGTTTCTGGACCACACTGCTGATGTTTTATCACCATGAACACGACCACAGAAGTCTGAGGACAGGTCTGCAGTCTTATTTCCCTTTGGTCCCTTTGGAGGGCAAATCTGCTTTTCAAGGTTATTTTCCATAAATAATCCAGACAGGTGTTTGCCCCGCACGAGAGAGGGCCAAAACAAACAGGCCCAACACCCTGGGGCTTTAGCGAATCACAACTGGGACTTCACTGTTTTTACTATGTGAAACTTGAGTTTTCTCTGGTTTGATGAAGTAATAATTTAGATTTCACTGTCTTTACTAAGTACTGATTGGGTTTTCACCAGTTATGTGAAGTAAAAGCTGGGATTTTATTGGTTTAATTAAGTAATACTTGGGTTTTCACTGGTTTTATTTAGTACTAATTGGGTTTTCACTGGTTTTATAAGTACAACTAGGGTTTTCACCAGTAAAGTAAGGTAATACCTGGGATTTTACTGGTTTTACTAAGTAATATTTGGGTTTTAACTGTTTTTATGAAGTACTAACTGGGTTTTCACTGGTTTTACTGAGTAATAGTTGGATTTTTCACCTGTTTTATGGGGTAAATATCCATTTTTCACTTATTCTGTGAAGTTAAGGCCAGGTTTTCACTGCTTTTGATAAGGTTTCATTGGGAGTAATCAGCTGGTTTTTACTGGTTTGATGCAGTGTAACTTGGTTTTTCACTAGTTTTGTAAAGTTATGATTGAGTTTACATTTCCTTATTTAAGCTATAATTGCGTTTTACTTTTACAAAGTAATAATTTGGGTTTTACTGGTTCAGTGAAGTAATACTCGGGTTTTCTCTGTTTTTTTTTTTATGTAAAACTGGAGTGTTCACCTGTTTGGTAAAGTAAAAGCTGCTTTTTTTTTTTTTTTTTTTTTTTTACTGTTTTTGTGATGCTATAACTTGATTTCCATGGTTTTTTTTAGTCACAGCTGGGTTTTAAATCAGAACTTTTTTGTTACCTGTGTTGTGCAGCCATGATGGATCTTATCATTTCCAAACCCTTCTGAAGAAAATAAGATCTCATTTTACTCCCATAAAGGAGGAACCTTTGGCTGAAATCAAGCACCAATGCATTGTGATAATTTCTATATTAAGATCTTAAAACATAATGAACTAAAAGTGTTCCTGTAGGACTAAAACATGACACAGCTCCAGCTGATGTAACCATGAGGAGCACAGAGCCACAGTGTGTCTCCTTTAACAAACTGGGTCATCAAACTGATTTACACACTCCACTGTTTAAGTCTGTGTTGAACTAATTTCTCACATAAACATGCACATATTAATTTGTCATGTCTAAATGTCTTTAATGATTCTATCCACTGATTAACTGTCTTGTATTAAAGTCATAATAACATCTCATTTGTTTAATGAGTTTTAATCCTGTTTAAGCCTGTGAGCCTCACATTCAGCCTCCATGTTTATTCATATCTCTGTGCAGAGGCAGATAAACATGTGCAGACCCACTTTATGTCTTCATCATATGTTCTGTATGTTTGCAGCATTTCTAAAAGAGTCTCTGATGTTTTTATCAATGAATTTAAACTCCGCCTGTTCAGAGACACACCTCCTGCAGGATCGGCCTCTGTGCTGCTGAGCTCTGGGATTTCTGCAGAGCATCGATTCTCCAAACAGGAAGTTCAACTTAAGGAGGGACACACACTGCTCTTTAAGACCAGAGGTGGATTCAAACTGGTTTATAAAGTCTTAATTAGGTTTACTCGGTTATTGAAGTGATTAATATGTTTTCAGTGTCGTCTCAAAGTCATGATTGGGTTTTACTTGTTTTATTTAGTTGTAAATGGTTTTCACTGATCATTTGAAGCCATAATTGGATTTTTTTTATTTATTTATTTTAAATAACAATTGGGTTTCTTACAGATTTTATAAAGTTGATATTTAGTTCTCTCTGGTTTGATTAAGCCATAACTGGGTTTTCATTGGTTTCGTAAAGTCATGATTGGGTTTCACTCGATTTGTGAAGTCATAATTGGTTTTGTCAACTATTTTATAAGCTCAATATTGGCTTTTCACTGGTATTGTGAAGTCAAAACTGGATTTTCACTGGTTTTGTGAAGTTGAGACTGGGTATTTGCTGGTTTAATAAAGACATGACTGGATTTTTCTCTGGTTTCAAAAGGTCATAACTTGATTTCCACTGTTGTCTCTGTAAGTAATAACTGTTTCTACTGGTATTGTAAAGTAATAACTGGTTTTCAAAGGTTATGTGATTTCATAATTAGGTTTTTACTAGTTTTGTGAAATCAAAACTGGGTGTTACTGTTTTTTTTTTTTTTAAGATTTATGCTTTGAAGTAAAAATGGGTTTTCGGTGGTTTTGTAAAGTCAAAGCTGGATTTACACCGATTTTGATTTCCACTCTTTTCTAAGTCATTATTTCCTTTTTTAACTGGCTTTGTGAAGTAATAATTTATATACTGGGTTTTCACTGGTTATTCGATATAATGGTACTGTCGCTGGTTTTGTTCCAATCTGTAAAGTCAAAATTGTTTTTTTTCTGGTTTTGTGATGTCATAACTGGGGTTTCACTCAGTTCAGATCGAATGCATAATCTTTCCTTGTTTTCAGACATCTGGTCATGTTTTTGAGTTATCACGTTCATAATCTAAAGAGAGAATCTTAGAAATACAAACACAAACGTAACCTCCTTTGCAGAGGTAGTTATGTGTTTTAAAGCTGAAAGAGGATCCAGCTTGATGTCGAGGTTCATTCATCAGAGTATGACGCTCAAATAGTCGTCCTGCAGCCAGACGACACCTATTAACAGGACAGTAAAATCCATGGAGATCACTTTATTAAACCCTGACATGCTCTCTGAATGTGTCTTAGGGAAATGTTCACACGAGCAGACGACTCCTTTGAAGCCACGCAGCAGACCTCATCTTCATCAGATCTCCAGTAAGGCAGAGAGAAAACAAATCAAACATTCATGCATGTATGTTGGAAAAGCTCCCTGTGGCTGGCCGCTCCTTCCTCTGGTGAATATCAACAGGATGTGTTGACTCTGCAGCTCTGGCTCTATTTTAGTTTGTGTTTAACCCCATTACAGAGGCGTGCTGTGCTGACTGAAGCAGGTGATGTAAGTCCTTTAACGACAGAGTAACAGAGATGGAGAAGAGCAGCAACAACTGTTTTTACATGGATAACAGGTTACTTAATGCTGAAGTCACCTGTCCATGAATTGAGCCTTTATCATGTTGTGATCATCAGAATCAAGCTGGAACTTCTGGTGTTAAAGCCTGAAGAACTGGAGGTTCTCTGTGATGATGATGCTTTAAAACAGGATTTATGTCTGAAGAGTTCACGGTGATTTCTTTACTTGTTTCTCACAGATTTGGTTTAAAGAGGAGTTCAAGTTCTATGTTAAAACTATGGCTGGAATGCAAGCTAGCGTGTTGTATCCAAGCATCAACATTCAGAGCTGAAAACTGGAGCAAATAATGAAATACTAAAAACTGCAGTTCCTGGAGTGTCCACTTGAGGCTGGCTGCAGAAAAACTGGACTTTCATGACTGTGTCCAGTACCGGGTGTTTTTAACAGTCTAAACAAACCACACAGCAAACTTTGAGTTAAGATTGAACACCCTTTAAAGTGATAGTTTGGCTTTTTTAAATGTATTTTTTGGGCATTTTGTACTTTTATTGATGGAGAGAGACAGTGGACAGGTCTGTGAAAGAGGTGAGGGAGTAGGGGAAGACACTCTGCAAACTGGCCAGAGGCGGGACCCGGACCCGGACCCGAACCCAGACCCGGACCCGGACCCGAACCGGCAGAAGCAAGTACACGGGGTGCCTGGCTGCTAACCACTCCACCAAACCAGCACCCCGATAGTTTGGCTTTTTAAAGTGGGGTTGCCAAAAGCTTAGGGACCTTGTAAATGTGAGAATAAGTTTTGTTTCTGGGGGAAGATTCCAGAATCAGAATCAGAATTTACTGCCAAGTACATTTACACATACATGAAATTTGACTGGGTAAATTGGTGCAAAACTATTAACATGCAATTCGAATAAGAACAAAAGTAAAGGACAGGAGGAAGGGTAAAAAGTGCATACATAGACAAAAACATTACCAAACTGATTTGGATATACATAAAAAATTTACAATATATTTAAACATCTGAAGTCAGCTTTGGAAGTCGATCTGTGGAAGCCATCCAAAAACAAGACAGCAATTTTAGAGCAAATTAATCAAGTCACTTGGCAATAAATACCAATTCAGATTCTAATAATTAAGATTCTAATTCAGATTCAGATTCAGATTTTTTGTCCCATTCTTCCTTCAGTCAGTGGTTGTAGCTGTTTGTAAGAGTACGAGAAATAATGCATAAATGAGAGAAATTTAAGTCTGAAAGTCTTGAGTTATTTCATCAACTAAAATGTTGTGCAATTTCTTTAACTAAAACAAGACTAGAATTATAAAAAATCAGGTTTATGACTCAAAGTTAAGGATATTTCAGACAAAAGACTGAAACTTAAACTCTATTAAACTTTACTAAATAACTATTATTGGCAAAAATGACAGTTAGAGATTTTGTTTATGTGCTCTTGTTTTTGTTAGTTACTGTCTAGTTTTCATCCAAGGGAGAATGTTGTTGATGAAATTATGATGAAAATAATTATTCAACATAATGAACACACTCTGATGGAGACTTCCAGCTCCATGTCTCAAAGCTCAGATCATCTCAGACTGCTTTATTCAGCATTACTTTACTTTACTTTAATGCTCCTGCAGGGGGGGGGGGCACCCCGGTGCGTTGAGCCAACCAGATGAACCAGTTTCTTCCAGTACTGGCGGTCTTGGGCCAGCAGCTCTGCATCTTTCACAGTAACTCCATGTTGATTGAGGTCTTCCGCGATGATGTCGAGCCATCGAGTGCGGGGTTTACCTCGTGGTCGTCTCCAGCCTGCGGCCCTTGGGTCAAACTGGAGAATGGCTTTTGTAGGATGGTCAGGAGGAAGGCGGAGGACATGACCGATCCAGCGGGTGCGGCGCTGTGCAGCCAAGCAGGATGCTCGGGGCTGGCACGTGCGAGCTCTAAGCACCTTTATTCAACATGATAAAGACTTTTCTTTACTCCAACAGAGCACCTTTGGGATGTGGTGGAGTAGGATATTTTATCATGGATGTCATCACAGCTGCCTTAGCTTGGTGGTGACGGGATCCAAGTGTTAAAAATGACTTCAGAAATGAAAGAAGACATAAAACAGGCCTTACACTGCAGTTAACTTGATGCATTTTAGTTTATATAATAATGTCCTCAACCATTTTACTGACCATGTATTAGAAAGATAAAATTTTGTAATGAAAAAAAAAAGCACACACATCATTTCTATGCAATAAACTCCATTTACTCAAACAGTGGTTTCACCCAAATATCTGAAACATTACCAAAAAACAAAAGAATATATATACAACCTGCTATTGGTCAGTGAATAAAGTACCATTTTCAGTATTTACTGTAGATTTAATGACAAATGCTGTAAATTTAACAAACATTAGAATGTTTTTCCACAATATTCGGCCATTTACAGTAATTTACTGCAAAGCTGTTTGCAGTAGGTGGTTGTAGATATTACAGTTGGACCTTTGTCAAATGGTGCAGAGGCTGTGAACTGAAATGGTCCTTGGCCTGGGACTGAGTTTATTACACACTAAGTCCCACTGTTGGGCCAAAACAGCCTTTTCTCTGTTGTTAAATGCTCTCTGCTCTCCCTGCCATAGATAAAGTCACATCTTCAGTGCAAATATTGTTAAATGTTAATGCTGTGTATACCTCCATCTCACTCAGAGTCTCATTAGTTCTTACTTATTTTCCTTTATAGGAAGTTGATATTGCTTCAAGGCTCTGCATGTTCAACCTGTTTACTTAATTATTCATGCTCTTCTCATTTATTTTCACCTTGGTTGTATTCATGCCATTTTTATTTTAATTACTTTTTTTCATTTCAAAGTCTCTTTCTGATGTTTCTCTTGTATCCTGCTGCTGCTGTAAATCTGTAATTTCCCCCCTGTGGGGCTGATAAAGTTATATCTTATCTTAAAGGGACTGTGAGGAGTTTCTCAGCAATTACAAAAAGTCTCCCTTTTAGATATATGCCTGATGGAAATACACACTTTAAGATGAGTTTTATAGCATCTAAATAGGTTATCTATAAATGCTATTCCTTAGCTTCACGGTCGGGTCGGACAGGGCTGGACTGGCCTGCATACTCAACTCCAGGAACAAGACAATTTAAACTAGAGCAAATTTATATTATTCAGACACGTCTTAGAGCACCGGGCTGTAAGTAGCCATATATAGCCAGCTACAAAACTACAATACTAAGTTTTCCAAAAATTGCTTGTTGTCACACATCAAAAACTACCGCTACGTAACTAGAAAGAGATACATTACCTCGTGGCTTTGCATCCTGTAAGTTGTTGAAAAAAGAAGTTGTAAAGCAATGCAGAGTTCTGAGGAAGGTCTGAGCTGCATTCATTAGCATCACAACAAACACACGCTTTGGCTTGGGTCTTTTGGTGTGTTCCAGTTGTAGTCAGAAGTAGGAATTTCCGAGTTCCGAGTAGGAAACTGCAACTGGAACGTCCCTGAAGTCGGAATTTCCTACTGGGAACTCGGTGAAACCTCGCCACCCCTGAGTTGACAATGGAAGATGGATGCCCCCAGTGTGAACAGTTATTTAGCTCCTGTAATAATCCATTTATTTGCACTTCTGACTGGGGTGTGTCGCTCTAGATCAGCTGTATACATAGTACTGTTAGACTAATATTTACAAAAATGCTGCCATAGTGATAATCACATTCTTCATGTGATATTTGTGAACAACAACACAGGGCGTGCTAACAACAGCTAACAATAGCCTGGTAGATCGGCATGTTTTTTTCCGACTTCAACTGGAACGCCGATAAGTCGGAGATGATGTCACTCCCAGTTCCGAGGTTACTTGAACGCAGCATTACGACAGTCCCCGCGCGTGCTCATGGGTAGCAGAGTCTTTATGTCACTGGTGATAGATTCTCCTCACAGCACCTTTAATTTTACAAAAATCAGTTACAGTGTAAATTATGACTAAACTGACAGATACTTCAGACTAAAGACTAAAACTGAATTAAACAGTGCTGTCAGCGTTCCCTCTGCTTTATGGCAGCGATCGTCGTCTCTCCGTGACCTTGGTGATGATCCTCAGCTCACAGTCTGAGCAGGCCGGCTCTGCACACCTACACCAATCAGAGAATAGATGTAAAGCTGCAGGTGAGGCCGGCTCCGCACACCTCCACCTATCAGAGAATAGATGTAAAGCTGCAGGTGAGGCCGGCTCCGCACACCTCCACCTATCAGAGAATAGATGTAAACCAGCAGATAAGGCCGGCTGCAGCCACGATAAAAACACAGAGCCGGAGAATAAACCAGAGCGGAGCCACCTGAGCCCGTCCACCAAAATCATTCAGCTTCAGTCTGCAGGTACATGAGGTAATCATGTGTGAGATCCACGGGGAGGAGGGGGGGGTGGGGGGCTTTCTGATGACCCTCCATGAGCTGCTGAGCTCAACACCCATGATGCTTTGCTCCCTCACACCCATGTTCATACCTGAGGATCAGATGGAGGACTCTCCTCCTCGTCTCTCTTTTGTTCGGTGTAATGTGAATCCCAGCCCACGCCTCTCTCCATCTCTCGGCTCTCCTGTGAGGCTGATCCTGTTAATTTAATCTCTGAAGATCTTAATTTAATCTCTGAAGATCTTAATTTGATCTCAGAGAGGCGGGAGCGCTGCCGTGTAATTAAGAGACGCATTAAACCCACGTTACAGATTAAATCAGAGAGCCTGTTCTTCTGTCTGCATGAGAGCGTGTTTCAAGGGTTAAGATCCAAACAACAGCAGAAGATAAGGACTACACACTCACAGAGATGGGCACTCGAGTTAAAGACTCGTACTCTAGTCGCATTTTTGGAGACTCCAGACTTGACTTGACTCGACCCAGAAAGACTCGAGAATTGACTCGACTCGAGATCAAAGACTCGTGGGCAATCTTTATTTTATGGAGGTTTTTTTGAGTGTGCTGGGAGCGTTTGTTCCCCTCTCTTACCTCGCCTCGCGTTCCTCCCTCTTCACGGCCGCTTCCAAACCTCGTAAATTCACTGTCGTTAAGAAAGCACCAGACAGGAAGTCACCGTGTGGAGTATCTGGAAGTTTCAAAATAAAACACAATGCCTGGACTCTTGCACGTAAATTTCCTCAATTATTTGTCACTATGTAAAAACCGGGGGCACGAGCATCAGGTCAGCAGTTGGTCAGAGGGTCCCAGAGACAACACGACACCATGGATGAAGAAAAGTGAATCATAGAGGTACAGAAATATAAAACACTGTGTACATGACACCAAACGCATTTACTACACAGATATAGGTGGATAGAAGTTGAATAATTCACACAGCTGTGTGGTTTGGACCAGCAAAGAGACCTTAGAGAAGCGAAGTAAGGTGTTGCTTATTTCTTTTCTCAGTCTATAACATGCGATGTTTTGTCATCATCAGTCATCATGGCAGCACAAATGCAGCAGCTGCCGGAGAAACTCCACCGCCAGATTTGCTACCCTTTATATTGACCTACTGCTACACAAACTTCCAACAGCACGGCTACCACCTCTCACTACTTTATTTTATTGTATTTGTAAATGCCATATAGTTTCTTTTTGGCTGCTAATGGCAAGTTTGTTTTGCACTTGACCATGGCATGCATGTGCACTGCAGAAACTTTTTCAGAAAGAAAAAAAAGGCTGAATAGAAATTTGGATATACCCTCACCCTATATATATGTATATTTTTATATATATATATATATATATATATATATATATATATATATATATATACATACATGTGTGTGTGTGTGTGTGTGAAGACTCGTATAGGTGTGTGTGTGTGTGTGTGTGGGTGTGGGTGTGTGTGTGTGTGTGTGTGTGTGTGTGTGTGTGTGAAGACTCGAGACTCGACTCGGACTCTAAATCAGAGACTCGTGGACATCTCTGCACACTCATGGCCACTTTATTAAGTACACCTCATCAGCACCCAGACCCACTTCACCCTCCACAAGAAGCTAAATGAGAGATGTTGATCCGGACCTCCATCAGAGCATCCATGATCTTAAATCTCCAAAGGTGCTCTGCTGGAGTAGAGAACAGTCTTTATCATGTTGAATAAACCAGTCTGAGATGATCTGAGCTTTAGACATGGAGCTGGAAGTCTCCATCAGAGTGTGTTCATTTTATTGACTCATTATTTTCATCATAGTTTCATCAACAGCCTTTTTCCTCTTATGTAAACTGGACAGTAACTAATAAAAAGAGCACATGGACAGAAACTACAGCTTAATTAAGTGATATTTTCATCACTAATTGTTATGATCCTGCTCTTGATTCAGTCAAGTTCTTTGTTTTGTCCTGGTGTTTTATGTTTTGTCTCGTATTTCCTGTTTTACTTTGAAAATCCACCTGTCTTTCCTTGTCTCTTGTTTTTACTTCCTGTCTGGTGTTGTCACACCTGATCCCTGACTGTGCAGTCACCTCTTGTATTTAGCCTTCATGTCTTCCCCTGTCCTGGTGCCACACTGTTGTACTCCATGTGAAGTCCACTGCTTTCTCGATCTTATTTATGACCTGTTTAGTTTTGACTTTAGTTCAAAATATTTTAAGTTACAGTCTTTTGTCTAAAATATCTTTTAGTTTTAGTCTTAATTTAGTCTCTAAACTGTTTTAATGTTAGTCTAGTTTTAGTCGATGAAATCTGCTGTAAATTTAGTCGACTAAAATCTGAAGTGTAAAGGGTAAGGCATTTTTATGTTCCCTTGAATTTGTGAAGTCCTGTTTTCCTCTTGGATAAAATCAAACATCTACTAAGCCTTTATTGAATGTTAGTAAAGTCTGAATGTCTATCTGCCTACCTACATACCTACCTACCTAACATCTACTAAGCCTTTATTGAATGTTAGTAAAGTCTGAATGTCTATCTGCCTACCTACATACCTACCTACCAAACATCTACTAAGCCTTTATTGAATGTTAGTAAAGTCTGAATGTCTATCTGCCTACCTACATACCTACCTACCTAACATCTACTAAGCCTTTATTGAATGTTAGTAAAGTCTGAATGTCTATCTGCCTACCTACATACCTACCTACCTAACATCTACTAAGCCTTTATTGAATGTTAGTAAAGTCTGAATGTCTATCTGCCTACCTACATACCTACCTACCAAACATCTACTAAGCCTTTATTGAATGTTAGTAAAGTCTGAATGTCTATCTGCCTACCTACATACCTACCTACCTAACATCTACTAAGCCTTTATTGAATGTTAGTAAAGTCTGAATGTCTATCTGCCTACCTACATACCTACCTACCTAACATCTACTAAGCCTTTATTGAATGTTAGTAAAGTCTGAATGTCTAAATGAACAGAAACAAATGTTCCTTTGTGTGAAATGCAGTCACCTTTATTTAGGCTACCTGGCAGAGCATCTCAGTTACAATACCAGAACTGACAACAAACAGTGAACCTGCTCTACATGAATATATCAATTCATAAAGAGAGCAGCTCTGATTGGATCGCTCCACAACTTATCCCACCACCACCAAGCTAAGGCAGCTGTGATTGGATGTCCCTCTGAACTCATCCAACCTTTAACACAACCAAAGTAGCTGTGATTGGATAGATTCATCACTTGTCTCTACTTCCTACACGACCATATTAGGTCTGATTGGATTAAGTCTGTCAGACATTTTAGTCTAGTTTTTATTTGTTGATGAACATGTCAGTTTAGTTTAGAGTTTTTGTTTTTAGTAGTTACTGTGTAGTTTTTTGATGATGATGAAATAATTTAGTCAACAACATGAACACTGGCTTCATCATTCTTTCAGATGTTATTGTGCACCCCTAATTCTTCCCCCCAGAAAACAAACTACACCAGCAGTCCCCAAACTACTGTCCAACCTCCCGTTGTAGTCGTGCGCTCTTTTAGCATTGTTCAGGGTCACACTGCTGAAACAGCTTCTCAAAGAGGATCTGAAATGTAAGAAAAAGAGGGAGCATCAGAGCTCCTGTGATCATCACGTGACTTCAGCCTCATAAACGTGATAAACTGAGTCTGCCCTGGGATTCCTCTCTCTCTGTTTTCTTGCTTGGTTTGATTCCTTCGTCTCCTCGTCGTGGACAAACGCCCCGCTGCCTCTCGCTGGTGTCACGGTGCTCCTGGGAAATCATTACTGCTGGAGGTGGTGCTTGGAGCCGCAGGCAGCAGATGTGGAGGACTTGTTAGGAACTTTATCTGCCATTGTAGCCCCGGACAGTCTTCCCTCTTAATTAGGTCTCCGTGGAGGCGAGCAGGCCGTTTGCTCTGGATGAAGTGAATGGAGTCCTTCAGTCACACAAACACAGGACACACTCCTCTCTTTATCTCACCTTGTTAAATAAAATCACACTAATAATGCCATGCAGATATCTGCTCCATCTGCAGCCTGTTGGACTTATGACGCCATCTAGTGGCTGTTTTTGTATCACATGGTGAAATAGGAGGCTCTGCAGTGCAGCACGAGTGTGTCTGCAGCTTCATCTCCGTTTCTCCAACAATGCTCCTCTTTCTCCGGCTGCTTCTTCATGCATCGACTCTGCAGATCAGCCATTGATTCCTCTGCTCGCCGTTTATCCGCTCTGATTGGTCCGTCCGGCCACAATGTGTGAAATCAATGAGGCAGAGAGGAGCCACGAGGATGGGCATCAGGAGACTTCATCTGACCACAGGCAGACGAGCATACAGAGGAGCTGGAGTGGATGCAACACCACGCCACAGAAGATGGACTTAAAGCCACATTATATTAAAATGTCTCTTTTTATTGTGTTAACCTTTTAACTACCAGATCCACTGTTGGGCAGAGAGCCACACTAAACTCAGGGATATTTAATGTGTTAAAAAAACAGAATAATTAAATCATTGTTTGGTTTTAACACTTCAGAGAACAGAGAAAACAAACAAATCAAAAACAGATATTTACTTGGTGTGAAAAGTTTTAAAAGTGAACAGGTTAGATGATGAAATATGTGGGGCAGAATCAATTAGAAACTGTTCGTTGACAAACACAGAAATGTTTTTGATGAATTACAGTTTATATATATACATGCTCAGTAAATGGTCAAGTATTTAAAGTAATTATGATATTAGCTTTTAAAACTTAATATCTGTAAACTCACCTTAAAATATCTGTTCTTTTGGTTTGTTTGTAGTTTTTTCTGTGTCCTAAAACACTGACAGAAACAATGACGTTTTTTTCAAATAAATATTCCTGAATATACCGACCTCTGACAAACAGCTAAGCAGAAGTTAAAGGGTTAAAAAAGCAGAAACTGGTCTCAAAATAAACTCTCAGACTCTCTTTGGCGGGAGTTCTTGGGTAAGGAGCATCACGGTGTTTGGCAGTTTCTCTCGACTCCATTTTTTTCTGTAGTTTTTGGAAGTGGGTCAGTGCAGGATTAGCCTCAGTCTCATCACATTCAGAGTTACAGAAGTGGAGGAGAGACAGAGCTGCGAGGTCCAAAGCTGTCGGCACAGAGTCAGGCTGGGCGAGGATACGGATACATCCAGTAATCACCTGTTAGACTCACCTGGTCTGCTCTGATCCTGCAGGAGAATGGGATCCAGGCTCAGCCCTGCTTTCACCTGCAGCTCTGCAAACATCAACATCCCATCATAAGCACCGAGCTGCTCTGCATTCAGCTGGAGATGAACCTGGACCAGCAGATCAGGTGTGAACAACACTTCCTACAGGTGGCTCGGCCTCTTATCACACGAACTTTTATCCTGGTTTATGTTTTTGTTTTGGAAAATAAGAGTCCACAGACCTATAAACCCCCCTACATGAGAGAAAGCCCTCCTCTACTGAGCATAAACTTTAAGTCTGCTCAGGTTTGGACCACATGTACTCAATTTTAGTCAAGTAAAACTTCATTAGTGAAGCAAGAAGCATCCCGAGTACAACGAGTAAGCCTTATATAGTAATAAGGGGGTGGGGAAAGCAAATTCAGGCTTCCCATTGGCTTTTGAAAATATTACAACCAATCAGGGAGCTGGATTTGGTTATAACCCCTCCTACTTCATTTGCTTTAGGCTTATTGGAGTACCTGTGAATCTGTTAAATTTACTAGTACTACTAGGAGACTGAAAACAGTCTCCTAGTAGTACTAGTGAGATATTTGAGTTTACTTGTAGTATTGTTCAATAAAATTTAGTTTTATTGGTAAAGGTTTTGGCAAACTAGTGTGCAGCAGTAAAGCTTATTAGTCAAAATCACCTAGTAGTAGACTATTTTATTACTGCTGTTAAAGCTTTGAGTTCTTACTAGTAACATTTTTAAGTGTACTAATACTACCAGTGACTAAATTGTCTCCCAGCAGAGGATTTTCTTCATTAGTAAGCTCTATTTGCACAGTAGTACTCCAAAACCCCTTACCGGTAAAACAAATATTTGTTTACTAGTACCAGAAATGAGCTCAAAATCTCCCTAGTAGTACTAGTAGACCGTTTTTAGACTACTCATAGTAGAAGTGAAGCCAAAATATTCACTGGTAGTGCTAGTAGACCTAATGCAAACAAAGTAGGAGGGGCTATAACCAAATCCAGCTCCCTGATTGGTTGTAATACAAGCCTGAATTTGCTTTCCCCCGCTCCCATATTAGCATATAAGACTTAACTAGTGGTACTACACTGTAAAAATGAAAACTTAAAATTGTTGGCCTGACAATGCTTTTTAAGTCAGGCAAACATTAAATGTTTTGTTGTGTTGCAAACAACATAAAATCAGTTATCTCAACTACCTTTTATAAGTTTGTTGAGTAAAGTTGGTCTCATATAAAAACTTAGGTTGGCAGAACTTAAAACTGTAGGTTTGAGGCCATGACTAAATTCTTTGAGTTGACTTTCAGAAAGAACGGGGTTTCCAACTCAAATCTGCAGGGGTCTTTCTGCACTTTCAAGTTCCCACATGTTCTGCCATTTTCCTGTGCACTTGTCCTGGATGGATTAGTTATCTCAATAAAGGTGAGTATTTTATTTGAGTATTTATCAAAGCTTAGCAGTTGATTTTGACTAGATTGCGGATTAATGTTACTTTAATTTTTGTCAGTTAGCTTAAGACAGCATGGTCATTACAGATATGTTAGCCACCTTGAACATTAGCTAGCTACCATGCTAGTGGGTGACTGTGCTGTGACGAGATGCTGCTTCACCAAACCACTAACCCGGGTGAGGAGGTGTTTTTCATGTGTATTCAGTACAGTTTCTTTTCTGTGAAAGCATGAATTATAATGTCTCAAACTTTTAAATAAAAACTCCCTGTTGAAATGTTGCTAGAAAAAAGGTTGATCTTATCTTGGCAAATAATAGATTGTGTGCCTGAACAGACGAGGCAGAAAATCTGTTTAATTTAGAGGGGAATGGCTATCAACAAAACATTGCTCACAATTGCTGCAATGAGATGTGTATGCTATAACATTAAACATCAAATTCATGTATAGACAGCTCCACAGACTGACATATTGGCCTATGGCACGGTACAGATTAGCATTGATACTAAGAGGAGCCTTTCTCCTGCACAGTGCAGCAGGTTGGATTGGCACAGATGCACTGCTGAGGTTCACCAGGCCACTTGAGAGGCAAAGTTTGACTGCAGCACCTGGCTCCTGTTGTTTGCAATACGATGGTAAGTTCCTAGCTAAAACTGTTTCTTAAAGTTCTAAATACAAAGCAGTAAATTATTAAGACACAATCATATTAGCTGTAAACCAAGAGCCCTGCAAGAAATTTCCCCTTCATGAAGAATATAATGTTCTTCTATTACTGAATACCTGTACATAATACAATCAGTTCAATAGAAATCCCAGTACTACTCCTGAGTCTGAAGATAAATATGCCAGTAATGTCAGTCTGACATTAAACACATTACTTTATTTCACGAAAAGAAAAGTATCAGAAAATGAAACACAACCTACTGTGCTACAGATTACCATATTTTCCAGTCTAAAAATTGGTATTTTTATCATAGTTTAGCTGATCCTGCAACTTATAGTCAGGTGCGCCTTGTATATCAAAATATACATAATTTGACTGAAAATGTCAAGTGGTCTTACCACAACAAAAGGATGAATAATAAATATTTTACATCTGGGGTGTATACAAGTATACTCATAAATGCAGTGACTACATTTTAATTTACCACTTTAAAATAAATTTTTAAGGATTATTTTTAAATTAAATTATATGCATTTTAGCAATAAAGACCAGGACCAATACTGAAAATGGCTTAGCTTTTTCTAAATAATGTTTGACAAATTATACATAAACTGTTAAAAAAGTGTTTTAGTATATTCAAAAAGAGGATTACATTTTATTCTCCTTGAATTTTCCTGTAAAATGTAACATTTTCAATTACAAAAAAAAAACAGGTTACAAAACTGACAAAACAGTCACACCATGTTACTATGTTACTTTTCAAGAAAAAGTGGCACAAAAATTCAAACATGAGAGTCAGCAAGTATAACTGAACTTGTGCATTTTATTATTTTCATTGAGGAAAAAAATGCCAACAACTAAAATTGGGCATTTTCGATGAACTAATTTTAGAATTTATAAATGGACCCTGCCATGTTGACCTGCTTTTTTGTTTTTGCTTGACAATGTCATATATTGGGGGATATGAGGATCTATTATTTTGTAATAATCATGAAACACTAGAAAGTTAATACATGTTATTTTACAGATATAAATTCTTTTTTTTTGCCTAATAATGAACATGTTTTTGAAATTTCATATGTTTTTGAAGCTGTTGTTCATTTTCATCTTTGTCAATGTCCATCCACTACTGCTACACTTGATATATTATTTATGTATTTATTTATTATATATTTTTAAGTTGTTAGTGAATGGAATAAAAATATTATTAATTATATATATTTTATTGTATAGATATTATATAGTCCACAAATTCTCCAAAGTTACCATAATATTCAGAACGTTTTATTCATTGTTAAACAAGACAAATGTACAACTTTGCCAAAATAACAGATAATGTGTTTTATTGATACTTTCAAAAAAATTTTTTAGCAAGTTTTAGAATTTGGTGCCAAGTTTTTTTGGTTACAACACTTTGACATTTTTGCCATTGTCCCCTAAAAGCCCCATAAAATTGATCAAATGCAGAAATTTTAGATTGACTCTTCAAATAAGAGAATGAATAAGAATAAGAGAATTCAAGTTATTTGTTCATTCATTTTAAAATTTTCTCTGATGTTAGCTGGTAGCTGCTAACGCTCCAGCTGAACAACAACTGTTCGCAGGCTCTGTTGTTCAGTTGGAGCATTAGCATTTTTTCCTAATTTTATCTTTATTCCTATTCTGGGGTTGCTTTTAAAGATTGGCCCCTTTTGTGGTGTATATTTCTGGTTTAAACTAATGCAGTCTTTTTTGTGGGGGGGGGGGGGGGGGGGGGGTAGTGACAGGACGATCACCTCCAAGACGACCACTCCCTCGTTAAAGAAGCTGAGGTAAAGGTGATGGACTGGCCGAGCATGTCTCCAGATCTGAACCCTACTGAGCATCTGTGGGACGTCCTCAGAAGGAAGGTGGAGGAACACGAGGTCTCTAACATCCACCAGCTCTGCGATGTGGTCATGGAGGTGGAAAAGGACTCCGTTGGTAAAATGTGAAGCTCTGGTGAGCTCTAAGCCCAAGAGAGTTAAGGCAGTGCTTAAAAATAATGATGGACACAAAAATAACGCTTTGGGGTGTGCTCACTTTTGTTGACAGCAGTTTTAGACATTATTGTCTGTGTGTTATTTCAAGGTGGCAGTAAACTGACACTGTTGTACAAGCTGGACACTCACTATTGTATCACAGTGTCACTTCCTTAATGTTTTCCCATGAAAAGATCTAATAAAATATTAGCAGAAATGTGAGAGGTGTACTCACTTTTGTGAGATACTGTTTTTGGAAATTCCACTTACTTCACATAAACTGAGACTGAGTGAGACTCTGCATCATAAAGAAAAGTGTTAACAATTCTACAGTTAAGGTGAATAACATTAAAACTGACTTGGTTTTGTTAGTTATGTGTGTGACAGAAAAGTGGACAGAATTAGTCTTGTTATGTAGGACTCAAAACATGAAGTCATATTACATATAAAGGAACATTTTCTGATTGAAAAATGTTTGCACATCTTTATTTCAGAATTTTTGGTTTGCAGAACTTGAAATCTGAAGTTGTTATACATATGTAAGGTACATTTAATGAACAAAAACTAACAAGTTGGCAGAGCTTTAATTCAACTGAATTATTTTGTGTGCAACTCAAAAAAATAAGTTACAACAACTTTAATGATAAGTTATCTCAACAAAAACTTATTTGTTTGATCAAACTTAAGATTTCTAGTTGGACCTCAAAACTCAAAAATTCTGTGGAGACTGTTGCCTTGAAAATTTGAGTTGGCACAACTTTTTTGTTTTTACAGTGTAGTGACACTTTTTGATTTGCTCGTAGGACTGAATTATGTTTGATATCACTGATATCAATTTTATGCCCATACTCGTCTGCCTCTGTTACTCGCTCAGCCTTTTAGAAAACGTTTGCTCAAACAGTTTGTCTGAAAGCTTTGCTCTAGTCTAATAAACCTGCCAGCAGAGAGGTGTTTGTTACGCCTCCAGGTGACGGACATGCTCTCACAAGGAGGTGCAAGCTGCAGTAAACATTAGAGAACAGAGCTGAGGAGCTGAGGCCACACCCACTTCCTGTGAACAACAGTTTGGAGGATTTACAGAAACAGCCTGTTCTGTGCAGGGCTGAAACTGAGGGGTTTACAAGCATCTGAGAGGAATTAAAAGGGTCTTTAAACATCCCCTCTCTGGCAGCTTCATGATGAACACCCTCTAAACTGCTCATCAACACAATACCTGATAAGACAATCACATAGCAGCAACTCAGATCATTCTGGGATATGGACATGATGAAGGTGACAAAGCTCACTGCAGCACTGGCATGTTCTGTCTGACACTGCTGATGCACTGGAATTTTAATTGGTAAATGGTAAATGGACTTGAGCTTATATAGCGCTTTTCTAGTCTTGGACTACTCAAAGCTGTTTTACACCGCAGGTCACACCTACCCATTCACACCCATTGACTCTCACATTCACTCTCTGATGGTTCAGAGTTTCTACGTTAGTTATCCATCAGTATCTCTAACACATTCACGCCTTTTCATGCCCATTTACACTCCACTGACGCAGCAGTGGGAGCAACTTGGGGTTAAGTGTCTTGCCCAAGGACACATCGCCGTGTGTCGCCCGGAGCTGGGCTTGAACCTGCAACCTCCTAATCACTGACCAAGCGCTCTATCCAACTGCCCCACCGACGCCCAACTTTAACACAGAGGTTTACAGAGAATGGTCCAAAAAGAGAGAATATCCAGTCCAGAGCAGGAAGCTGAGGCCCCAGCTCACACGGCTCGCTGATGCAGCACAGTGGAGGATGATTAAAGTGTCTTCAGATGGATGATCCTCCCTGCCTTGGAGCAGCGGTGCAGGCCGCGCTGGTGTGGTTGGGTCATGATGAGGTTTTATTGCTGTGAGGCTCTGCTGCCCCCTGGAGGCCAGGTAAACATCGATCTGACCCTGGAATGTCCACCGAAGGCTTTAGCAGTGTTTTGTGTGTTTTAGTGGGCATTGATTTGGTCTAAAGGGTTAACGGTTTATCGATCAGCACGTTTACTTTAACAGAATGAAGACAAATGTTCCTCACTGTTAGAGGTGCTGCTGTGAAACATTCTTTAAATTACCTGCACATTTATCTGCACCCATTCACCTGTGCTGTTTATCACGGCACAGTAACTGTCAACTTAAACATTTCAATAAAATACATTTGATTTGTTTTCATTAAAGCAATAAAGTCTTATTTTTATCAGTCAGAAATAAAAGTAGACAATAACTAATAACATTTTTATCTTTATTTGGATCAAGAAGGTAAAAAATGGTTGATCTTCAAAATTTCAGATGTGTCAATTTATCCATGAATATTTATTTGGTATGTCGCTGGTTAAATCCTGAAGCCCCAACAGTCCAGGAGTGGGTCGACACAGTAAAGGACATTTTTTTATGTTAAGAATTATCTTTACTGTCTCCAGAGAGACGTGGTTGTTTTTGGACCAAGTGAGTCAAATATGTGAAGCTTTTATGTGCAGATTTTGCAGAAATAACACCGAAAAATCCTGTTGTGTTTTTATTTGAACAGAACCGTGTTTTAATTATTGTCTCACATTTATGTTAATGTATACCCAATGCTTTTCTTTCTTTTAATTCCCCCCATAATATACGTTTAATGCTCTGGTGCACACTCTTTTTGTCTAATAACATAAGGATATCTGCAAGTCACAAAGTAAGTAAATATAAAAATATTTCTATATAGATGGATATTTGAATTCATATTTCACACCGTGAAGGTTGAAAAGTGCTGCCTTTGGGATTCCTCTGAACAAACTTCTGCTGCACACTGATAGTAAAGTACATCTGTCCAATAATTTAACCAATCAGACTCAATTTTTACTTTAAAATATGTTTATTTAAATCTTGAAGCTTCTTTCAGGTGAAGCATTAAACAATCAGGTGTTTACTCATCCAGTACCATGAGAATAAAAAACACAAATAAAAGGAACAAACAACTTCAGACAGTTTAAAGTGAGTATAAAAAAATAAATATAATTATGAGTAAAAAATGGAATGAACATAAAGTTGGAATGTGTTTCTGGGAGTACCACTGAGGTAGTTTTTAGGTTACAATCATGATTAAATCACTTAGTGGTGTTTGTTTTAATGATCACAGCAGGGAAATAACAAAAAAGACAAATTAATGAATAAAAACAAATTTGGTAAACTGTAAAAACTCAGATCTTAGCAGGTTTATTTGTCCAACTTCAAGTCAAAAATATCCAGAATAATTACTTCAATCTCATATTTGTTTGCAGAGTCCAGATGGATGTCTTATTAAAGGGAAAAAAAACAAAATTAAAGCACTAAATAACTTGTAATAAGAAAATATCTGCCAATGGAACAAGCAAGAAGATCTTCAAATAAGGTACAGGAAATTCAGAGTTTATTTTATTTTTAAAATTCTGAAATAGGATGTGTAGCTGCACATGTCAGGTAATCTTGGCTTATAATGAGTGTTGTGAGATTTATAGAACTGAAATTGGATGATAAACTTCCTTGGATTTGAGTTCCTGCCGTGTTTAAAGGCACCTTTAACCAGAAGTTCCCAAAGTTAAAGTTTCTGTGGATCCTGAATTTAAGCTCCAAACTCCGACCCTCCAGATTTTGATAAAGTGCTCAGTAGTAAACTCTGGTCGGCTCGTATCAAAAGAAAAATATATAAACTGTAGATTTAGTGTGTAAAAGAAAAATATAACCTCCAGCTTCAGTGTGTAAAAGATAAATATAAACTTGTTTCAGTGTGTAAAAGATAAATATAAACTTGTTTCAGTGTGTAAAAGAAAAATATAAACTCCAGCTTCAGTGTGTTAAAGAAAAATATAAACTCCAAGACGTCAGGGTTAAAATCAGGAACATGTTAGGGCTAAAATCAGGAACATGTTAGGGTTAAAATAAGGAACATGTTAGGGTTAAAATCAGGAACATGTTAGGGTTAAAATCAGGAACATGTCGGGGTTAAAATCAGGAACATGTTAGGGCTAAAATCAGGAACACGTCAGGGTTAAAATCAGGAACATATCAGGGTTAAAATCAGGAACATGTCGGGGTTAAAATCAGGAACATGTTAGGGTTAAAATCAGAAACATGTCGGGGTTAAAATCAGGAACATGTCGGGGTTAAAATCAGGAACATGTTAGGGTTAAAATCAGGAACATGTCGGGGTTAAAATCAGGAACATGTCGGGGTTAAAATCAGGAACATGTCGGGGTTAAAATCAGGAACATGTCAGGGTTAAAATCAGGAACACGTCAGTGTTAAAATCAGGAACACGTCAGGGTTAAAATCAGGGACACGTTAGGGTTAAAATCAGGAAGATGTTAGGGTTAAAATCAGGAAGATGTCAGGGTTTAAAATCAGGAAGATGTCAGGGTTAAAATCAGGAACACGTCGGGGTTAAAATCAGGAATATGTCGGGGTTAAAATCAGGATCACATCCGGGTTAAAACCAGGAAGATGTCAGGGTTAAAATCAGGGACATGTTAGGGTTAAAATCAGGAACATGTCGGGGTTAAAATCAGGATCACGTCCGGGTTAAAACCAGGAAGACGTCAGGGTTAAAATCAGGAACATGTCGGGGTTAAAATCAGGAACATGTTAGGGCTAAAATCAGGAACACGTCAGGGTTAAAATCAGGAACATATCAGGGTTAAAATCAGGAACATGTCGGGGTTAAAATCAGGAACATGTTAGGGTTAAAATCAGGAACATGTTAGGGTTAAAATCAGGAACATGTCGGGGTTAAAATCAGGAACATGTTAGGGTTAAAATCAGGAACATGTCGGGGTTAAAATCAGGAACATGTCGGGGTTAAAATCAGGAACATGTCGGGGTTAAAATCAGGAACATGTCAGGGTTAAAATCAGGAACACGTCAGTGTTAAAATCAGGAACACGTCAGGGTTAAAATCAGGGACACGTTAGGGTTAAAATCAGGAAGATGTTAGGGTTAAAATCAGGAAGATGTCAGGGTTTAAAATCAGGAAGATGTCAGGGTTAAAATCAGGAACACGTCGGGGTTAAAATCAGGAATATGTCGGGGTTAAAATCAGGATCACATCCGGGTTAAAACCAGGAAGATGTCAGGGTTAAAATCAGGGACATGTTAGGGTTAAAATCAGGAACATGTCGGGGTTAAAATCAGGATCACGTCCGGGTTAAAACCAGGAAGACGTCAGGGTTAAAATCAGGAACATGTCGGGGTTAAAATCAGGAACATGTTAGGGCTAAAATCAGGAACACGTCAGGGTTAAAATCAGGAACATATCAGGGTTAAAATCAGGAACATGTCGGGGTTAAAATCAGGAACATGTTAGGGTTAAAATCAGGAACATGTTAGGGTTAAAATCAGGAACATGTCGGGGTTAAAATCAGGAAGATGTTAGGGTTAAAATCAGGAACATGTCAGGGTTAAAATCAGGAAGATGTTAGGGTTAAAATCAGGAACATGTCGGGGTTAAAATCAGGAACATGTCGGGGTTAAAATCAGGAACACGTCAGGGTTAAAATCAGGAACATGTTAGGGTTAAAATCAGGAAGATTTTAGGGTTAAAATCAGGAAGATGTCAGGGTTAAAATCAGGAACACGTCGGGGTTAAAATCAGGAATATGTCGGGGTTAAAATCAGGATCACGTCCGGGTTAAAACCAGGAAGATGTCAGGGTTAAAATCAGGGACATGTTAGGGTTAAAATCAGGAACATGTCGGGGTTAAAATCAGGAACATGTTAGGGTTAAAATCAGGATCAAGTCCGGGTTAAAATCAGGAACATGTCAGGGTTAAAATCAGGGACATGTTAGGGTTAAAATCAGGAACATGTCGGGGTTAAAATCAGGAACATGTCAGGGTTAAAATCAGGAACATGTCAGGGTTAAAATCAGGGACATGTTAGGGTTAAAATCAGGATCAAGTCCGGGTTAAAATCAGGAACATGTTAGGGTTAAAATCAGGAACATGTTAGGGTTAAAATCAGGAACACGTCAGGGTTGAAATCAGGAATATGTCAGGGTTAAAATCAGGATCACGTCCATTAGAATCCAGTTGCTAATGGTATGTTTTCATGGTCAAAGAACTTAAATATTTAGATGAAGTAAAGGTAGGACTAATATTTATGGAGAAAATTACATTATGGGAGAGGACTGTGGTGCTGGAGGAGGTCTGCGCTCTCTGAGTGCTTTTCTAGTTTTTTAATTACTTTATTATTCATTTTGTAAGTTTCTTTCTTGTATTTTTTTTGTATCATGCTGCTGCTGTAAATTTGGAATTTTCCCCTGCTGTAGTGCTTTTTAATCCCACAGATCCATAAAATAAAGATTTTATGTTTCAGAAACTTCAGCACAGCTCCCACTGATCCTGTTGGAGAAGCTGTTTTAATTTTACCCTTTAAGGGGCCTTAAATTTGACTAAGAGTTACTTATCTAGTTTGTGTTATTGGTTCTGTTTTGTCTATTTGCCTGTTCTTTGAATTTTCTTCATTCATGGTTCATGGAAATATCATTTTTTCTCAGTTCGGTCCAAAAACAGATCAGCTGAGATGAGCAGGAATCCTTTATGAAGAGGGTTTTTAATGTTTTTAAGACATAGTGCACGAGTTAGTGATTTAAAACATAGACTCTAGTTTTACAAATAAGATATTATATTTTTGCAAAACTTTGATATTTCTGAGGAGTTTGTCGGCACTGGAAACAAAAAAAAGCCAAATATTTGCATTTCTAGGACGTCTGTGGTTGACAGCTGACATTATCAGTGGTAAAAGAAACAAAGAAATAAAGTTAGAAAGAAAAAAAGGAAATAAAGGAAAAAACAGTTAAAGTAATGACAATGTGGCGTTTAATGCTCGCGGTAAGAGCAACAATGAAGTGCATCTCAAAAGCAATGGCAATGTCCTGATCATAATGTGAAATTAATTTGCTTTATAAAAGCATATTTTTGGATATTTTATTTATATGTCTTTATATTTCTGCTTTTATTAGCCTTTTCTTTTGAAGATTTATCTTTTGATTAATATTGCTTTATATAGCCTCATTATTTTAAAAAATATTTATTTATAAGCACATTTATTTAAATTGTTTAGAATTATTTTAATTACTTGTCTTTATAATGCAATATTAATTATCCTTTTCTTTTATGGATTTATTTTTTTTATCAGTTTTGCTTTGTACAGCACCAATATCATTTTTCTGTTTTATTTATTTATTTATATATTTCCACGTTTGTTAGCTTTTTCATTTATACAGCAGGACGTCAGAGGAGGGTTGTTACCTTGCTGCAGGATTCTCTGCATGTAGTGGTTGAGTTGATGCAACTCAGTGTTGTTGTCGGGACGTCCCGTCTGCAGACTGAGGGGGTCCACGAGGGTCTCTGCGAGGGCCAGAGAGGCGTCCAGCAGCTCCTCCTCCAGCTGGCTGCTCTTCACCGTTACTGTGTGCAGGTCGTCGAGGATGCACTCGAACACGCAGTCGTGGAGGTCGACTTCGTGCTTTGGGGGGCGGGGAGGTGGAGGAGGGGGGCGGGGAGGCCAGGAGGCGGTGGCGGCGGGCTGGACCACGTAGTGAAGCGGGTTCAGGGAAGAACTCGCAGCGAAGCTGTTGGCCAGGGAGGAGATCTGCTGGGCCAGGATGCTGATCTCTGCTCGCTCTCTCTCGCTGTAATCACACGCTGAGGAGGGCGGGGCCAAGAGGCTGAAGGTCAAAGGTCGGGGGACCTGCTGCATGTGCTCAGTGCTGCCCCCGTGCTGCAGGACGGCGAAGTCTTCGTGATGACGAGCACAATCCACGGAGCTGTCGCACACGTCCGTCAGAGAGAGGCAGTCTGGGACCAGGCGCATGTCCGAGGGTTCAAACTCCAACGATGATGATGAAGAAGGGGGCGGGGTCAGGGCGATGAAGGCCTCCAAGCTTTGACCGGGCACGACATCTGAGGGTGAGGAGAAGGAGCTCTCAGGTGAGGACATCAGCTCCATGAAGAGGTCAGGGCCGAGCTCCTCCTGCTGCAGGGCGGAGCAGGAGGAGGAGGCGGAAGGGGTGGGGCTGTAGGGTGGTGTGAAGAGGGCGGGGCTGTAGGGCGGCGTGAAGAGGGCGGGGCTGTCACCTGAGGGAGCAGGTGAGGAGACCAGGTAAACATCTCTAGCTCGGGCGCTCTGCTCCTCGCCTTCTGACGTCCTCCGCCTTTTGGAGCCTTTAGCGGCGCTCTGAGTCGGCGGCGAGAGCTTGAAGGTGCCGCCGCCGAGCTTCTCCTGCAGGAAGATGGCCTCCGCCTCACTGCAGGAAGTCAATGACAATTTTTAATTAAAAGTAAACACAAAACCGTTTGTTTTTAGTCTGGCTTTAGCTGAATTTCATTTTAGTCTCTTAATTTGCGTTTTACATTTAGAGGCAGGCTAGCACTACCCATTCATTTTCATTCTCAAAGCTAAGCTAACATGTGGTTAGCGAGCATACAGCACACAGAAAACACAGTTTCTGCTCTAAGAAGAGTAAAGTTCGTACCAGATGATGAAGTTAGTGCAGCTAACGCCCCGAGTCTCAGAGAGCTTGTTAGCCTGGGTGTAGATCCAGGTCCACGTCAGGTCTCTGCTCTGCAGCCTGAGCACCAGCTCCACCCGAGAGCCTTCGTCTGCGTGAACTGGACCAGACAGAGGAGCAAATATTCAAGGTTAAATATTCTGGGTCATTTTCATGCCTGCAGGAGGCGGAGCTAAGATCTAATCTTTATTAGTTTAAAAACTAAATAAAGATGTTTAAAAAATAAAACCTAAGTTATAAACTCAGTCGGTGTATTCGATGGAGCTTCAGAGGTGTTTGATAGTTTGGTTTAATTGAAGCTCTCAGAGTAAAGAAAGTTCCTGAAGCTTCGTGCACACTCACTCAGGCTCCTGTGAGAAGCTGCACATGCAGACAGATCTTCAGGATGGACCAGACCGTACCAGGACCGAGACACCAGGTCCTCGGCCGAAAACCCCAAACAGCAGGAAACACTGAACGACAAGGACGCCAAACTTTAGTCAGGGAATGAAGATCAGGGCCGTTAACACAAAACTTTCTCCAGGAGGACTCCTAAACGACTCTAAAGGTTCCTCACTAAGATTTTTCTCCTCAGACTGTTCACAGAGCTGCTGAGGCTAACAGAAAGGGGGCGGAGCCTGTACCTGTCCGACAGCTCCGTGAAGCTCATGTCAGGTCTGTGGATGCTGCTGAAGCTCAGACGGAGACTGGAGTCCTGCAGACGGTCCACCGTGGGGGAGCAGAGGGCCACGAACAGAGGCTGAGGGGAGGGGGAGGGGAAAGACCGGAAGCTTCCTCGGACCAGCATGGAGCAGCAGCCGCCACGCTGCAGCCTGAAGGCCTTGGAGGTCTGCATACGACAGACGAAGCTCCTCTCTGTGGAGATACAGCAAACGTTTACAGCTGTTTTAGGATTTAAAAGGTTTGAAACGATGCATGAAGCTGATTTATTATTTTTTAATTAGGAAGACAGCAGCTGAAAAACAGAAAAGATACAACGAACATTCTTTTGTTTGAATTTAACAAACCAATTAATACATGAACAGTGTCTCTGTGCCATGTAAATCAATAAAAATAACATGTAAATCAATAAAAATAACATGTAAATCAATAAAAATAACACGTAAATCAGTAAAAATAACACGTATATCAATAAAAATAACACGTAAATCAGTAAAAATAACATGTAAATCAATAAAAATAACATGTAAATCAATAAAAATAACATGTATATCAGTAAAAATAACACGTAAATCAGTAAAAATAACACGTATATCAATAAAAATAACACGTAAATCAGTAAAAATAACATGTAAATCAATAAAAATAACATGTAAATCAATAAAAATAACATGTATATCAGTAAAAATAACATGTAAATCAATAAAAATAACATGTAAATCAATAAAAATAACACGTAAATCAGTAAAAATAACATGTATATCAGTAAAAATAACATTTAAATCAGTAAAAATAACATGTCAATCAGTAAAAATAACATTTAAATCAGTAAAAATAACAAAGGAAATTACAAATTGTCAAATACTGACAACCCATTGAACAAAACATACTAAAAAAAGGACAAGAAGAGAAAAAGGGAAAAAAATAAATACAATGATAGAAGTTTCCGCATCAGAATTGATGAATTAAAGAATATTGATTAAACAATAAGAAGTAATAAAAATAAATTATGAGTATCCAATGCAGCAATAGAAAGTAATTGTAAGCATTTCAGAGAATAAGTGAGTGAGTAAAGTTCACCTAGGGCAAATTTAATGAAAATAAAACACATTTGGAAAAGAGATCTGCTGATCTCAATGGGACTAACCTGGTTAAATAAAGGTTAAATATATATATTTTTAAATTAATAATTACATACCTTAAAAACTGTTAAAATGATAAACAAAATAAAATAATAATAAATAAATTAATTAATAAAATAAAGTAAAACAAAAAATAATAATAATAAATAAAGGATGGACTGTCAATGCAGAGAGAAGGTTGGCAGAGAGTTAAAGCAGCTGATTTAAGAGTGCAGAGTTAGAAAGCCCTCAAACTTACCTGACCATGAGTTATTTTCAAAAGTCAGGTTTGATTTAACAACATCGACGTCACACTGCTCCACCATGTCGAAGAAAGAGTCTCCCTGAAGAACATCGAGCTGCAGGAAGAGAAAATGTTCCAGTTAGATATAACAGATTAAAAACATCTGTGAGGCTTCATAAACTGGAAAGTCTCTACAGCTTCAGAGTTCATATTAAAAAGTAAAAACGGACACTTTTAAATCCTAAATCATCTCCTGACCTGATGTGTCAACTTTGATTTCTCATCAGTATAAAAAACAGAAGGATGTTTTTGAGTAAAGGAAACAGAAATAAGTCTGAGCTCATGTTCAGAGTTTATTTTATCATCCTGAGCACATCCCTGCTCCGTGCACTCACCATGGAGAAGCCCAGATATTCATGCACGTTCTCAGACACACACACCAGCCTCCCCTCTGCCGTGGAAACCAGGATGAAGCCGTGCAGCGCCGGGAGAACAGACTCGAACGGAGGAGCCGAGAAGTTTGATCTGTGTGCAGCTGAAGAGAGTCCTGACAGAAAAACAAGGATTATTAAGATTATTATTATATTATATATATAATTATTATTATTCAAACTCAGGGCAGGTACAGTCGTCCCAGCTTTTGTTACTCTGACAAACTCTGACCCAAAAAACAAATATAAACAAACTGTTAAAGCCACAGTTTAACTTCTTTTACATTTCAAAAAGTAGTGGGATGAAGTCAAACTGAACTCTTTGTTTAATTCTTTAATAAGATTATTTTAAACCTGTGCACTGCAGTAAATATCAGCCAAAGATGTTCGTTGGAGTTTAGAGAAAAAAGGGTTACGGTTACCTGCTTTGGAGTTTTTCAAACTTTCTGTTTGATATTGAGAATTTTTTAATTATGGGGACAAAATATTGCACTGTAAGTTACACTGTAACTGAGTTTCATTAACTCTACAGCATTTTACTGTAACATCTACAGCTACCTACTGTAAACAGATAAGCAGTACATTACTGTAAACAGATATGCAGTACATTACTGTAAACAGATATGCAGTACATTACTGTGAACAGATATGCAGTACATTACTGTAAACAGATAAGCAGTACATTACTGTAAACAGATATGCAGTACATTACTGTAAACAGATATGCAGTACATTACTGTAAACAGATAAGCAGTACATTACTGTAAACAGATATGCAGTACATTACTGTAAACAGATATGCAGTACATTACTGTGAACAGATAAGCAGTACATTACTGTAAACAGATATGCAGTACATTACTGTAAACAGATAAGCAGTACATTACTGTAAACAGATAAGAAGTACATTACTGTGAACAGATATGCAGTACATTACTGTGAACAGATAAGCAGTACATTACTGTAAACAGATATGCAGTACATTACTGTAAACAGATAAGCAGCACATTACTGTAAACAGATAAGAAGTACATTACTGTAAATGACAAAATATTGTGGAGAAAAAAAAAATATATATTTTTTGTGTAAAAATATACAGAATTTACAGTAAAATCTACTATTATTTACCGTAAAATGTCCATACAGCAAATACTGAAAACGGCAATCATCGGGAGGAAAAAAAAGTCTTTCCAGGAAAACTGACCAGTTGCAGGTAAGATTTTTAGATAATGTTTTTATATAGATGGATGAAACCATTGTTCGAGTAAAAGTATTTCATTGTGTATTATTAATTACAAAATCATAAATTTTTCCAATAAATGGTCTGTAAAAAAGTTAAAAACATCTTCATATGCATTTAAATATGGAAAGTTTGCTGTTATTTAAAATGCATTAAAAAGTTGTATAATAATGATCCTGTAAATGGAAAAACAGCAAGGACGCTGTTTTTGATAATACAGTAATAATGCTGTAAACTGAAAGACTGTAGTGGTACCTTGAATAAAAATACACAAGTTAATGATTATAGAAAATACAATAATATTCCTGTTAATCTAAATAGAGTTATGCTACCGTAAAGACATTTACAGTAATTTACTGGCATCTTGTTGCCAGTAAATTACTGTAAAATTTACAACAACCTTTTTACAGTGTATCTATTATTACTATTACCAGAAAGCAAGGGAACACTGATTTTAGGACTTTACTGTTTTTCAATGACTAAAAGAAGAGAGAGTAAACACAGACGAGATCAGTGATCACAAACGGTCAAAATCAGACCCCACAGCTTCTCATTTAGACCCCAGAATATCCTCAACTTCTGAAAATATAAGGGCCAGAAATAATGACCTACTCATAAAGAAAAGAGTGAATCTCTGCAACCACAAGGTCTGTTTGAATTATTCTGGTGTCATAACAAAGTAATACTAAGAGATTAGTCCAGATGTGAGTTATCAGTATATGTGTTACTGGGACAGAGGAAATGAAGATAGAAGTCAGAATCATTTGAACATTTCATCCTCGCCTAAAAAAAACAAGTGTTTTATAGTGAATATCTCTTTGTAATGATGCAGCTGCAGCTTTAGAACTCTATGAATGAATGTGAAAATATGTGAACATTACTTCTGCCAAGTTTGAGTCTGATAAAGTGATGCAGAGCAAAGTTAGAGAGGTTTTACTACAGAGTGGTCAGGCCCAATCTTGGACCAGTTTGGCTCCATTAGTCCCATTTGACATTTCTGAAACACCAAACTTTAGATTTACCTTTTAGGTCACTTTGGTGTTCATTACACCAAATTACAACAGTTTTTATTGTCTTCTGATTATCTGTGGCAGCCTTTCAGAAAAAATGAATGGTCATTTTCCATTCAAATAAATTCATACAAATGAACCCAAGTCTGAATCAAAGTGAAACAGATTTGGATATTTGATCATTCTTTTGTTTGGTGTTGTCGTTGTGTTTGGTTTGTGTAAAAATGGCTTATATGGTTGTGCAGCTGAAAATGTTTCTGTTTAATTTGACATGCAGCATGACTATTTTTCTACATGAACAGTTCAGTTTTACTTCTGTTTCTGTTGGAGAGCATCAAGCATTCCTGAAATCAGGGATTTTGGGGCTGAACAGGTAAATAACATTTTTACTTTGCTTTTTAAAGTTGAAAAATAAAAAGGTAGACGCGCACATGCTGTGTTTGCTTTTTAAGAAAACTGTAAACTGATGTACATATCCCACAGGAGCTGACCCTCCTTTTCTGCCCTGAGCAGCTTTGAATGCACAAAATAAACATTTAATGCTGATCATTGGTGTCCTGAACAAACAGCTGTACAACAGGAATTAATGCTAACTTGTGCACATGCTCTTTTTTAGACCCACTAAAGTCTCTGAGTCTCCACATCACTGCAGCAGAAGTGAAATATTTTGTTATTTTTGGTATCAGCCTCTTTATCCCTGGTCAAACAGTCCCAGCTGGTCCAGTGTGAAGTTAAAGACTTTTCAGACTCACCCTGCAGATGGACGGACTTCCTGATGAAGGTGCACACCGCCGCCATGGAGTGCAGGTAGGACAGCCTCTCCTGGTCGTCCTGGCTGATGGGCAGCAGGGCCCGCAGGCTCCTGATCTCGTGGTTGATGTGGTCCCGTCGGGCTTTGGAGGCTCCTTTAGTTGACCGCTGAGGCCCCATGATGTCTTTGGAGGAGACTGGAGGACAGAGGAGTTTTCTGCAGGAGCTCAGCCTGCTGTCATGTCTCTCAGGCTCCTGTGTGTGAGTGCTGATCAGGATCTGTGCTGCTTTATAACCACCACAGCCTCTGCGTGGGCGGCCACAGGGAGGGGGGGCCGGCCTTCTGCTGATCCTCATCTCCTTATAAAGAGGGAGTCCTCTCCACGCAGAGCCCACGTCACAGACCCACATCGACCTGAAAAAGGAGAATCAGACGTTTATATCACAGATTTATTACAAAACCCAAAACCAGTGAAGTTGGCACGTTGTGTAAATCATAAATAAAAACAGAATACAATGATTTGCAAATCCTTTTCAACTTATATTCAATTGAATACACAGCAAAGACAAGATACTTAATGTTCCAACTGAGAAACTTTATTTCTTTTGCAAATAATCATCAACTTACAATTTAATGGCAGCAACACGTTGCAAAAAAGTTGTCACAGGGTCATTTTTACCACTGTGTTACATCGCCTTTCCTTTTAACAACACTCAGTAAACCTTTGGGAACTGAGGAGACCAATTTTTGAAGCTTTTCAGGTGGAATTCTTTCCCATTCTTGCTTGATGTACAGCTTAAGTTGTTCAACAGTCCGGGGTCTCCGTTGTTGTATTTTATGCTTCATAATGCGCCACACATTTTCAATGGGGGACAGGTCTGGACTACAGGCAGGCCAGTCTAGTACCTGCACTCTTTTACTACGAAGCCACGCTGTTGTAACACGTGCAGAATGTGGCTTGGCATTGTCTTGCTGAAATAAGCAGGGGCGTCCATGAAAAAGACGTTGCTTGGATGGCAACATATGTTGCTCCAAAACCTGTATGTACCTTTCAGCATTAATGGTGCCTTCACAGATGTGTAAGTTACCCATGCCTTGGGCACTAATACACCCCCATACCATCACAGATGCTGGCTTTTGAACTTTGCGCCTATAACAGTCCGGATGGTTCTCTTCCTCTTTGGTCTGGAGGACACGACGACCACAGTTTCCAAAAACAATTGTAAATGTGGACTGGTCAGACCACAGAACACTTTTCCACTTTGCATCAGTCCATCTTAGATGAGCTCGGCCCAGAGAAGCCGGCGGTGTTTCTGGGTGTTGTTGATAAATGGCTTTGGCTTTGCATAGTAGAGTTTTAACTTGCACTTACAGATGTAGACGAACTGTAGTTACTGACAGTGGTTTTCTGAAGTGTTCCTGAGCCCATGTGGTGATATCCTTTACACAGTGATGCCAGTTTTTGATGCAGTACCGCCTGAGGGATGGAAGGTCACGGGCATTCAATGTTGGTTTTGGGCCTTGCTGCTTCCGTGCAGTAATTTCTCCAGATTCTCTGAACCTTTTGATGATATTACGGACCGTAGATGATGAAATCCCTAAATTCCTTGCAATAGCTGGTTGAGAAATGTTGTTCTTAATCTGTTGGACAATTTGCTCACGCATTTGTTCACAAAGTGGTGACCCTCGCCCCATCCTTGTTTGTGAATGACTGAGCATTTCAGGGAAGCTGCTTTTATACCCAATCATGGCACCCACCTGTTCCCAATTAGCCTGTTCACCTGTGGGATGTTCCAAATAAGTGTTTGATGAGCATTCCTCAACTTTCTCAGTCTTTTTTGATGTTGATGATATAAGTTGAAAGGGATTTGTAAATCATTGTATTCTGTTTTTTTTACAACTTCACTTGTTTTGGGTTTTGTAATAAAGACACATCAGGATCATCTTAGAGACGGGATGGAAAAATGGGGTCATATTTATGTCCATTTTTATCATTTAAAGACTGTAAGACACTAGTTACAATGAAAACTAGTCTTTCTAAAGTAGAACTTATTGAGCTGAAAGCAGAATGTGAATAAATGCAGGAAACAACACTTACAGATTCTTTGAATTCAGCTTTATTTTCTGGTGTTTCTTTGAATGCCTGAGACTTGTTTTTTTAAGTTAATAGGTAGGACTAGATAAGTTATGTATTTCATTCTCCAACCTTTTCAAATAAACAGGGGCAAGAAAAGACTGGAAAAGCTGAACAAGAGTAAAAAATCACCTGTTTGAAACATATAGGTGAACAGGTTAGCGGTTAGCTAACGTTTATCAACTTACAACAGCAACGAGTTCAAAGATTTAATCATCTACAGGTCATAATGTCATCAAAGAGTCAGTGAACCACAGAAATTTCTGCATGGAAGCACCAAGGATGAAAACCAACATTGCATGCCTGTGACCTGCGTTATAAAGCAGCATCATTGCGTAAAGGACATCAGGAACACTTCAGAAAACCTTCGTCAGCTAACACAGTTCATCTCTACAGCTACAAGGTCAAAGGTCAAACTCTACCACGTAAAGACAAAGACAAACATCAACAGAAACACCGACGAGCTCGTCTGAGATGGACTGAGGCAAAGTGGGAAAGTCTGCTGTGGTCTGAGTCCACATGTCAGACTGTTTTTGGACATCACGGTCGTGGACTCCTCCAGGACCAACCAGACTGTTATCAGAGCAAAGGGCAAAAGATGAGGGTATAAGTGCCCATGGCATGGGTAACCTGCACATCTGTTAAGGCTCCATTACATACAGGTTTAGGAGCAACCCGCTGCAGTCCACGCCTGTCTCCGCTGAACAGGGACTAGACCGACCCGCTGCAGTTCAAGCCTGTCTCCACTGAACAGAGACTAGACTGACCTGCTGCAGTCCACGCCTGTCTCCGCTGAACAGGGACTAGACTGACCTGCTGCGGTTCACGCCTGTCTCCGCTGAACAGGGACTAGACTGACCTGCTGAAGTCCTCCTGTCTCCACTGAACAGGGACTAGACTGACCTGCTGCAGTCCGCCTGTCTTCGCTGAACAGGGACCAGACTGACCTGCTGCAGTCCACGCCTGTCTCCACTGAACAGGGACTAGACCGACCCGCTGCAGTCCGCCTGTCTCCGCTGAACAGGGACTAGACTGACCTGCTGCAGTTCACGCCTGTCTCCGCTGAACAGGGACTAGACCGACCTGCTGCAGTCCGCCTGTCTTCGCTGAACAGGGACTAGACTGACCCGCTGCAGTTCACGCCTGTCTCCACTGAACAGAGACTAGACTGACCTGCTGCAGTCCACGCCTGTCTCCACTGAACAGGGACTAGACTGACCTGCTGCAGTCCACGCCTGTCTCCGTTGAACAGGGACTAGACTGACCTGTTGCAGTCCACGCCTGTCTCCGCTGAACAGGGACTAGACTGACCTGTTGCAGTCCACGCCTGTCTCCACTGAACAGTGACTAGACTGACCTGCTGCAGTCCACGCCTGTCTCCGCTGAACAGGGACTAGACTGACCTGCTGCAGTTCACGCCTGTCTCCGCTGAACAGGGACTAGACTGACCTGCTGAAGTCCTCCTGTCTCCGCTGAACAGGGACTAGACCGACCTGCTGTAGTCCACGCCTGTCTCCGCTGAACAGGGACTAGACTGACCTGCTGCAGTTCACGCCTGTCTCCGCTGAACAGGGACTAGACTGACCTGCTGAAGTCCTCCTGTCTCCACTGAACAGGGACTAGACCGACCTGCTGCAGTCCTCCTTTCTCCGCTGAACCTTTGAAATATTTTTCAGGCATCAAAGTAAAAATTAGTGAATTTTTGTAAAACTATTAAATCAGTTAATTTATCAAATATCTCGTGCTTGTGAACTGAGTTGATTATGTTGGTTTTAATTTTGTTTTTCTTTCTGACTTTCTTTTTAAAGAAATGTTCATGAATCTTCTGAGTCTGGGAGGGCTGGTGTTTCCTGTTCTTTAGTTTTGATTTTGTCAGACGAGCTGTGAGGACGGCTGGTCTGGTTTAAAGAGCGGTTCTATAAACTCAAGATTTAGGTTCATCTAATTTAAAGTTTTTCATGAATTATTCCAAAACTAGACCAAATGTTTTGATTCAGTCTCACCCTCCTGTGATTGGTGTGGTACTGCAGAAGGCTCACTATGAACTTTGAACTGGCATTGTCCAGTACAAAGTCATTTCTGGAGTGAAATATTTAACTGGTTTTCCAAACAAAATGACATAAATATTCAGCCAGACTTTAATTCAGGGCCTCAAAAACATTTCTTCATGCAGACATAGTTGCAGATAAATAATTGATAAACTGGAAGTCTACAACATCCCTATGTTTGAAAAGAGAGCAGAGCTCTAACAGGTATTTTATGACGGTGTGGAGACCCTTCCTGACATTGTTGGATAAAACTTAAATGTAATATTATGGTCTGTGCTGCTCTGTTATGTCCATATTATGTATGATCTCAGTCTGGTTCGGCATACTGACTGATGATTCTGACTCCCATCCATGTGTTTGTTTTGTTTCTCTTTGAATCAGCTCTTACCATCTGCTTTGACATTCGATCGTCTCCCTGCCCCTCTTCTTCTTCTTTTTGTTATCTTCTCCGTCTGCTGGTGATTCCACTGCGTGTCCTCGCTCGTGTGTCTGCATCACAAGAAATAAAGTTTAAAGACATATATCAGTTTTTATATCATCGATGATATTGTCTCTCTGTCACTGCAAAGCAAAGAATAATTTCCACCTTGTACAAGTTAATAAATGATGCTAATCCTCCTCACCGAGGAAATCAAGAAGCGAAGGGAAACTGACCTGGGTGTAAAAGTTAATGATGAAACACGTGCGGCCTCTCTCAAGCGTTTACCTGGGTCTTCAATCTGTGATGCAGCTGAAGTGGTTTTAAGAGCTCACCAATGCACAGCAGACATGCTCTGGTCACACCCTCCATTTTCTGCTCAAACATTTTTGATGCATTCACGAAGATTTTGGGGAAAAGGTGTGTCCTAGACCCTGAGTGAGGAATTAGGAATTAGCCCATTGACTGTCCCAAGTAAAGGACGAGCTGTTGGACCAAACACTGTAGTTTCTGTAGAAAGCACTGGGTGTTGAAAATCAATGTTACGGGCTGAGCTGTGAGTGTCCCGGTGCTTTGGCTGTTTTGGTATGCTGTGTGTTGTCAGGTGGTTCCAAATGTACCACCTGACAACACACAAATATAAATGTATAATTATGTGCTACATAATGTAATGTATACTCTGAGCCAATACAAAAACATGGTAGTGCAAAACTTTTATGCAAAGACCTTTGTTCACGTGAAACTGTCCACTTCATTAATAAACCTCTCTAATAATAAACTCTTTAATTAATAAACTAGCAAGGCTAGTTCTCCTTTATTTGACTTATTTGAAATGTCTTAAACCCAGAGCAGTATTGCCAATGATGAGTGTACAAAAAGGTAAAATAATGAAATTATGGCTGGATAATTATTGATTTTCTCACTCAAAATACTTTATTCAAGTCTCGTGCATTTGGAGATGTTTTAAAATACTTCTTTCTGATCTCAATTCAAGTCGACGTCTTAAATTAAGAACACTTTCTAAATCCTAAGACTTAAAATGAGTTAAAAACACTTGAAATAAAAAGAATGGTACAAAAATACATGCTTTCTTTCAGGAGTAAAATGTTACTTTCAAGCCTCACAGCCTTATTATGAGACATAAAATTCTTACATTCCAAGAAAAAATATAACTTTAAAAGAGCCATTAAAACTTATTTTAAGACCTCCTTAGTCATCTGAGTCTGAGAAATGATGTCTTATATCAAGAAGGATTTCAAAAAGTCTTAGCTTCTCTGTTTTCTGTTAGAATCTCCTCTTCATGTCTTTATGTGTGTGTGCTGTATGTGGACTGTGAGGGTTTTTTTGGTGGGGTTATTTTTTATTGTATTTAATTTTTTACATTTTATTATTTTATTTTCTTCATTTCCATGTGAAGCACTTTGTGCTACAAAATTTTGTATGAAAAGTGCTATAAAAATAAAGTTTGATTGATTGAAGACAATTTTCACTTGTCCCATTTTTTTGCTCAGTTCTAGCAAAAATGTCTTGTTTTATTATTTTTTAAACTTATTTTTAGATCAGCATTTTTTCCCGTGTGTCCCTGCTTTGACCACTCTGACTGTAAGAAGCCTCCTGCTGAGCTGGAAACAGCAAACTCCACAGAGGAGGAGAAGGAGGAGGACTGAAGAGGAGGAGGAGGACTGAAGAGGAGGAGGGGGAGGAGGAGGAGGAGGAGGAGGACTGAAGAGGAGGAAAAAGAGGATGAGGAGGAGGAAGAGGAGGAGGACTGAAGAGGAGGAGGACTGAATAGGAGGAGGAAGAAGAGGACTGAAGAGGAAGAGGAAGAGGAGGAAGAGGAGGAGGAGGAACACTGAAGAGGAAGAGGAGGACTAAAGAGGAAGAGGAGGAGGAGGAAGAGGACAAGGAGGCAGACTGAAGAGGAGGAGGACTGAAGAAGAAGAGGAGGACTGAAAAGGAGGAGGGAGGAGGAGGAAGACTGAAGAGGAAGAGGAGGAGAAGGAGGAGGAGAAGGACTGAAGAGGAGGAGGAGGAGGAGGAAGAGGAGGAGGAGGAAGAGGAGGAGAAGGAAGAGGAGGAGGCAGACTGAAGAAGAGGAGGATTGAAGAGGAGGAGGAGGAGGACTGAAGAGGAGGAGAAGGAGGAGGACTGAAGAGGAGGAGGAGGAAGAGGAGGAGAAGGAGGAGGAGGAGGAGGGGGAAGAAGAGTAGGAAGAGGAGGTCCCGGACTGAAGAGGAGGAGGAGGAGGAAGAGGAGGAGGACTGAAGAGGAGGAGGACTGAAGAGGAGGAGGAGGAAGAGGACTGAAGAGGAAGAGGAGTAGGAGGAGTGAAGAGAAGGAGGAGGAGGAGGAGAAGGAGGAGAAGGAGGAAGAAGAGAAGGAAGAGGAGGAGAAGGAGGAGGACTGAAGAGGAGGAGGAGGACTGAAGAGGAGGAGGACTGACCTGCACCTCCTGCAGGAGGAGCTTTAGACGAGCAGACCCTGATTGTCAAACTCTTTCAGAGAGGAGGTGTCTGACGTTGAGGAGAAACTAACACGATGCCGAGGACATCAGAAACATCGGAATTTAAAAACAAACAAACAAACAAACAAACAAACAAACTAACCCCCATGGAGCAGTCAAACAGCCAAAATGTTGCTGAATAAAGACAAAAATGAGGCATTTTGGACGAATAGATTTAATCAACCAAATCCAACTCAATAAAATAAATGAAGTTTTAACAAAGTCACAGAGCACGTGGCTGCTGCTCTCACCCTCCTGTCACCTGCAGAAACATGTTCACTGCTTAAAAAAAACAAAAACAAAGATTAGAACTGACGACAGCGACAGAGGGATCCTGCTGATCTCATCAAGTGATGACGCTACAGAAATAAGGCCTGGACTAAGTTTAGAGCAGAGGTCTAAGACCTGGACTAAGTTTAGAGCAGAGGTCTAAGACCTGGACTAAGTTTAGAGCAGAGGTCTAAGAGGTTACAAATGAAAGACAGCTTCAAAAATGTAGTGATAAAATCAAAACAAAGGCAAACCAAAAACAACCAACCAACAAAACAGAGCAGTCCTTCAGTCCAGCTCCTGTTTTATCCATTTATCCACTGAAATTATATTTTATGCATTATATTAAATTTGTTTGAGATCTTGTTGTGACCTATGAATTTTAATTAACATTTCCCAATAATCCCGATTTCAGTAAAGTTTTTGGATTACAGTCAATTAAATCACTAAAGACATCGGAGCAGATGATTACTGATAGATAAAAACACACATTAACATTATGAGAGATGCTTTTAAGGCATTTTTCTTTGCAATTAGAAAGTGAAGCAGTTTTATTTATCTTGTCATCTGTGTACATACAGTCGACTGTATTCCTAAATGTTATTGTGAATCAGATTTGATTTATTTTGGATCCACTGTTAGTTACAGCAAATATGCAGGATCTATTCCTCCTGGGCTCCACATGTTACATTTTCAACAACAAATATCCTTTTGAGCCTGACTATATACACTACACTCATAAATCATACAGTAGCTCTATTATTCACCTCTTGATTGCAAAAAGCAAACCAATACACAAGAAAAAGAAAATATAAAAAGGAGAGAAAACCACAGAGCTCTTCTTACCTCTTGGGACTAAAGAAAAATTCACATCATTAGGGAGAAGTAGTAAACATTATTATCTGTCAGGTAAGCCATATGTGAACAAATACATCTTTAATTTCTTGTTGAAGTAACTTCTGTTTCTGTCTGAGATTAAAAAGCTTGGTAATAGATTCCAGGCCACCATTGCTCTGTAGAGAATCTGATGCTGCCTAATACAGTCCATGTTCATCAGTGAAGAATGTTAATTTATTATAGAGCACTTCTGGGATTTTATTCATAATAACGTTCTTTATAAAAGACACTAGTAAATAATATAATTTACGTATAACATGTAACCAGGTTAGTTTATTATGCATCAATGTGCTGCTTGTTTAATATGGATAATTCAAAGCTATATAAGCAGCTTTATTTTGTGCTACTTGCAGCTTATATGAATGACTTTGTGTTGTATTTGACCAAATGACTCCACAATAATCTAAATATGAAAAAACTAGGGCCTGAATAATTTGATTGATTAAGTAGCTTGGCATAAATGTCTTACAGTGTCTTACCACTGCCACCAGAGCACAAAGCAGCTCCATAAAGACATGGAGGACAGAGTCTGGCCTGCACAGAGTCCTGACCTCAACCCCATAGAACACCTTTGGGATGAATTAGAGCAGAGACTGAGAGCCAGGCCTTCTCGTCCAACATCAGTGTGTGAGCTCACAAATGCTCTTCTGGAAGAATGGTCAAAAATTCCCATAAACACTCCTAAACCTTGTGGACAGCCTTCACAGAAGAGTTGAAGCTGTTATAGCTGCAAAGGGTGGACCCACGTCAGATTGAACCCTATGGATTAGGAATGGGATGGCACTTAAACTCATAAGACAGGGGAGAGAATACTTTTGGAAATAAAGTGTATATTTTGATCTTTACTTTTTTCTTGATGTTCAAAATTCGTGTTTGGATCATTTCAGTTCAGTATTAAAGGTCTGTAGTCTGTCCTCTGGTGGTCGGGGTACAGCTTGAGGTCTGATTAGTTTTTATTTGTTGATGAAAATGTTAGTTTAGTTTGTGTTTTTGTTTTTATTTGTTACTGTCTGGGTAAAAAGGCCGTCGCTGTAAACGGACGTGCTCTGCTTTCTTCTGTCTTATTTTTGCTCTTAATAAATTAATTGATTAATGCATCCTAAAGTTAAACCTGTTTCTCGGCCGCCCCGGGGGCCTCGTGCTCTAATGCATCTCCTCTTAAACCCCCTCTGACGGTCTGGATGACGCCAGAGCAGAGAACTAGAACTTGAGTGTGGGGGGGGGCCTCACAAAGACAAAACAAATGAGTCTGAACAAATCCTCAGCGTGATGGTGAAGAGCCGGGGGACTCACAGTCATTTAGCTGAGTGTCTCCTCGCATTAACGCCTCGAGCGGGGGGGCATCTGCAGGCCCGGGGCCAGACGGGGCCCCGTGCAGCCCCGGTTCCTGTGTGCAGCGGGGTCCAGGCGGGACAGGGTGTCTCTGCCACCCCGCTTTAAGCCGACCCCACGTCTGCGGCCTGCACTTAAGGCGGCAGATAACGGCGGGTTTATGGCAGGAGGCCGCTGACAGACGGGAACAAACTGCTGCAGGAGCTGAGCTCCACGCTGAGGCCCTTTGCACTGAGGCCCCACGAGGCCCCATCACGGGGGGGTGAGGTGGCACCAGGGCAGCAGAGCACCACAGAAGAAGACGTGAGGGTCATTAGAGGATCAGACGGAGCTTCTGCAGGACGTCCAGTTCAAAGACTTCAGAGAAGTTAACGGGCGAATCAGGAGAGATTTAGAGACGAGGTTAGAAACTGTACAGAAGCTGATGGGCAGGACTGACCATCACACTCTATAAGGAAAAGACTTAATGATTAAATCTCATAATAAACTCTTTAACAGCAGCACTGCAGCAGTTTTTATAATAAAACTCAATATTTTTTAGACCTGAGCTTGAAAATAAGATGTTATGCCACTTTACTGCACTGGTTCAGCAACCTTTTTGATTTTAACCAAAATACTTATTTTCTTAATTAAGACTACTTTAAATTAAATGAAATCTTATTTATGACAGATATCAACATGGAAAGGTGTTTATGAATAAAACTGAAAAGAGTTCATCTTCTGGTGCACCAGTAGACTTTACAAATGGAGCAAAAAATGTTCTCCAATAGTCTTACTCTGCTAAAAAGGGCTGTGGAAAATCAAATTCAGGCTTCCCATTGGCTATCAAATATATTATGAATTAGGTCCACTAGTGAATCTGTGGGCTTAGCTAGCCCTACTAATGGACTAAACACAGTCTACTAGTGAGATATTTGGGGAAAATAATGTTTTAGTGCAGAAGTAGACCTTAAGAGTAAAGCAAAGTCATCTACTAACAGACATTTTTGTGTTACTAGTAGACTTAAAAAAGTTACTAATAAAAGCTCAAAGTTTTTTATTAAATTTAGGCTCAAACAGTTTTCCATGTGTAAAGTCTTTAATTCTGTGAAGAGCAGGACAGAGATGCAGACTCAGAGCGGAGCGTTCACACTGCTGCCATTTTTACATTTTCAAGCATTTCTCCTAAAATCCCCGAACAGACTCAAACAAACAGACCTAATCAAATCAAAGACCCCCTTTGGAGCAAAAATAAGACTTTCTACGACCTTAAATGTCAAACATCAATCCCCAGGGAACTCTAAACCAACTTTCCTCTTAGATGAATCAAGTCTAAGCTGCTTTAGAAAAATCCAAACCAAGAGCAGACCAAGGAAACCTGCTGCTCCTACAGGCCGAGGCCAAAGACGCTCAGACTGCAGCAGAGCGAGGTCTGCAGGAAGTCCGGCTGCAGGGTTCAAAGACTTCAGAGAAGATCAGGAGGCTGCAGAGATAAAGAGAGGAAACACAAGTGAAGCTGCTCCGTTTATGATCGCAGAGTCCACAGGTCTGAGGCAACACCAACAATCACCATGTGATCCATTTGATCTTTAATATCGGAGTCTTTGGGCTTCATGATTTAAATAAAAACTTCTAAGAAGACCGTAAGAGCGGGTTATTGATTACCCATGATCCCACAGTGGGGTGAGCCAAGACCAGCTCATCACGCCACAGAAATACGTACAAACTGACCGGCAACAGCCAATCAAAATGGAGAATAAACGCTGATGAGGACGACATCACAGACCGAGGAGAAAGTGAACATGGCTGTGCATTAATTTAGAGTTAATTTAACCCTTTAACTCCCAGCTCAACTATTTGGCAGAGGTCAATAAATTCAGGGATATTTAATGTCAATTTTTTAGGATACAGAAAAAACTGCAAACAAACAAAAAGACCTGATGTTGTCTTTGTGTGGGATTTAAAGGTTAAAAAGCTGAAAGCTGTTATTTTAAATACTAACCATTTACTGATATGAGGATCTACAGGTGAAAAAGTATGTGGACCTTTGATTTAATAAGTGGTTGACCCTCCTTTGGCAGCAATAAGCTCAACCAAACGTTTCCTGTAGTTGTAGATCAGACCTGCACAACGGTCAGGAGGAGTTTTGGACCATTCTTCTGTACAAAACTGTTTCAGTTCAGCAATATTCCTGGGATGTCTGGTGTGAATCGCTCTTTTGAGGTCATGCCATAGCATCTCAATCAGGTTGAGGTCAGGACTCTGACTGGGCCACTCCAGAAGTCGTATTTTCTTCTGTTGAAGCCGTTCCATTGTTGATTTACTTCTATGCTTTGGCTCGTTGTCCTGTTGCATCACCCATCCTCTGCTGAGCTAACTCCAACACAATTAAAGATTCATGATCTAATGACACATAATTAAAGTTCAATTAAGTTTCTTTTAATGCAATAAAAGAATAATTACCATTCTTTAAAGCACAAATATATGTTTTTACCAATACTATAAATTATATTTTAAAGCCTCATAAAATAATGTAGAGGTTAAATCACAACAAAGTGAACTTTGATTACTTGTAAAAAACAAAGCACACACCAGCAGTCTAAGGTAAGTGAAAATATTTCATCACCTATCAAACTTCTGCATAATGTGGTTCAGTTACTCATGATGAATCATAAGGAACAGCAGAAAGTCATGTTGGCCTGCAGCTCTTTTTTATTTACATCATGTGTTTGGTTCATTTATTTCTTGTGAGAAAGGGGCAGTTTTCTTCATCCTGCTCCTTTTCATTCACGTTTGAGTTTTTCTCTGTTTGTTTTGTATATTTTATTTTCTAACAGAAGAAATAAAGACCTAAAACAACAAAAAAACAAAAACAACAGCAGCTTGTGATTGGACGATCGTTCAGCTCATCACAGACCAATCATATCAAGCGCTGCTATGACGTAGCATATGTAGTGGGTAAACGTAGCTGCTAACAGCTAACCATTAGCTACTGTGGCTCACGGCTTAGAAGGGCATACAACAGTTCTGGCTGTTTGACATGGCGGCTGTTAGTGGCTAACTGTTGTTAGCTGCTACGGCTAATGGCTAATAGCCATTAACCGTTTTTGGCCCTTGTTAGCCGTAGCGGCTAACGGCCATTAGCCGATAACTAAACAACCTTAACGATCGTTTCACATTAAATTATCCCACACAGATGAATTATTTAACTCTTGATGAGACATGAACCTCGTCTAAGACAATCACTACGAAGTAAACTGATGAGAGCAGATTTAGCCAAGTACAGCTGAGTAACCATGACGACCACAGGCTAATCGGCATTAGCCACCATTATCAGTACAACAGGAAGTGACTTCACTTCCTGTCAAGTCACTTCCTGTTGTTGTCACGCCCACAGCTCGGCTGCTCCCGCCTCTCTCCCCTGATTGGGCCATTAAGCATTCGGCCGAGTGAAGTCGTTGGACATGGAGGCACGGCGGGGCCGCAGGACTTCAGAGTCAGGCCGGTCCGTCTGCGGTGAGGCGACATCCCCGAGTTCAGAGGAGGAACTTTCCAACTCTGAACTCGTAAATCCAGACTCCCCAGCACAGCTGGAACACAGCATCATTCCAGTATAAGATCAGGTAACAGCTGCTATAAAGGCAGTTCTCTGATTGGTTAGTCAGTGGACCAATCAGAGAGTCAGGAGAGTCAACCTGTAAAAAAAACAGTACGAGGTCAAAAAGGTTTTTGTTCACCTGTGCAGATGCAGAAATCCTCCTTTAAAGTGATATTCCGGGATGGAACAAATTGGGTCCTATCACAAGGTTAAGAGCAGAAATTACCCCTACAGCAGTGTTTCTGTGTCACAGAAGCCCATGTCGCTGGGAGCACACACCCCCTTCCTCCTCCCGTTCTGCTCCTCTGCTGATTTGGCTGGACTCACACGGGGCCATATTTTCCTTGATCAAAAACACAAATAAACGGACTCCCACCGAAAAAGTCTGATATCGGTCTGCATTCACGCTTTATTTAGAGAATTTTCAGCGCGTTACTTTCACACAAAAACACCGCTAAATAAGGGTCTAGTTCTCGTAGCGCCGTGAAACGGCCAACGCGGAAGAGACTCAGCTGTGGCTGGAGAGCCAGAGCTGCAGCTCTGGCTCTTCCGCGGAGGCCGTAACCCTTGTGATAGGACCCAACTTGTTCAATCCCGGAATATCACTTTAAGGTCTGTGAAGAAAGTCCATGAGCAGCTTTTCCTTCAGGTGTTTATTATCGATACAGTTATAAAGCATATTGCACAGGAAGTCCTGACCACGCCCACCAAACAGCCCGCTCTGAAAATAACACGTTAATATAAAGAAGGAGCCCAAACACCCACACTTTGTTCTGTTAGTAACACAGGCTTTGTTTTTATCAATTATTCCTCGTGGAGATTAAACACTCTTCTTGGCATGAAATCAGTCAAACAGTTTGGCAACAGTCACACCCGCTCTGAAGAAAGAAGCGTTTGTCAGGATGGATGATGAACTTCTGTTTTTAAAGGTTGCTAAAGCTGTTCAGGTCGACACAGAGGACAGAGGAGAAGCAGCAGCTGCTTTAAATATGAAAAAGAAAAATGTTTTCTGCGTCTCCGGTTTATCCGTCATGTTAGCTTCATGTTTGAGCTTCTGAAATTAACACCACCGTTAAAAACTCAAACAAGAAAACGACCAAAACCCAGACGTAAACCTGTCCGACATAAACCCAGACACCAACACGTCCAACATAAACCCGGACATAAACACGTCCGACATAAACCCGGACACGAACACGTCCGACATAAACCCAGACACGAACACGTCCGACATAAACCCGGACATGAACACGTCCGACATAAACTCTGACATGAACACGTCCGACATAAACCCGGACACGAACACGTCCAACACGCAGACTTCAGAGAGGAAGGAAACAAACATCAGGAGCAGTTTGCAGGCGGCCATCTTGTGCCATCAAATTCATGAATGCACTGATTGTACACTGAAACTAGAACAAACATAATTTTCCTTGGTTGCAGAGGCATATTTAGTCATTAAGGGGCCCTGGGCAAAGATCAATATGAGGCCCTGATTCTCCATTTAGCTAAAAACTATGACCGAGTGTTAACAGAAGGGGTCTGCAGAGGCCTTTTTATTTCTGACTTTTGTGGGGCATTAAGTTTCTCGTTTTCTAAACCAGAAAGAAGACGGGGATTGTAGAAACAAAAAAACAATTTCAGCATGATCTGCCCCCGTCTGCAGAGGCACAGTTAGTCATTAAAGGGTCCCTGGGCCAATATGAGGCCCTGACCCCCCACAGCACACAGCTGTGACAGAGAAGCTGAAGAAGAGAGTGAAACTGGCCGATGGATCTGCCAGAGTTCTCGTCCATCATCAGGCAGATCCACCTCGTAAAGCTTCAAGATCTGACTTTGGCACTTTTTTATAGAGCGAGAGGTAGAATCTAGGTGTGTAGCTCCGCCAAGGAGCTGTTGTTATTGGCGTCTGTTAGTTTGTTAGCAACATAACTCAAAAAAGTTCTGGACAGATTTTGATTAAATTTTTAAATTTAATCAAAATTAAATGATTAGATTTTGGGAGTGATCCAGATCACCGTCTGGATCCGTCATGATGAAATGTGTAATTTTTGTGAATAACTACTGAACTAAAATAGTAGCCGAGTAGCTGTGTGCTAATTATTTCTACCCGGTGAAGAGTAAATACTTAATCTGGTGTTCACTGACGTGTTTGTACGACCAGCAGCACCAACAGGGACGTAACCCTAACCCTAACCCTAACCCTAACCCGTCAGTCTCTCTGCTTTTCAATTCTTTTTATTCATTTTCCGAGCCTTACAAATCAGGGATGTCAATGCAGAAGACGACCAACAAACGAGAGAGGAATAAAAGACAAACCATAATCAGGTAAAATATCCTTCTGTTGAGTCTGAATATGGACACTTATGATCATCTTACAGTGTCAGAGCCATAACTCTATGACGGTTAACATTTCATTAAACTAAGGAGAAATGAACGGTTTGAATTTTGAGTTTGATTTCTCACAAATTTATGGCTCATTTTCAGGTTTGTGTGTTTTTTCATAAATGTGTAACGTATTGATGTAAAATACATTTTTTTTAAAGAAACTATATGATCATTTGTTTTGATGTAACAACATTTTCATCAAGGTGTCAGACTCTCTTCAGAGGTACAATCATGACACACGGGGTGAAAGCTGAGGCCTTATTTTTGACAAAAAGACATTAAAAATACCAGAAACTTACAGAAGAGTTAAGATCAGGACTAAATATTTGACATTGTTTCATTCCCACACAGAAAATCCACAGGAATGGACGAGAGTATCAGATCGAGAAGCAGAAATAATAAAATAATAATAAAATAAAATAATCAGAGACTTGGTATAAAAAATTAAAAGGCCAAAAGGGGAATGTGCCTTTAGGAAATGGCGACCAATTTCAGCCTCTTCTTCAAACGGACACTGCTCTTCTGACACTGAAGTGTGTTTTATAAACTGGCACATTTGGTTTGTTAATAAAATCATTGATGTTCTTTTAGGTTGATGTCTGGAGCTGCATCATGAAGGCCTGTTAGGATTGTTTATCACTGCTTACCAGCACGTTTTCGGTCTTTTTATGGGCTTGTTTACTCCACCAAAAACACCAATCACCACTGTTTCCTCTTAAAGTTAAGGTGTAAGGAAATAAAAGCTTAATTTAAACAAAACCACCAGTTCAGTTCTTTAATTTTGGTTCTATAAACAAAAATCCTGGAGCATCTTCTCTGACCCTTGACCTGTTTCTCTCAGGCTCGTTCACAAACACTCGTCTGCGTCGAGCAGGTCGAGCTGTTCGATTGTCGATTTGAGGAAAGACCGCCATCTCCCTTTATAAAAAACACAAGATGGCGCAGGTGGGCGGGGCTACACACTCACATATGTACCTGCAGCACGGCTTCTCTCTGAGTTTGGCACTAAAAACAAACTGAAGGTGAGATGGATCCAAGAAGAACAAACGTACCCATGAGCGAGGACACAGGAGATAAACCATGAGCAGGTCCGGATGATCTAACGAGGCAAAGAGGGGCATTTAGGCCACGATGGACTCGGACTACAGGCCGTCCAAAATCTCCACGTTCAACCTGATCAGCCCCTTTTTAAGCCTTCTGTTGTAAAACGACATCCTCATAAAGAAAAGAGTGAATCTCTGCAAACACAAAGTCTGTCTGAATTATTCTGGTGTCATGATAAAGTAACACTAAGAGATTTGTCCAGATGTGAATTATCAGTATATGTGTTACTGGGACAGAGTAAATGAAGATAGAAGTCAGAATAGTTTGAACATTTCATCCTCGCCTAAAATAAAAACAAGTTTTTATTGTGAATATCTCTTTGGAATGATGCAGCTGCAGCTTTAGAACTCTATGAATGAGTAATAAAATATTTTCACATCATCTCTGCTAAAGATTATTGTTATAAAGTGATGCAGAGCAAAGTTAGAGAGGTTTTAGAACAATACGTTCAGGCGAGGATTTAGAAAAACAGTTCACTTTTTCTTATGTTTTTGTTGGAGAGTGTGAAACATTCACCAAATCAGGGACTCCGGGGCCGAAGGGGTTAAAACTTGATTGATTCACACAATTTAGAAGAAAAAAATCCTTCGTTTGAGCCTAAATATGGACATCAGTGCTAATAAAGTCATAATCTTACAAGCTTAGAGCCATTATTTAACAACAGTTTAGCCAAAATTTCAGGAAATTAAAGAGAAATGGATTCGAATTTGATTTCTCACAAACTTGTGGCTCAAGTTTTGTTTTTCATAAATGTTCAACGTATCAATCTAAAATATTTTTTTTTATTTAAGAAACTATACAATCATTGATTTGTTTTGATGTAATAATATTTTCATTCCAGGACATTTTTTTAATGTCATGTATTGAGACTTTTTCAGTAACTCCTGTTTTTTAAGTGTATCAGTCTGATAAAAATGTTAAATATCCAACACTTCTGGTTTAAGCTTGGCTCTGTAGAGCCATAAATGAGCTGTAAACATTGGACAATGTGTCCCGACCATGAGCCAAAAACAAAAATCCTCTTTTGCTCTGTAGTCCGAGTCCAAACGGCACCTACTGCATCAGACTGAGAAGTGTTCATTCTCCTCTGCCTCACTGCCATTACCTGTACATGTCTGTTTTCATTAATACTTAAAGTCTAATTATTAAGATGTGTAGTGCTTATACCAAAGTGTCATTGGAAACTCTGAGCTGATACTTTCAGGTGATGTTGGCAGAGTAATGATGAAGTTTGTTAGCGTTCACAGCCTTGAACAAACATGGCACCTCAAATAAATCCCAAACACCGTCCTTTACGTTTTAATTCATACCACCAAGTCCAGAGCTGTTTCTGTCCACCTCATCACGGTGCTTCTGAATATTGTTTGAAAGCTTCAGGATTACTGAACTCAAAGTCTCCAGAAGATTCCCGTCCGTCGCGGATGAAGAGGCTAGCTCCCAAAAAGCTTTGGCTGAAGTTCGAGTCTCTTCCTGTGCTTAAGAAGTCTATGATTATCATAGGCTGATTGGATTCCTAGAGAGGCTAGAAAAAAAGACAAATAAGGTGATTACGGTCTCACACGACCAGCGTCTCAACGGGGGAGAATATCCAAGAAAAGTTCAAAGTCCCGCGCAGGATGTTTGGTCAGAATGGACTTGAAGAGTGTGGAGATCCAAAAACAGTCATTTAAGAGAGAGAGGGTCTTCAAACGGAGGAGCGTCAGCCGTGAGACGAGAAGATGGGCCGGCTGATGTTGCTGTTTGTGGTCATGGCAGCCAGCTCCCACCTGAAGGAAGAGCAGAGAGGCAGAGTCAAAACAGGAGGAGATCGTTTAGCTAGCCTGTTAGCCTGTTAGCTGTTAGCTGTGCTCACTCTGGAGATCGTTTAGCTAGCCTGTTAGCCTGTTAGCTGTTAGCTGTACTCACTCTGGACTGAAGCGGGCAGTAATCTCTGCGTCATCATGCTAACGCCTGGAGAAACCCTCGCTCTGTCAAACCCACTAAATCTGCTTTAACATATTCTGATTCTTAGTGCTGTCAGCAGGTTAAAAAATGGAGCGATTAATTAATTAATGTAATTAATCTGTTTTTAATCTCACTTTAAAAATGGCTGAAAAAGCCTCAAACTGAGATATTGTCATAGAAGTTCATTAGATTATTGTGGCAGATCTAAGATTGTCCTCCACCACCAAAAACTGAAGCTAAAGAAACTCTCCAGATTTACGGGGAAGAACACGCTGGAGCGACTTTTCCTCATGGACTTTAAATATTCTGAAGGTAGATGTAAAGCAGCTAGAGCACACTCTAATATTTCATTGTTCTTCCTTTATCTTTGATCACAGTCTCATTCTCTGTCTCATTGTTTCTTTAAGCTTCTCCAATGTCTCAGATTTGTCCCAGATCACAGCACTGCCCCCACAGGCTTGGACAGTAGGCACTAGGCATGATGGGTGCATCACTTCACCTGCCTCTCTTCTTCCCCTGATGCTCCCATCACTCTGGAACAGGGTCAATCTGGACTCATCAGACCACATGCCCTTCTTCCAGTCCTCCACAGTCCAATCTTTATGCTCCCTAGCAAACTGAAGCCTTTTTTCTGCTTAGCCTTACTGATTAGTGGTTTTCTTAAGGCTACACAGCTGTTCAGTCCCAATCCCTTGAGTTCCCTTCACATTGTGTGTGTGGAAATGCTCTTACTTTCACTATTAAACACACCCCTGAGTTCTACTGTTGTTTTTCTTTGATTTGATTTGGCCAAACGTTTAAGTGATTCACCGATCACCATCATTCAGGATTTGATTCTGACCACATTTCTTCCTTGAAGACGATGGTTCCCCACTATCCTTCAGTTTTTAATAATGTGTTGGACAGTTCTTAACCCAGTTTAAGCAAAAGTGTCACTAGTAGTACTATTAGACTCTATTCAGCCTACTTCTAGTACTAGTAAAGCCAAAAGATTTACTAGTAGAACTAATGACCAGTGTTGGTAATAACGGCGTTACTAACGGCGTTATTTCTTTCAGTAACTGGTAAACTAATTAATTACTTTTTCATGCGTTACAATGGCGTTACCATTACTGATAGTGAAATGTGCCGCGTTACTTTGCACCGATGTCAAGCAGCTGTTATCCGACCTGCCTCACCCCCAAACTCCACGGCACACGGAAGCGCCGTGCCACGGTCTTGCCCTGACAGACAAAACCCACTGAAAGGGCGCACCGTGCAGCGTCCCTGCGTGCAGGGGGAGGGCTGATCCCCGGAGAGCCACAGGCTCTCATGATGAGCACAGCGATGTCACACACTCATGAAGCATGTTATAGACTGAGAAAAGAAATAAACAACACCTCACTTCGCTTCTCTAAGGTCTCTTTGCTGGTCTCAATCACACAGCTTCGTGATTTATTTTACTTCTCCGCGCAAAAAATAGATCTGAAGCGAATCTCCAGTGCCTTGGCGCGCGCTGGCTCTCACCACACAGCGCTGCACGTAAGTGAAGCTTACTGTGGAGCACTTCACTCCCATTCTAGTCTATCAGGCAAATTCCACTGCATGTGCTGTTGGAGAACTGATGATGTCAGAGCTGCTGCAGCAGGAAACAACAAGGAAGGACACAGAGACGGAGACACACAGTTCAAGCAGCAAAAGCTTTTTCAAAAAAGTAACGTATCAATGACTTTACCTGGTAACTCATTACATTTATGAAGAAGTAATTCCGTTAGTAATTCAGTTACTTTTTGGGGAAACTAACTAGTAACTATAACTAATTACTTTTTTTAAGCAATGTGCCCAACACTGCTAATGGCACTTTTTGCTTCACTCGTAAAGTTAACTTACCCACGAGTTAACAAAACCAAGTTCATGTACTTCAAATTTGAGCACGAGTAGAACTGTACTATGGATGATATAGTAAATATTTATCTTATGTCCAGAGGCTTCCACAGCACGTCAACACTTCACTGATTTCCCTGCTTTCTCTTCCATGACCCTTCTCAACCTGTTCAGCCCCAAAGTCCCGACGTCGAAGAAAAAAACAAAGAAAAAGTGAATTGTTTATGTAGAAATATTGTCATCAAATTAAACAGAAAGGTATCAGCTACACAACCATATAAGCCATTCTTACAAACACCAAGCACAACGTCAACACCAAGCAAAAGAATGATCAAACATCCAAATCTGTTTCACTTTGATTCAGACTGGGGTTGATTTGTGTGGATTTATTTGAATGGGAACATGGAGAGGTCTGCCTGAGCTTTAACTAAAGAAACAAAAAATATTTATCTACTTATTTATTTTAACTTTTTTTTAAAAACAGTCAAAAAATGCGACAGATAAGCAGTGGAAGTGACCTAAAAGTGAAATCTAAAGTTTGATATATCAGAAATGTCAAATGGGACTAATGGAGCCAAACTGGTCCAAGATTGGGCCTGACCACTCTGTAGTAAAACCTCTCTAACTTTGCTCTGCATCACTTTATCAGACTCAAACTTGGCAGAAGTAATGTTCACATATTTTCACATTCATTCATAGAGTTCTAAAGCTGCAGCTGCATCATTCCAAAGAGATATTCACTATAAAACACTTGTTTGTTTTAGGCGAGGATGAAATGTTCAAATGATTCTGACTTCTATCTTCATTTCCTCTGTCCCAGTAACACATATACTGATAATTCACATCTAGACAAATCTCTAATGAGTTACTTTATCATGACACCAGAATAATTCAAACAGACCTTTTGTTTGCAGAGATTCACTCTTTTCTTTATGAGGATGTTATTTAAAAGCTGAAGGCTTAAAAAAGGGGCTGAACATTAATTCTAAGTGTCTTGATTTGAGCTTTAAGGGATTCTATGGCTGTAGCTAACAAACACCTACATTGACCTGACTGCATGGCTGTAGCTAACAAACACCTACATTGACCTGACTGCATGGCTGTAGCTAACAAACACCTACATTGACCTGACTGCATGGCTGTAGCTAACAAACACCTACACTGACCTGACTGCATGGCTGTAGCTAACAAACACCTACATGACTGCAGGGTCCCCTTGTCGCTCTAATGAGGCCCCGGTCTGTTGGGACGTCCCACTGTAACGTGAGCCTGCAGCGTGGACTGACAGCCTGACCTGCTGACGGGGCAGAGGTCTGTTATCTCTGGCTCTGGTTTCACACTCGCTCTTCGTTTCTCTGTTGTGAGCGTTTAAGGACGAGGGAGTTAACGGGAGTGTTGACCTCAGACTCAAACCTCCAGAGGGCTGAGGAGCGTGCACGTGGCAGTGACGGAGCGAGGAATGAGCCGCTGAGGGGAGTCATTAGGATCGAGTTTCAGGAAAAGTCACTTTGGAGGAGCTGCTGTCTGAAGCTGCACGTGTCTGATGAGACTTTAAGGGTTAATCTGAGGAGTGACGGCAGGCCTGAGACCTCAAAATACCAAACAGACTTTTAATGGCTGCTAAAATGTTCAGAGCTCCACAAAAAGAGAGAAAAACAGGAAAAATATGTCTGAAATATTCTGAATAAATTCATGAATCTGATAGAAAAAGGATCCAGGTCAGAAAACAGGAGGATTTAATCTGCTGCTGCTGTTATCAGAGTTTCTTTTGTCATTAAATCCTCAGAATTACTGTTAAAAAACTTTTTGGACTGAACCACTGCAGACTTCACATTTGATGAGTCTTCAGATTTATTATTAATTTTATTAAAATACAAGTGGCTGCTGGCAGCAGTTTGTGTCACTTTAAAGGAAAATAAATATATTTCATTTTGCTGTGGATAAAATTTGGATAAATTACTCCAATAATAAGTTGTCTGAAAAACTAAATACAGAATATTTATAGTATTTTTCATCATGGTCGGCCTCATCAGGGTTGGCACAAGCTTGTCTCGGCTTTTATTAGTGTCGTAAATGAGATAGAATATTGATCAGAGAGTTCAATGTGTTCATGTAAACCTCAAACTAGATAATGAACACTTTCTTAAAAACAAAAACAGTATGACATTTTCCGTGCATGATGCGAGTCCCTTTGTGTTAGAAACAGACAAGAAGCAGGAAATAACAATTCTTTTTAACAACTAGTGTGGACATTCAGTTCAAAACAGATGGAGTAACAGGACTGTTTATTTTTTATTTTTAAACAACCCCTCCTATAATCAAACACTTGAACTTTAGAGACATAATGATCAGAACATTTAAAAAAAAAACAGCATGTAACTTCTGGAGGAAAGTTCTGTTTATATTCAGAATATATTTTTTACAATAAAAGCAAAACTTGATTCTCATATTTTTGTGTCACTTTGAGGTTTTTTATTTAGTGGGAAAAACACGTTTTCATTTGTAAAGAGTTTAGTGTCACTTTAAAATCAGGGATTTTATTTTTAGGCCATGTCACCCAGCTCTAATTCATACAGAGAATATTATCTAACTGCTAAATTCACTGGAAAACATCTTTATGTCTCAGGACCTTCTAAATATGTTTATGTAGGCAGGCCTCCCTACGTTTCAACTACACAATCAACATTTGATGACAGAATTACAGCATGTATTTCAACTTTAATAGCAAAGTCTATTTAGTTTAAAACATAGAGGCAAATTATGATTAATGTAATTTTGTGTAACGTGGAGGTTTGTATTGATCGTAAATAGAGTTTTGTGAGAAGTATATTAGAAAGAGAAAGTATAAGAAAGTATATTATCTTTAAGTCATATCGTCCAGCTCTAATTTAATTAAAGTTATTCATGTTTGAAATCAGTATTTTAGTATCATCAGTATTTCCCTCTTCAACACCGTGTTACCGAGCAGCTACACTCGTTTAAGAGCTGCTCTCAAACCTCTGAATTATTAGTCAAAGCTCTTTCTGAAGATGTTTTATTTCCCATCACAGTTTTCAGACCGAGCTCGTTATGCAGATCCACTTCAGTCAGAACGTCGACATGATTCAGCCTCTCCAGTCGAGAGCAGGACTTCATCGACTCGATAAGAAAAAGACTGTTAGTCACATTTGACCAGGAGCTTCTACAAAGAGAGGCAGTGCCTGTTAAAAACCTCCTGTGGCTGTGGTTCAGATAAAGACTTCTCTGCTTTAAAGTGGATTAATAAACTCTAAGAACAGACAGAAATGGACTAAAGTGCTTACAGTGTAATACAGGAGATGTTCTTCCTGCTCTTCTGCCCTATCTGAGTATGACACAAGCAGTCCCATTCACACTGTCGCTTCAGGGTGTAATATTCAGTATTTGTGGTGCTCTGCCTCCACTGTGAACACCGTTGATCCCCTCTTTGTTCCGTCTCCAGAGGTGGAAACAGGAGTGTGATATGTGAAAGAAGAAGGCTCGGCAGGAGACAGGAGCGCCGCGAGTGCACGGCTCGGGCCTTTGTGTGCGTGGAGGAAACATCCAAACCACATTTGAGTTTGAGCTGACTCAGATATTCAGCCTGGTGGGTTTTATATGGCTGAGCTGAAATAAAATCAGTTACACTAAATACCAGAGTTTCATATTCAACCACGAGCACAGCAACAGGCCTGAACGATCTTTAGCAAAAGTGATGATTAATGATGTTTTTTATGATTCATTAAGTTTTCTGCTTTCTGCAGTTTAGCCAGTTCAGCCCCAAAGTCCCTGATTTCAGGAATGTTTGATGCTCTCCAACAAAAACAGAAAAAGTGTAGAAATATAGTCATGCTGTTTGTCAAATTAAACAGGAAACTTTCAGCTACACAACCATATAAGACATTTTACACACACCAAACACAACGACAACACCAAGCAAATTAAATATCAAATATCCAAATCTGTTTCACTTTGATTAATAGATCTAAACTGTTGTAATTGGGTGTAATGAACACCAAAGTGACATAAAAGTGAAATCTAAAGTTTGGTATGTCAGAAATGTCAAATGGGACTAATGGAGCCAAACTGTGCCAAGATTGGGCCTGACCACTCTGTAGTAAAACCTCTCTAACTTTGCTCTGCATCACTTTATCAGACTCAAACTTGGCAGAAGTAATGTTCACATATTTTCACATTCATTCATAGAGTTCTAAAGCTGCAGCTGCATCATTACAAAGAGATATTCACTATAAAACACTTGTTTTTTTCCTATTATTCTGACTTCTATCTTCATTTACTCTGTCCCAGTAACACATATACTGATAATTCACATCTGGACTAATCTCTTAGTGTTACTTTATTATGACACCAGAATAATTCAAACAGACCTTGTGTTTGCAGAGATTCACTCTTTTCTTTATGAGGGCTGATCAGGTTAAACACGGTGGAATGAATCATCAAACTTCAGAGTGATCTGTTTCCAAACTTTTGCTCATTGAAGAAGGAAAAAAAAGAATAAAGTTGCTTTTTGCTCCAAACTGCTGCAGCAGAGTGTCTGTGATGAAAACTGAACTATAAAAAGATTTAAAATTTTGATTTAATGCCACACACATGCTTTTCTTAAACTTAAACAGAGCTGTTAATTATTCTGACATGTAGGGACTGTAACATCATCACATAATGAGTCCCTGATAAACACAGAGCTCATTATTCAGAGAGACAAACAGCCTGATGAAAACATGAGACCTGACCTGATATCATGAGGGAGGCCCGACTGCTCCAGTCTGTACTGAATAACGGCTATTTTGCATAAAGTCTTCAAATTAGGGCCTGAAAAGGAGAAGAGGAGATCATACATGTTAATAAACATATTTATGATAAACATGTGAAGATGGAAACAAGCAGGATCCCAGAATCTGTGTATGAAGGAGGTTAGCGTGAGTCACAATCAGATTTATCGATTAAATCAGAATCAGGGCATCAACTCATTGACAGGTTTGTTTGAGGAAATAGAGCTAAATTAAGTTTTTGAAGACATTTTTACTGTAAAAAGACAAATAGAGAAGTTTGGCAGAGAAAATAAAATTACAATTATAATTAATTAAGCATCCAGCTGTTAAATATCAACAACACAACAAAAAAAATGTTCTTTTGATCAATTAAGGGGACACTTAGTGATAAAAAGGTTCAGTAATTTGGATTGTTTCATTTTATTTTTATTAAAACTTGTATAAAAAAACTCAATAATCAAACACTTTGACTTTAGAGAAATAATAATTAGTGCAAAACTTTTCAAATAATGATTTATTTGAAGGAAATGATTTTTAGCTCAGGTAACTTAATTCCAGTTTATCATTGAGTTTAGGAAGATTAAATCAACACCTGTCCAACATTCTGCCAAAATTACAGCCTGTATATATATATATATATATATATATATATATATAGATATAGATATAGATATAGATATGGGATATTTATGACTAATTTTATGGTAAAAATATCAGCTGTAAATATACACAAAAATGTTCACATCTGTTAATATCGATTTGCACATCCATAAAAAAAACAATATTAATTTAAAACATTATGGAGGGGACAGGATTCCAAATTTAGACAAGACATAAGCACAAAGAAGATAAAATTTAAATAAATTAAATTAAAGTTCATGTAAAGTGTTCCTGGCAACATTGTATATTATTAAGATGCGTATTACAGATGAATGTATAAGCTTGGCACATAATTACAGTGAACAGGGCCACTGTGGTCTAAAATAGTCAACATGCTTATTCTGATTTATCTAGTTTCACAGAAAATAAAATAAAATGATAAAATGTTGCTGCCACATTAAAAACACTAAAGCCAAAGACCTGAATCACGTCATGTAATAATTATAATAAACCATCTTCCTATGGTCATTTTTTAAAAGCTCCTCTGCATCACTCCCATCGTCACGGCGTCGGCGCCATATGTCCACAGATAAACAAACGAGGACACGCGACCGGCACGTGGAGGCGCTGCTGTGGGGAAAGCCGCGGGTTCTGGCAGCCCAAACGGACGCTGTGTTGCTGTGACGGTCCTCCTGAACGACCCCGACTGAGATCTGACCGCATTACAGGAAGGAAGTGACCATATTTGGTCGTCTGTGAGATGGCGTGATAAATATGAATAAAAAATAAAACAGGGCAGGAGGACTGAAGGAGTAAGGATGCACTCATTTAATGATTAAAAACAGAGTTTTTTTTACTTTGAAATGTGAATAAAATTCAGAATTAAAGGAATTAAAGAGCTGGAGTCTGTTTAGGTAGGGCTGGGAAATATGGACAGATTTATCGTTTAGGCTGAATGGTGATATTTCATTATATTTTACTATTTTCTCCAGATAAAAACAGTTTATTGAAGCTCAAAGAAAGGACAGATTTGATGTAGAGGGCTGAAAAATGCACATAATACTTAAAGCATACGAAGGTAAGGTCAAGACAAGAGAGAATAAAACATTAAAACACAAACGTTTATGGAGCACAAACACATGGGCTCTGAAATCTAATACCTCAAAAAAGTTTAATGTTATCTATGTGCACGATTATTGCTTTACAAAGTGCCAAAAATGTGTCACTATGATCATTATACACAAAATCTGTCCTTAAAGGAAGTGCACAGGTAAAGGAGAGACCATATTAAACTAAAATAATAATATTTATATACATAAATAATAAAATAAATAATAATAAAACATATGTGGGTAATCAAACGTTACAAAGTACTGTTAGAGTGTCTGTCGTGACTGTGACGTATATTAATGTAATTTAATCCCAATAATCTGTCGTGTTACTCACAGATGAATTATCACACTATATAATATAATTATTATTATATATAATATAATATAGTACAATAATTCATCTGATGCTACAATAATACTCACTGAAGTCTAAGATGTACAGGTCTGAATGGTCCATGAGGTTGAATTCATCCCCCATTCCTTGTTCTGGACACGGGCTGCCAAGAGAACAACAACAAGTCAATAAAAGTGTCAGAGCAACATCTTTAAATAAATATATATATATTCACCCTGTGAGGCTTCCCCTTTACCCCGTCATGGGAAAAAGAAGTCACTTTATTTGACTGTTTCTTTAGAAAAGATTTAGAGGTCTTTTATTAGTTTTTAAATCTCTTAACGGTCTTGCTCCTGCCTATTTATCCAATCTGCTTTTACCATATGAACCCGTAGAGCCCTCAACTTATTTTAGCCCTTTATTCTGTTTTATTTCTACATTTCAGTTCAGATTTTTTATTTGGAATTTTATTCTTTGTTAAATTCTTTTCCTTTTATTATCCTATTTTAGCTGATTTATTATGCACCTGATGTTGCACTTTAGCATTTTACCATATTATTTATCTACATTTTATTGTATTATTATATTATTTTATTTATTCACGTATTCACTTATCTTACCCTCTAGTATTTTTAACTATTATTCTATTTTTAGCTCCTGTGTTTCCTCATTTTTAATTCAAGATAGCGTTTCCTCCTAATTCTGTTTTCTGTCTGAATTTCCTTTTTCTGACTTTGTGTGTTTGAGTGAGTGTGTTTATTAAATGTGGATTGGAGGGTCTCAGGTTTTCATTTTATGCAATTTTCTACTTTTTATTTGACTTATTGTTATTTCATTTGATCTTTTGTCCCGTGTAAATCACTTTGTGTTACACAGTGCTGAATGAAAAGTGCTAACAGATAAAGTTTGATTGATTAAAGTGCATTTCTTTTGTGTCATTAAAAGTCTTTTTTGGTCATTTTCGGAGCTCGTGGTCCAAACAGTTCCTAAAATGCTCAAACAGTGGATCAGCTCTGAGCCCTCTGGTCTTTAGTGATGATGCAGGATGATTCCTTAAAGGAGCCGGGGTGGTTTAAGCTCACAGGATGGGAGATGGCGGGCTGGTCGGGCTGATAAAGATATCTCTGAACATCTGTTTCCTGCTTCAGCTTAAACTCACACACGCACACGGAGACCTCCACTGTTTCACATCATCAGACACTCTGTTTAAAACAAACATTAAGGCGCCTTATTGGATTTAATTTGTCCTGAAATGACTTCAAGTACTTTAAGACTGCAGCCATAGAGAAGAGAAATCTGCCATCAAGTGTTTTGGTGGCATGTGCCACCATGGTGCCACGTTTACAGGTGAAAATGCATTCAGAATATATATTTATTTAACAATCTACAAAAACTTTCTGGTCTTAACCTTTGCTGGAAAGTACATTAAATAGCTGTCAGGCTGTTTTTAAACATTTCAGACACAACAACTGAGACCGTAACAAATTAACCAAGTTACTTTTGTTAAACTAAAGTTAATCTCACCGGTAAAATAACATTTAAAAATACATTTAAAACAGTATATTCTACTTCACTGCATTGAAAAAAAAAAAATCAAAATACAGAAAAACAAAGAAAAAATTAACAATCTTAACAACTGATCATTCCAGTTTAAGCTTCAAGTGCACAAAGATAATTTGTATTTTACATTTTTAAATTAATTAATATCTGTTTAACATTTTAAATCCTGTAGTTGAGAATTCCAAATTTTCACACCAACAACAGAAATATAATTTTGTTTCAAAGTGATCAGAGCGACTTGCTGCTTCAAATCAAATCATATTCTTTATCTGGTTGAATAAAATAAAATAAAAATCTTCTTCTATGGTTTTCATCTTCAGAAGTAAACACAAATAACTTTTTACGTTTCCAAATAAAACTCTGTTTTTGTAACATAATAATTAATGTCTGGTGTTCCATTACATCTGTAAGCTTCAAAAACCCTGGTCTCTTTAAACTATATTTTATTGTGTTGATGATAAACATGTAAAAAGTCAAACAAACATTCCTTGACAACATCACATTAATAAATAAATAAATAAATAAATGTATAACAGTGTGAGGAAAAGGCAAAAAGACAGAAAACACCTCGGAGCTTTAAGCTGAATAAACTAAAGGGTGCAAAATAATTAAGTGAATGGGTAAGACATTATAGCACAATGTTGGGTTTATTACTCTGATTTAATAAATTAACTATTAATATGTTCTCTAAATTCATAATTATAATGATTCTGCAATAAAAATCAGGGGTGTCCTGAAACAACTTTTTCACCTCTGACATGATATCGATATTTCAGCCTTGAGTATTTACCGATATGATCTGATATCAGCAGGAATCAAACAGACTTTTATTCCTTATTCTGCAGTCTGGACTGTAAGAAAAGACTTTATCAGGTGAGATTACTCAAACAGAGAACAGTAGGCAGCAATAGTAGGTATGAGAAAAACTGACCTATTTGTTAGCAGGTGGCCTGGGTTTGCTTCCCTTCTGTGGCCCTTTTACAGCATGTCATTCCCCCACTCTTACTCCATTTCCCACTCTATCCCCTGTACTCTCCACTCTGAATTAAAGGCATAAAAATCCCCCAAAAATAACTTAAAAAAAGTTTTAAAGTAATTTGTTTTTTCTCAAACACTTTCTAAATGACCAGCCTTCACAGCTGGTCGACCCTGATGCAGCCATTCCAGCTCCTCCCATATATAATATATATATATATATATATATATATATATATATAATTAGATAAATGTAAAGACTGAGGCTGCTGACAGAGCTGCAGAAACACACAAATAAATCTATATATCTATATCTATATATATATATAGATATAGATATATACATATATAAAGACTGAGGCTGCTGACAGAGCTGCAGAAACACACCTCAGTCTATCAATGAGCAGCTGAAAAAGGTCATAAAGCGATTAAACCTTCAAAATGGAGGTCAATGGGGCATGAGGACCTGCGACAGAGCGAGGACCCGTCCAACGCCGCTCTCAGCTTTAATTAATTTTGCTATGTCTGCTTTTGACCAAGAGAATTTACATCCTGTGCCTTTAAACCCGGCAGCCTGCTGGAGGAGGTGCAGCTCTGAGTAAATTCTTGTAAACGTCCTCGATGCACGTCCATAACAAAGGAGCACCAGGAGACGGCTCAGATTAGAGGATAAAAATGCACTCTTCATTTTTACACCACCCCGAGGACAGTCAGGAGAGTTTATGGACTATAAATATCCATCAGGAGAGAGAGGGAGGCTGTTAAAGAACAGTTCTGTTTAAAGAAACGCAGAGACACTTTTACAGAATCAAACCACTGATGGAGTTAGGGCTGGGTCACACGGAGCTGACATCTCATTCTTAAGATCAACGTTAAATCTCCAAACTGAGCTGAATTTCATATTTCTAGTTAAACATCCTTGAAGTCACAAACAAGAGTTTTAAAGAACATTCAATGACTTTCAGAAATGGATCAGGATGTTCCTCTAAAAACTGCCTCACATATTTCAAGTTGCTTTAATGCAAATTAACTTAAAGAAGAATTAAATTAACCCATTAAATGCTGTTTAAAATATGCACTAAAACATTAAAATGTATGAAAACATAATGTTTCATGGGCTGTTCTGAGGTAGAAACATACACCAGTGCTGTTTTACATTTTTCACTCTCCTTGTTTCTGTTTTGTCTTTAATGATCATAATATTATTGTGTTTTTGTTTTTTAACAGAATTAATTTGTGTTTGTGTGAAAGGTGCTCTGTAAATAAAGTGATCACCCTTCAAGTCTGAGTGGGTTTAGTTAAAGTTAAATCAAACAGATGGCATATCATTACAGTTGTGTATTTATTTGTTAATTATACATTTTATTTATTTTCATGAGAAGTAAAAGGTCAGTAGTAAACTTTTTAAATCCTCATCGATGATAGAAAACATGTCTCAGACCTTTTTTAAGTAAACAGTAAGTTTTCAATCATCTATAAAAAGTCAATAATTTGGTAAAAGCTTTGATTTTCAGTTGTTTTATGAACTAAAACAAGGTGTTAAAAAGATTTTTAAAGCCAAAGATTTTTATTGTTATTCTCGATAACTGAATTACTTTATTTTAATTAGTGTTGTGGAGTAAAAATCTGGTGTTTTAATTTGTTTGGTAAATTAAAAACTGTTTGTACATTTCTTTTTCAGTGACATAAATGCTCAAACTCTACAGTCTGATTATGTGGTCACACACAAACGTCCTGAAGCTGAGCACTTTTCTGAAGAGCTTCTGAATGACATTTATTTTTCTCTCATCCATCTCCATCGCGCTGCTGTCAGGATGTTGTAAGGTTTTACGTCGCTAATCTCTCTAAACAAACAAGACGGCGGCTTAAAGCGCCGGCGGAGGAGGAGAGCACGAGCGCAGAGTCCCAGGAGGCCAGCTGGGGAAGCCATTACAGCCCCCCCCCCCCAAAAAAAACCTTTATCAGGACCCTCAATCACCTGAGCCCGCCCCTCATTAAACTCATAGGGCGGGAAGCAGATATATTTATTTATATTTATATTATTATTATTAATCATTACTGACCCACTGCTGCATGAGACTTTCTACACTATAATTATTATTATTATTATTATTAAAATTAACTGGATTATAAACTCAGGGGGAGGAGTCACAGGAAGACAGGGTGGACATAATTATTTATATTGTTATTGGCAATCAATCAAAAGATAAAATAAAATAACAATAAGTGGAATAAAAAGCAGAAAATTGCATAATTGCATAAAATGAAAACAAAAGCTCCCCCCCCCTCCAAATTACTAGAAAAATACTGGAGGTTAAGTAAATACGTAAATAAATAAAATAAACTAATAATATAAATAAAAATTAGATGAATAATATGGTAAAATGAGGAAGTGTAACATCAGGTGCATAATTAAATCAGCTAAAATAGGATAATAAAAGGAAAAGCATTGAATGACGAATAGATTTCTAAATAAAAAATCTGAACTGAAATGTAGAAATAAAACAGAAGAAAAGGGTAAAAAGAAAAATACAATCAGCTAAAAGCCCGATTAAAAATCTTAAATTATAAATATCTTTTTTATATGTTTTTATAACGCTGCTGCTGGAATCTTAATTATCCTGAGCAAGGGATAAAAAAAAGTTCTACCTAGGGCTGGGCAATATATCAATTAAATTGACTAATTTGAATTATTTTCTGAGGGAGATTTAAACATTTACATCAAGATTTTTATTCTTGATTTACTATTGCAAATTCAAGATGGTTGGCCTGGTCTGGTTCTGCTCATGCACCTTTATAGTTTTGTTTTTGTTTTTGAAATGAGATTAAATACTTACAGAGAGTTTCACGTTAATAAAATGTGTCTGTGTAGACACACCTGCCTATATATACATACATATATTTATTTATATATATATATATATATATATATATATATGTATATATATGTATATATATATATATATATATATATATATATATATATATATATATATACACATATATATACATATATATATGTATATGTATATATATATATATATATGTATATATATATATATATATATATATATATATATATACAAAACTATATAATCAACTTTTAATGACACAGACTTTAACGTTAGGAGTGACATTCTGCTTAGTTTTGGAATAAATTTTGACATCAGAGAAAAACTTGATTTGTGTTTTTTGTCACTGGGCGGCTGTTTTTTTTCTATTTGTTTGTTTTTTTGAGAAACAAAATCAATTAAAAATGTAAAAACTTAAATCAGGTGTTGAGAAATATCAGGGATTTTATTTCTAGGCCATATTGCCCAGCCCTAGTGCTATCTAACTTAATCCAAACTAAAATAGTGAAATACTTCATTAGAGATGCAGATATCATCAGAATCAGCAGATCATTACCTAAAAATGAGATAATCTAAAGTGGAAGGTAAAACCGTCTTTGCCAAAGTTTTAAAGGTACAAACTGACAATAAATTATAAAAATATTGGCGATCCAACAGATAACAGATCAAACATCACTGAGTGTTCACTTTTATAAACAAAAGCTTCATTTGTCTAATAAATGCTTGAATTAAATACTTTAGTTCAAATATGTAAAAAACAAACCTGGGTAGTTTCCATAAGCAAACACATGCATATACTAAAAAAACAATCAAATAAAAACAAAGTAAACTGTTGAAGATATCTTAACAAGTGAACGTGCTAAGAAAGAAGAATAAACTTATTTAATGTGACTCCTTTATTAACACAAACTACAGTCAAGTTTAAATTCTCCAGAAAGAATAAAACCTGTTTTCTGCTTCACATCTGTTCCCCACACAAGTGGACTGTCGATATAAAATAATAACTGTACTGATATCAGGAATAATTAAATTAGAAATATTGGTATATATTAGGGGTGGGCAGTATGGCAAAAATATATCACGATTTTTTAAAAATAAAATCACGATCACGATTTTATCGCCATTCTTTTTTACTTTAATTTTTCTAAACTAATTTGCATGTTTGCCCATTTTTCCCGATGTTTAACATTTAAAACATGTAAAACCCTAAAAGAAAAAAATGACAATTAAAGCCAAAGCCTTTCTGAACAGGTTTTAATTTAAATAGTGCAGTTTTTATAAAAATATGCAATAAATGTAAACATAAAAGGTAATGCACAACAATATCAACATTATCTCTTCAAGTGCAACACTTTAAAACAAATGTTATCTAACTGTGTAATGTCTATAATCTGAGTGAATAATACAGCTGCTTTAGAACAGAGTTTTGTTCAGACATCTTTTATCTTCTTTAACAGCACTTTAAATTTAGTTTAAGTTTTCTTCATTATTTAGTCGTCTCAAATGTTTTCATTTAAATCTAGTTACCTCCACAAAGGAGGTTTTGTTATTGTCGTTGTCTGTTTGTTTCTCTGTTAGCAACATAACTCAAAAAGTTATGGACGGATTCTGAAGAAAGTTTCAGGAGATGTTCAGATTGAGAAAAAGTAACATATGATTAGATTTTGGGAGTGATCCACCATGATGAAAAATGTGATTTCTGTGAATAACTACTGAACTAAAATAGATATCACTATGAATCCAGTTGCTAATGGTATGTTTTCATGGTCAGTGAATCTAAATATTAAGATGAAATAAAGGTAGGACTAATATTTATGGTCAAAATCACAATATGGGAGAGGACTGTGGTGCTGGAGGCCATGGCACGAGGAAGAAGTTGTTGCATTTGATGCTGCGTGTAAAAGACAGAAGAGAAAATGAAACCAGAGCTCAGAGCAGTAGCTGCTGACGGGGAGAAAAGAGGAAAGTCCTCAGATGACGACGAGGCGTGAAGAGCCCAGATAAGAGGAGCTCCAGGAGGACAGAGTCCTCTTGGTGAGGTCTTTTTCTAAGATCGGCCTTTCTCACATGTTCCTGGACTCAGATGAGAGCAGGAGCTTCTGGAGCTTGAGGAGGTTCAGGAGCTTGAGGAGGACAGAGTCCTTCATGTTCTGGGTGTGAGCTCCAGGAGGACAGAGTCCTTCATGTTCTGGGTGTGAGCTCCAGGAGGACAGAGTCCTTCATGTTCTTGATGTGAGCTCCAGGAGGACAGAGTCCTTCATGTTCTGGGTGTGAGCTCCAGGAGGACAGAGTCCTTCATGTTCTGGGTGTGAGCTCCAGGAGGACAGAGTCCTTCATGTTCTTGATGTGAGCTCCAGGAGGACAGAGTCCTTCATGTTCTTGATGTGAGCTCCAGGAGGACAGAGTCCTTCATGTTCTTGATGTGAGCTCCAGGAGGACAGAGTCCTTCATGTTCTGGGTGTGAGCTCCAGGAGGACAGAGTCCTTCATGTTCTTGATGTGAGCTCCAGGAGGACAGAGTCCTTCATGTTCTGGGTGTGAGCTCCAGGAGGACAGAGTCCTTCATGTTCTTGATGTGAGCTCCAGGAGGACAGAGTCCTTCATGTTCTGGGTGTGAGCTCCAGGAGGACAGAGTCCTTCATGTTCTTGATGTGAGCTCCAGGAGGACAGAGTCCTTCATGTTCTGGGTGTGAGCTCCAGGAGGACAGAGTCCTTCATGTTCTTGATGTGAGCTCCAGGAGGACAGAGTCCTTCATGTTCTGGGTGTGAGCTCCAGGAGGACAGAGTCCTTCATGTTCTGGGTGTGAGCTCCAGGAGGACAGAGTCCTTCATGTTCTGGGTGTGAGCTCCAGGAGGACAGAGTCCTTCATGTTCTGGGTGTGAGCTCCAGGAGGACAGAGTCCTTCATGTTCTTGATGTGAGCTCCAGGAGGACAGAGTCCTTCATGTTCTGGGTGTGAGCTCCAGGAGGACAGAGTCCTTCATGTTCTGGGTGTGAGCTCCAGGAGGACATCAGGGTCTGTAATGATTTAATGGTCACCACTAAAGCAGAGAATGGGGGCCATCATGGAGGCAGGAAAAGGCAGGGAGGTGTTAAAGGTGGAGGACATGGCGGCGGTGGAAGCGGGAAAGTCGCGGTTAGCGGTTTAATGTGGCGTCCTGGTGGGTGAGGCTCACTTTGTTACCCGATCAGTGAAGTATCAGGAGTGTGAGGCCCGTGAGGCCCCCCTCTAAAACAACAGAGAGCTGCTTCAAACACAAATCAGCCTCTAAACGACTCCACCACTGTGACAGCCTCTGTGAAGGCAATGATTTCACTTACTGATACACTGGGTTTGGTCCTTATTTCCCAGCCCTAACTACCAGCTGTTTGGCAGAGGTCATCAACAACAATAATCAATCATTTTTATTTAGGATTTACAAATAAGGTACAGAAACTTGAAAAAGAACAGAGCTTCTCATTTACATTACATAAAAATAAAAATAGGCAATATATTATTACGATGTGCATCTTAAAATAAAACATTAAATATTACAGAGGCATAATGGCTGCACTCTTCTTTAAGTGTTATATTTAAGATTTTAAGGCCTCCATATTTTTTAAAACTTCTGCTTTTTTTATTTCAGTATATATGTTTTTCTTTTACGTGGAGGGCTTGTTATCATCTATCTATACCTCTGAATCACATCTGGTCTTTTTGTTGATTTCAGTACTGAGTACATTTCTAAACATTAAGCCAAGCTCTATGAATGTCTTCTTACTCTTTCTGAAGTTGTTCTGGATATAAACCAGTTTAGTTTAACCAATACAATTTGTTTTGAAATCATTTTCCCAATTGTTGTTCTCACCTCTTCCCAAAACTCTGATTTCTTTGCATTACCATAAACAGTGAAGTGTGGTTCCTTTGCTTTCTGTGCATTTAGTGCATGTATCTGATGTTTTTATTAAATCTGTTTAGTTCCACTGGTGTAATACACATCCGCATTAACCACTTATAATGTATTAATTTAAGACAGGACTTTATGGATTTAGTTTGAGCTTCTTCACGGGTTTTTCCAACTTTTCTTTTGGTATTTGGAGTTGGAGGTCTTCTTCTCAGGCATTCAGTTTCTTTTGTGGATTTTCCCTTTAGGACAGAATCAAAAAATGATAAAACTTCGAAATAATTCCTCTTTATAAACAGCTGATTAAAATATATTGCTGAATAAATCCTAAAAACAGACTCACATGTGATGTGTATTTTTCCTGATATAGTCTGTAGGCATCATCATTGTTCATCTTTTTCACTGGAGTTAAAAAAGCTAACTAAAGATTGAACAAATTGGCAAGATTATAGAATTGCAATTGAAATAGGCACCTAAAAAAAATCATACAAAATCGTCTCAGCCCTGGAAAAAATCAATTACAAAATGATGAAATGTTCGTGAATAAAATAGCAAAAAATAACTCTAAATAGATAATATTGAGTTTGACACACATCAAAAATATTTTTGGTGAATAAGAGATTAAATAAATATTTATGCTTAAATATTTAAAATAATAATGTTGGTATTAAAAATAACTTTAAGCTTTTTAAATCCTACACAAAGAAAATATCATTTCTTTTGGTTTGTTTGCAGTTCTTTTGGATCTTAAAAAATTAGTTTTTTTTCTAACACATTAAATATTCGTTGATTTATTGACCTCTGCCAAACAGTGGAGCTGGAGTTAAAGGGTTAAATCCAACATCATCAGCTCTCGAACACAAACATTACATCTGGACCTGCCCCGCCGTCGCTTTAGGAGCTCTCGTTCACTGCATCCTTCTTCCCTTCTCCACTTCCTACTGAACTTTGGTCCTTCAGGATCATCCAGCTCACAGGAAGTCATCGTACACTACAACTTCCTGCAGAGCAGCCTATCAGGACGACCAGACGTGTCTGCGCTTATTTCAGAAGCTCTAATGTCGAACAGACAAACGCTCTGTACTGTTGCTCAAACACAGCAGATAAGAAAATAGAGAGATGTGTAGAGTAATGTAAAAAAGGTTTGGGACTCTCGATGTGTTAGAGATATACTGCATTAACAACCACTCCTTAGTACAATTTCTTATAGTTCAAAGCTGAAACATTAAAAATCTAATAAATTGCCTTTAAAACCTTCAAACTGATGGCATCATTTTTGTTCCACCAATCAACTCATGACTCACCATAGCATAGCACTTTTCATCCAGAATCTTGAACCACAAAGTACTTTACACAAAAAAGAAATGAAAAAAGAGAAAATAAAATAAAGTAGAAACTTGAATACAGTAAAATACACGATCCTACCCGACCTCGAGATATACAGCAAACGCAGAGACATTAAAATCCAAGTGAAAATGTTTAAAAAGGTTTGTTTTTTACTTTAAAGCCAGTAAAAATCAGGGTTACATTTATTTTCTGCAATGGGCACCACAAATACGTCTTTGACCAACATTCATTGAGAGTAAATTTATCTTAGGTATATGTTTTTTCTTTTGCCGTATAATCAAACTATTCACTTGTAAACTACACAAAAATGTTAAATAAAAATGCAAAGTCATGTGAAATCTGAACACAACAATGTTGAGAACTAGAGCTGGGACGACACGCTCTTCTCCCAATTTGATTTTGTACGATTTTTTTAGGTGCCAATTCGTTTTAAATTGCGATTCTACGATATTGCTGATTTGTGCGATCTTAGTCAGCTTTTTAACATCAGCATAAAAAGATGAACAACAATGATGCCCACAGACTAGGGATGTAAAAATTTCATATCACTGTTATTGAGACCAAAATAAACACAGTTATCATTATTATTGCAGTACTGTCGCAGTGAGCTCAAAATGTTCAAAATGTACTCTAACACAGTCTTAAATCATTTAAGCCCTTTAATATTATAATTTAACAGTTCTTTTGTCTTTTTTGTCAATAACTGTAATTTTAAAGGATATGGAGGGGAAACTGATGGACGACAGTCACCCTATTTAAACATGAAGCTGTAGTAAAAGACAAATGCTCGTGATTAAAACTGCTGTAAGTCCTCGAGTAAACGAGCAGAGAGAGAGAGAGAGGATTTATAGTAAACAAAAGTAAACAATTCTGGCAAGTATTTGTCATTACTATGTTATAAATGCTTAAACTGTATGTAATTACTAGAAAAGAAAAAAATGCTTTGAACTTTTAACAGTATTCTCTTCATAAACAATTGTAAATGAACAAGTTCAAAGTTTTGACATGACAAAAAATAAATAAATATACATTTACACTATATATATATATACATATATATATATATATATATATATATATATATATATATATATATATATATATATATATATATCAAGGCATTAAATCATTGTAATCACCGTAAATGAAAGTTATTGTTCATTCTTTAATTTAACAACAAAAGCAGCAGCCTCAGCTTCATCAGCTTCATCAGGCCCATCAGCTTCATCAGCTTCATCAGGCCCATCAGCTTCATCAGCTTCATCAGGCCCATCAGCTTCATCAGCTTCATCAGCTTCATCAGGCCCATCAGCTTTATCAGGCCCATCAGCTTCATCAGCTTCATCAGGCCCATCAGCTTCATCAGCTTCATCAGGCCCATCAGCTTCATCAGGCCCATCAGCTTCATCAGCTTCATCAGCTTCATCAGGCCCATCAGCTTCATCAGCTTCATCAGCTTCATCAGGCCCATCAGCTTCATCAGCTTCATCAGGCCCATCAGCTTCATCAGCTTCATCAGCTTCATCAGGCCCATCAGCTTCATCAGCTTCATCAGCTTCATCAGCTTCATCAGGCCCATCAGCTTCAGGAGTTTATCACACATCCATGGACTCTACCTTAATCTCTGCCGTCTCACCGAGCTATCTGCGCCCCCTCCAGGGCAGTGACTGGACGTAGGATTAAAACCTGAACCTGAAGCCCCCATGCAGGGAGCAGGACCCAGACCACAGAGAGACTCAGACCACAGAGAGACCCAGACCACAGAGAGACCCAGACCAGGGAGCAGGACCCAGACCACAGAGAGACTCAGACCACAGAGAGACCCAGACCAGGGAGCAGGACCCAGACCACAGAGAGACCCAAACCACAGAGAGACCCAGACCACAGAGAGACCCAGACCAGGGAGCAGGACCCAGACCACAGAGAGACCCAAACCACAGAGAGACCCAGACCAGGGAGCAGGACCCAGACCACAGAGAGTTGGACTTGGGGTTGGAGAGGGATCAGAAAACACTGATTCAGCTCGTGTTATCGGGCTGCTGTTGTCCATCTTTAAAATAAGAGTCCTTGAGCACAGCTGGTTAATTCAGCAGGAGGCTCTAAAGGCCGTGACAGATGCTCTCTTCTGGGATTCATTTAGGAAAATAAGTTACTTCCTTTATCGCCTCGAACTGAAGACGACGTCAAGGTCAGACAGCTAACAGGAGGCACTAAAAACAGGAGCGGAGCTGCGTAACAGCATTTCTGCATGAAGACTCACTTTGAGATAATTTTTCAGACTTTAGGGTGGCTGCAGGCTTCAGCAGAGCAGGGGAAGAGTTTAAACTTTATATTAACTAAAAAAAGTAAAAGCAAAACAGAGTGACATTAAATTAGGTCTTTGCATGTAGAAGTGTTTTATTACTCCACAAAAACAACATTTGTGTGGCTGTAACTTTTCTTGCATTCCCTCAGAATCCATCATGATGCCCTTAAACCTGAAAACTGAACTCTTCATGTAGAAATATAGTCATGCTGCAGTTTTTACACACACCAAACACAACGACAACACCAAGCACATGAATTATCAAATATCCAAACCTGTTTCACTTTCATTCAGACTTGGGTTGATTTGTATGGATTTAAGCAGAAGAAGATACAAACTGTTGTAATTGGGTGTAATGAACACCAAAGTGACATAAAAGGTAAATCTAAAGTTTGGTATGTCAGAAATGTCAAATGGGACTAATGGAGCCAAACTGAGCCAAGATTGGGCCTGACCACTCTGTAGTAAAACCTCTCTAACTTTGCTCTGCATCACTTTATCAGACTCAAACTTGGCAGAAGTAATGTTCACATATTTTCACATTCATTCATAGAGTTCTAAAGCTGCAGCTGCATCATTCCAAAGAGATATTCACAATAAAAACTTGTTTTTTTAAGGCGAGGATGACATTTTTTAATGATTCTGACTTCTATCTTCATTTACTCTGTCCCAGTAACACATATACTGATAATTCACATCTGGACAAATCTCTTAGTGTTACTTTATTATGACACCAGAATAATTCAAACAGACCTTGTGTTTACAGAGATTCACTCTTTTCTTTATGAGGAGGTCGTTTTAAAACAGAAGGCTTAAAAAGGGGCTGATCAGGTTAAAGTTCTTCAGGGTGGGCACAAATTACAGAAGCTTCCTGCAAGTTTATTCCACATTTATTTTTTAGCTTTCTTTCAAAACATTTTTATTCCACATGTTCCAGTTTTCAGCTTTGCTGTACTGCTGCCAACTTTTTATGTCACATTTTCATTTGTTTGCACCACCTTTAGAGATTTTACTTCACATTTTCTGCACTCAGACACAGCACTCAGACAGCAGCAAGGAAATGCAATTTTTATAACTTTTCTTAGGTTTTCTGTAGTTTAAGCTCCATATTAAGTGCTGTCTGTTCATTGTTCCATTTGTTTGTTGAAAATCAAAAATACAAAAAAAAAATTAAATAAAAATAAAAAAGAATAACTGTTTGTGCACACAGTGATTTGGCTCCACTAAATCAGAGTTTTCAGCACGCTGCAGATTTCAGTGCCACACATGCTGTGGTGTCAGAGGGCAGGCTGCAGGAGTTTCCTTATTGATCGTCTCTGAGCTTGTGTGTGCGTGTTCAGCATGTCCTGATAAAAAACTGTCAAACAGCCACGCTGACCCTGGCAGGACACGGGGCACGCCGCACGTGGCGGGACGGGACCCCAGGGCAGCTCGGCAACACTGATTTACTCTTCAAAGACAGGAGCGCGATAGTTTTTCATCTGCATCTTAACCCCGTTTAACCCGCTAACAGGCTGTATACATGAAGGTGTCAGACGGCCGAGTGTGGCACAGCAGCTCAAATAAACACGCCGCACATACGGCACGTAAATCTACATGTTTAAAGACGAGCACGCTGACTTCTGATTTAGTGCTCCCACAGCTAAACATCCGTCTGTGGCGTAGGAAACTGAAATAAAGCAACACTGTTCGACTCAGAGAGGCAGTCCATGTGTCTGATTTAAGATATTTGTTCACATTATCCAGTGGGAGTTTTGTTGACTAATTATTTTCATCAACAACCTTTTCTCCCCTCACTAAAACCACACTATAACTTATAAAAACAAATCTCCAGGTTTATCTGTCTTGGGTGGTCCTACTTTGTTAAAAGGTTTAACTCCTTTCAAAGCTGATTGGGTGCAAACTGCTCTCATGTTGGGGGGAAAACTTGTAGTAATAAACTGGAAAGGTTCCTCTGCGTGATGAGCTGCTTTAGTAAACCGTCTTTAGGTTGATGAACGGTGGAGAAGTACGACCGGACGCTGGGATGTTACCACTAAAGAGATCGGGTCACCTATGGTACAGCTGACATTAAGAAACAGCTCTGAGCTCTGTGGCTATGTAATGACTATCATCAATCTACCAGTACACGTATATACTTGTTTTTCACGTCTTTTGTTTGTTAGTTTATTAGATCTGTTTTTTGTTTTAAGTATTTGTTTATGCAACAATATTCATCTATATGTATTTAAATGTACACACAGACATGAATAATTTTGGATTCATCACTTAACTAAATTGTCAAGTTGTCAATGTACTTCTTATGTGTCACTGTTAAAAAGAAAAACTCAAAATAAAAACCATTAAAACAAGTGCAAATGGACAAAACTACATTAACTAAACATGCACTGATTGATCAGCAATCAGCCGATCCTACATGAAAAACCAATCTTGTCTTCCTCCTCAAAGGTCTGAAAGCTTTTTCCTTTTTTTACATTTAAACAGCCACAAGGGACGGGAGAAAAAATCGATTCACATAAGTATCTGGACTTTTTGTTTGACGATGTTTAAACTGAGTTTTTCCCAAATTTAATTGCTTTATTTTAGTCTGTGTTAATAATCCACTTTTAAATGCAGTCCAGGCTTTTGAAGAGAGAGTATAAACAGCTGGTTAGGTCTGTAACAATATCAAATTTTGCTGGGCAATAAATGTCAAAAAAATTATATACTAGGGCTGAAACGATTCCTCGAATATTCGCGAGTACTCGATTACAAAATATCCTCGAATTAAATTTTGTGCCTCGAAGCCTCGTTTAATATATAATTATACATATAAATATATATCTGGACTACTATACAGTGCACGGTGTTTGACACGGACGGTCATTTCTGTGGCACAACGCGCCTGCTAGCTCTGCTGCTGCATGAAGGAAGAGAAAAGAGAGCGACAGAAAGGAGAGAGTCCGCAGAAGTAATGGCAGAGAGTGTCCCAAGTGTGTGGTCACTACAAGAAGGGACGAAAAGAAAACACAGCGCAGTGTGTCTGATATCAAACAGAGTGAGCTTAGCACGTAGCTTAGCATGATAGCACGTTGTTAGGGCTGCAACTATTACTATTACAGCATTTTAAATATGCTCATCACAGACATGCGTCCTCTTTCCATGGTGGAGGACACAGGATTCAAGAACATGATTAAGGATTTCAATTCAAACTGCACAATGCCCTCCAGAACACACTTCACAAATATAACTGCAGAATTATATTACTGCTTTGTAAATCAGTATTGTATTGGCTTTGTTTTAAGCCAGTACTGGTTTAAACTTTGAAAGTTGTTAAAATAAAAACCCTTTTCTGAGGAATAAACGGCATGTGGTTGCTCATTTTGAAAGCCCTAACATGTTGCATTGTATACAATTGATTTATTTGTTTAAAAACAAAAAAGTATATTTTGTTAGAGTACTCGAGTACTCGAAGAAATAATTGACAGAGTACTCGATTCCAAAAATACTCGATAGTTGCAGCTCTATTATATACCAATAAACGATATTGTCATTATTGTTTTGAAGGGTTATGGTTCGTTGTTTTTTCATTAATGTAATTATAATATATGTCGTAATAAAGAGGGTACACCATATCAAAAGCAATAAACTTTAATTTCTTAAGAGTATTTAACTGTGATTGGAAGGTCGAGAGCTTTTTAAAATAATAAAATGTTACAAAAAAAAACAATGAAAAACAAAGAAAATGAATGGACTGTCTTTTAGGAAAAACTTCATGTAAATAAAAATCATTATACTAATCAAAAACAATAACAAATAGACTCTGTCTCTGTAAAGAAAAAAACCCAATAAAAACTCACACAACAATAAAAAACAATAAATAAAATGTAGTTTATACAGTTCCTGAATTGTCTGTGACATGCACTTTCTCCCAGTTAATCAGTACTGTCTGTCAAATATTTGTAACATTTCTGTCTTTTTCACCGTATTGAAGGGCTGTATTTATTTTACAAAGTAGTGAACGACACTGTCTGTGAGCGCACCATTTCACTCTGTTTTATTTTCATTTACTTTACAGACCAAACGCCTCAGTAAGCACTGACCGTCAGGATGAAGGCTCCGCTGCACCTCCTCTTCTTCATCGCCACTACTTTCAAACAAATACGACATATCAGCTCGTCGGCGTTCATGAGCTCACACCTTGTTCATTCTGTTCAAAACCAAAATATTCCCACACTGGGGCTGTGGCAGCCGGCATAGGAACCATACTTTTTGTGCAATCATTCATGTTAGTGTTTGTTTCCTCGTTTCTCCTCACGACGCTCACTTCAGCTCTATGTGTGTGTGAGCGGCCCCGCCTCCCCCTCAAAGATTGAATGAATGACAGATGCTCACTCCGCTAAATCAACTAAATCCGCTATAGAACCAACGCACCCAGGTGTTGAGAAATTGCACAGAGTGACCCATCCTCTCATCCAGCCTGTTTGGTAGAAAGAGAGGAGGAGGACGTGCCAACTTATCGAGGCCGGCAAACTTACCGAGGACGTTTTTATTTATCGTGCGGTTAATTTATTTATTGATTATCGTGACAGGCCTAAAGCTGGTTAAAATATATTACTGAATAAATCCTAAAAACAGACTCACATGTGATGTGTATTTTTCCTGATATAGTCTGTAGGCATCATCATTATTCATCTTTTTCACTGGAGTTAAAAAAGCTAACTAAAGACTGAAAAAATCTGCAATATCAGAATCGCAATTTAGAACGAATCGGCACCTAAAAAATCGAATCAGGAGAAAAGTGTATTGTCCCGACCCTAACAGCCAAAAAGATGCTGCATTTGGGCATTTTGGTCTTTTTGAACTACAAGGAAAAATAAAACATTATCAGTGGTTTAAGTTGTGTTGTGTCCTGTGGATTATTTTAAGATTTTAACTTTATTTTTGGTAAGAGGCTCAAAACAGGCCTGCAGTGTAACCTGTTGTATTGATTATTTTTAAATGTGGAAAATGGAAGACTAAAGAATGTTATATAATTTAGTTGTTTGGACATAAATTTCATTGACAGAATTATGATCACATCAGCAATTGAGAGCTTCTGCCCTCCTCAAACACTTCTTATGGGCTGTTTCCCAGATGGAGGAGTAAATTATACCTGGATTATTAATCTGTCTGTCTTGTGGATCAGGTTAATTAGTCATTAAAACTCAACAGGGAAACATTTTAAGTCTGATTTCTGCACTTTCCTCTTGTTGGGTGCTTCCTCTATCATGCAGTATTTTCATAGATTAAAGCCTGAAGGTGATCGAGCCTTTTCGTCCACGTTGTGTTTAGTCTATCGTTTTAAACAACAGGTTCGACGGTGATAACAAAGCACTCTTTAACCAGCTGGATTATCATAGCAGCTGCTCTTTCTGCCCGTGATAAGGTGTAAAATGGCTCTGGGGGTGATATCGAGGCTCCAGGCTTTCTGACCTTCCTGATCTACCAAACAAAATCAGCAGGCTCTGCAGAAGCTCTGCAGCTCAACGTCTCCGTGTGTTTGGAAACGAGGAGGTGAATTCCTCACAGATTAAATAACACGGTGAGATGCTGATGGATTAAAGCAGAGGTGTGGGCCTGGGATGTTTTGGCTACCACAGAGATTACCTGCTGGGAAGTCTCTGGAACAGGATGGCTTCAAGATTAATGGTGCACAAAACTGATCATTAATTTAACGTAAAGATAAAGATAAATTGTCCATTTTTTATTTTTACTATACAAGGTTTTAAAATGCAAGTCATACTCCACATTTACCCACATTTAACCCAACAGCCCTTCCAAAAAGAACATCTTATGATTACCAGCCCCTTTCTCAGAGTTAGATGTCTGTCCGCCACATATTTAACAACTACTGCTGATCAAGAAAAAACAAACAAAAAATTAAAGCCGCAAGCGGCGATGATCGGGCCCTCGCCCCCCACGTGCCCGTTGGGCCATGCTGCTACCGCCATTTATTGCTTTAGCCAAATAAGCTGTTGCGAAACCTTGCTGTCGCTAAATGTTTTTCGAAGCACATGTCGCAACCGCTGCATGTTGCTGCAACCACATGTATGTAATTTATGACATATCTAATGCCTGTTGTGATTGAAGTAGCAGATAATTGAGCTTATAGATGTGTTAGGAGGTGGACCTTGATCATGTTTGTGAATTTTCAAGCAGATTGGACCTTAAATGAAGGAGTTAGAGTAATTTCCAGGTTCATGGCAATCAGTGAAGTTTGAGGCTTCGCCATGGCCACACCGTTTCAGCTAAGGACACGACCTCAACACTGATGCTTCCTGAAGATGTCAAGACCCTTTCTGAGAATCTTTGAGAAAAATACGTTGAAAAACAGAGGAGATTTTAATGATAGAGTAAAACATCAGACTTCCTGTTACCAGCACGGGGCGCTATATTGGAGAGTGAAACAAAGCATATAGATTAACTCAGGCACGGACAGTGAACATGTGTGCTTGTTTTGGTCCGAATCTAACATTGTACAAGAGAGTAATTAAGGTTTACGTGTTTTCCAAAAATGGTCAACTTTGGGCGTCCTTCCTGGCCACGCCCATTGACTTACGAAAAATCTTTTAATAACTTTTCATCGGCAATGTGTCTACTATACACCAACCCAATCTGGAATTGATCCGATAAAAAACCTAGGAGGAGTTCGTTCAAATGCGAGCCTTAAAATCACGAAAATCGGAAATTCAACGTTAATTTACGAACTTCCTGTTCGGAATTCCCAATGACAATTTATATATTTGTGATCGTCCTGGCCTGGGGGTTATGCCCAAAAAATTTCGTGCAAATTGGAGTTAGTCAAAAATTCGCCAAATTTGGGCGTGGTTTCTGGCCACGCCCATTGACCAACGAAAATTCTTTTAATAACTTTTCATCCTCAATGTATACACAATCAAAATCTGGAGTTGATCCGATAAAAACCCTAGGAGGAGTTCGTGCAAATACGTACCCTGCAAATCGCCAAAATGCGACTTTCAACGCTAATTTGCGAACTTCCTGTATGGAATTGACGATGGGGGCAAGAGACTTTTTTGTAGGTTCGGGCATGCTAGTTATGCCCGAAAAATTTCAGGTCGATCTGTGAAAGTAGCCGGATGTTCTGCAGTTTAAGGCCAGTAGGGGGCGCAGTGGCGCACTTTTTTTTTGTGCAAACACTGGATTCATAAATTTTTCACCGTGACTCAACTTTGGGGATAGGCGCGTTCGCGTTTATCTCAAGTTGAAGGCACACAATTTGGGGTTAAAGTGGCAGAAGAACAATTTAGCGATTACAATAGGGCCTTCGCCGGCCATTCGGCTCGGACCCTAAAGACAAACAAAAGCATAAAAAAAAAATTAATGTAAAAATAGATGACTTAATCAGGTTTAGCCCTTTGACTGATATTGTAACCGTGCGGTTGACTTTTTGCTGCCTTACCTGTGTATTTAAAATGTTAAAAGCCCGTCTTTGTCTGTTTTTCCTTTTACACTTCAGTGTTTGTAACACCAATAAGCATCCATTGTCTGGTGTTGCTGTACATGATTGTAACTGTTTGAAAACCAGAAAAAATTGGAACTGAATCGTTGTGCATACATCTGAGTAAGAAAAAATCTTTTCACATACACAAAAGTATTCACTCACCCATCCAAATAACCAGACTCAGGTGTTCCAGTCTCTTCCATGTCCACAGGTGTATAAAATCATCACCTAGGCATGCAGACTGCTTTAACAAACATTAGTGGAAGAATGGGTCGCTCTCAGGAGCTCAGTGAATTCCAGCGTGGAACTGTGATAGGATGCCACCTGAGCAACAAATCCAGTGGTGGCATTTCCTCACTCCTAAATATTCCACAGTCAACTGTCAGCTGGATTATAAGAACGTGGAAGTGTTTGGGAACCACAGCAACTCAGCCACCAAGTGGTAGGCCACGTAAACTGACGGAGCGGGGTCAGCGGATGCTGAGGCGCATAGTGAGAAGAGGTCGCCAACTTTCTGTAGAGTCAATCGCTACAGACCTCCAAACTTCATGTGGCCTTCAGATTAGCTCAAGAACAGTGCAGAGAGCTTCATGGATGGGTTTCCATGGCCGAGCAGCTGCATCCAAGCCTCACATCACCAAGTGCAATGCAAAGCGTGGATGCAGTGGTGTAAAGCACGCCGCCACTGGACTCTAGAGCAGTGGAGACGCGTTCTCTGGAGTGACCAATCACGCTTCTCCATCTGACAATCTGATGGACCAGTCTGGGTTTGGAGGTTGCTGGGAGAACCATACTTGTGGGACTGCATTGTGCCAAGGGTAAAGTTTGGTGGAGGGGGGATTATGGTGTGGGGGTGTTTTTCAGGAGCTGGGCTTGGCCCCTTAGTTCCAGTCAAAGGAACTCTGAATGCTTCAGCACACCAAGACATTTTGGACAATTCCATGCTCCAACTTTGTGGGAACAGTTTGGAGCTAGCCCCTTCCTCTTCCAACATGACTGTGCACCAGAGCACAAAGCAGGTCCATAAAGACATGGAGGACAGAGTCTGCTGTGGATCAACTTGACTGGCTTGCACAGAGTCCTGACCTCAGCCCGATAGAACACCTTTGGGATGAATTAGAGCAGAGACTGAGAGCCAGGCCTTCTGGTCCAACATCAGTGTGTGAGCTCACAAATGCTCTTCTGGAAGAATGGTAAAAAATTCCCATAAACACTCCTAAAACTTGTGGACAGCCTTCCCAGAAGAGTTGAAGCTGTTATAGCTGCAAAGGGTGGACCCACGTCAGATTGAACCCTATGGATTAGGAATGGGATGGCACTTAAGTTCATATGTCAGTCAAGGCAGGTGAGAGAATACTTCTGGAAATATATTGAATATCCAGATGCTCTAACAGTCATAATAGTTGAAGGAAATAAGGAAATACATTTTATGATTAAAAAATGTATCTATGATTTCTGGGTCACCAGCTGAATATCTAAATCTTGCTCTCTGTGATGTTTTCATAAAAAAAAATAAATAAAAAGTGTTGTAGAAATGAAAGAAATCCACTCCTGCCCAGCTTAACCCTAAGTACCAAGCCAAACAGCAGGTTTACCGACATACTTGCTTCCTGATTGGATAATCTGGAAAATAAAACCTGAAATGTTGCTAAATGACGAGGAAGGAACAGAATTTTACCAGCAAATAATTTGTTGCAAATGTACTTTGTGGTTTGGAAACCAAAGGGTTAAGAAGTTTGATGCATGAATAAAGTACTCAACGTTTACCAGTCAGTTTGTGTGGGGGTTAAAGGGTTAATCTGAGGTGTATTTATAAAAGCAGATTGAGTTAAGCAGAAATACGTTTGCACGGACGTCAGCTTACGCTTTTCCAAATCTAGCCGACTACGCTGCATCCTGCTGAAATCATCACACCCTGGCGGAGCAGAGAAAGCATGAGCAGCTCCTGACGTCAGCCCAAGAGGAGCTGTGACTCACTAATCCATGACTGCATGTGAAAATACATGAATGGCACACTTTACTGGAAAAAGGGAGAAAACAGGGCGGGTAGGAGTTAGCAGAGACAAAGTGAATCATGGGAAGTGTGGATCCTGCAGCCCTAAATAGTAAATATGTAAATAAATGATGTATTTGTGAATGTACACAGTTAAAAACAAAACAAATCAGTGTCTGCTTCAGCCATCAGCACGGACCTGTGCCAGTGTGAAAACAGATTCCAGCATGAGCTCACATCATCTAATCTGCTCAAAATGCCAGCTCCAGATTTCCCTTCAGATTCCAAGCTGTCTGCTCCCAGCATGCCAATCTGCCACGTCCTCGTCCACATCCTGCCCTCGCAGGAAGCTTAGCGAGCTTCCTAAATTAGACAAGCCCGGTCGTAAACAGTTATAAACAGAATCTAAAGGTGCCAACAATGACAACAGAGCCTGCAGGACATCGATAATGTGGCTCAGTGCACAAACTACGTTGATAAATGTACTCAGTAACTGTGGGATTCCACTGGATGAGTATCCGGTCCTTCTCTGCTCCGCTCCGTCATCGCCCGTCAACTCCTACTGGATCCGTCTGCGGAAGCATTGCGGCTCCACCTTGCAGCGGGTCAACGAGCTCATAAAGTATTTTGTGGTTTTGCACCTCCAAAATCAAAAGCTCCTCATCCATGGTGAAGTGGGGTGAGACTGAACTTTTGACACCAGGTCTGTCTCCGCCCTAAATGACGTTTTCCAGGTACAATACTTTTCCGTTGTTGACACGGTTTATTTTATTTTGAAACATCTACGGATGTTTTATTTTGTGTTTGTGCTCAACTTCCTGTTCCACACGATATTCTGTGTGCTAAATTGCTGCGCCGTGGTCCGGCAACCGGCAGAAATAGAAGCTCTGCGTATCTGCTCTGTCTGCCGGAGGCCGGCGGAGCAGATACGCAGCCGTGCCGCAGCTGGTGGAAGTACACGCATTGCTTATAATGGAAACGGATCGGCTCCGCTGCCGCAGTGGAGCGGAGACGGATCGGATACGCATGCAGTGGAATTTGGGCTTTAGTAATTTTACAAAAAGAGCAGCAGGGATGATTAGAAGTCGACACCGAGATTCTTCAAACCGTTTAATAGTTAAATAATAGTTGTTGAAATTCAAAGAGTTAGTAGATCTCAGTATGATGCAGATAATGTATTAAACTTAAAGCCGCACTAAGATTCCAGATTTCTGCTCTCTAGTGCCCTCTGTGGTCGTTGATTGTAACTGCACTATCGTACATCGACCTGCGTTTGTTGACATACAGAGGGAGGAGAAGCCGACAGGACATCCAGAGGGACATATAAACGTGTGGACTGATGGGGTACAGTCTGACGTGGATCTGGTTTGTTTCTGCGAACAGCACAAGTCAATCTGACATTTTAAGTCCTGTTTGAAAAGTGCCACACTAACAAAGTTTGATTGATTGATATGAAGTGATAATGAAATGTTAAAGTCATGTTGGCCTGCAGCTCTTGTTTATTTTTAATCAGCCCTTTTCTTTAATGGTTCATATGTAATCAGCTCATTTTCTTTAATCGTCCATGTGTAATCAGCTCTTTTGTTTAATCGTCCATGTGTAATCAGCTCTTTTCTTTAACGGTTCATGTGTAATCAGCTCTTTTCTTTAATGGTTCATTTGTAATCAGCTCATTTCTTTAATGGTTCATGTGTAATCAGCTCTTTTCTTTAACGGTTCATGTGTAATCAGCTCATTTCTTTAACGGTTCATGTGTAATCAGCTCATTGTCTTTAATGGTCCATGTGTAATCAGCTCATTTTCTTAAATCGTTCATGTGTAATCAGCTCTTTTCTTTAATGGTTCATGTGTAATCAGCTCTTTTCTTTAACGGTTCATGTGTAATCAGCTCTTTTCTTTAACGGTTCATGTGTAATCTGCTCTTTTCTTTAACGGTTCATGTGTAATCAGCTCTTTTCTTTAACGGTTCATGTGTAATCAGCTCATTGTCTTTAATGGTCCATGTGTAATCAGCTCATTTTCTTAAATCGTTCATGTGTAATCAGCTCTTTTCTTTAATGGTTCATGTGTAATCAGCTCTTTTCTTTAACGGTTCATGTGTAATCAGCTCTTTTCTTTAATGGTTCATGTGTAATCAGCTCTTTTCTTTAATGGTTCATGTGTAATCAGCTCTTTTCTTTAATGGTTCATGTGTAATCAGCTCTTTTCTTTAACGGTTCATGTGTAATCTGCTCTTTTCTTTAACGGTTCATGTGTAATCAGCTCTTTTCTTGAACGGTTCATGTGTAATCAGCTCTTTTCTTTAATGGTTCATGTGTAATCAGCTCATTTTCTTAAATCGTTCATGTGTAATCAGCTCTTTTCTTTAATGGTTCATGTGTAATCAGCTCTTTTCTTTAACGGTTCATGTGTAATCAGCTCTTTTCTTTAATGGTTCATGTGTAATCAGCTCATTTTCTTTAATCGTCCATGTGTAATCAGCTCATTTCTTTAATGGTTCATGTGTAATCAGCTCTTTTCTTTAATGGTTCATCCCTAACCTGCAGTTTGTCTGCTGTGCACCTTCAGAGAGGTAAAGCAGAGGCGAACATGCTCCCGTCTTAAAGTCTGCTTTATCGTAGCTGAAGGTCGGTGCAGGTGGAGCTGGTCATGCACGGCTCGTCCTTCGCGGGGCGGCGAGCAGCTCTCAGTAAACGAGTGTAGCAGAGACTCTGAGGGCAGATCAGACTGCTCTGTGAGAGAAAGAGCTCCTCCCCGAGGTCGTAAATCAGAGACGGCCTCCTGCAGGCCTGTTCACACTGACGTAAGTGCACTCCACAAACTGCCATCCAACAACAATGTGATTATCCAACCAGGAAGAAGTGCAAGTGTGAACACTGCTCACTAAACAAAGAAAAACATTAAGAAGGAGGGGACATATTTGGTAAACAAGAGAGGAACGAAGATGTAATTCTGAATATCAGGGCTCAAAATCAAACTGTGGGACACTTAACCCTTCGACTTCCAAACTACAACATAAACTTACAACAAATTATCTGTTGGTCTAATTGTTTTCCATCCTTATCCTGAAAATATAATTAACAAGGCGTGCTTATGTTTGTAACAAGACAAATTAGCATAAATATAAAATTTAACATTTTCAAAACCTTAAAGCATAAATTAACAAATTATTATAAGGTAAAATAATCTTACAGCATTACGATATACAGAAGGATGTTTTCATTAAAAACTGGGTTTTCAATTGCTTTAAGTAATTCCAACTGGGGTTTTCTCTTCTTTTTTACACTAAAAACAAGGTTTTAAATAGCTTCGTTAAGTCAAATCTACATTTTCATTGGATCATCATTTGTTTTATGAAGTCAAAAATCGAGTTTCACTAGTTTAGTGAAGTCTGAACTATTATTTCATTGTTTTCTAAAGAATAACTGGCTTTTTCTCATTTTTTCCTGAAAAATAATGTTAAAATAGTTTTGTAAAGTCAAATCTGGTTTTACTAGTTTCATAGAGTCTTAACTAGGATTCCCTTTGGGGTCTTTTGTTAATAACTTTTGTTAATAACTGGGTTTTTGATCATTTTGTTGAATCATAACTAGGTTTCACTTGTTTCATATGGACATAACTGTTTTTTTCTTGTTTTTTTAAATTAAAAACTAGGTTTTAACTGGTTCTTTAAAGTCATCGCTTTGTTTTCAGTGGTTTAATAAAGTCATAGATGGGGTTTCAGTGGTTTAATAAAGTCATAGATGGGGTTTCAGTGGTTTAATAAAGTCATAAATGGGGTTTCAGTGGTTTAATAAAGTCATAAATGGGGTTTCAGTGGTTTAGTAAAGTCATAAATGGGGTTTTAGTGGTTTAATAAAGTCATAAATGGGGTTTCAGTGGTTTAGTAAAGTCATAGATGGGGTTTTAGTGGTTTAATAAAGTCATAAATGGGGTTTCAGTGGTTTAATAAAGTCATAAATGGGGTTTCAGTGGTTTAGTAAAGTCATAAATGGGGTTTTAGTGGTTTAATAAAGTCATAGATGGGGTTTCAGTGGTTTATTAAAGTCATAGATGGGGTTTTAGTGGTTTTTATGACTAAAAACAGAAATATGAGACGTGTTTTGGATTTCAGCGTATTAACTGACTGATGTTTGTGTGCAGACATTTGACTCTGTGTCTCTGTTTTCTTCTGTTTTTTAAATGTCAAATGTATCTTTTATTGTATTGGAGAGGCAAAAATATGCCACAAGGTTCCCCCTTTACCTTTTAGGGTCATTGACAAGTTAGTGTTAAATAACTGTATTCTGTTTGTTCTAAACATTTATGTAACTGAAATAAGAATATTCATTCATTTATTATTCAAATTTATCATGGCAGTTTGATCATACTTGTAGTTTATTCTAAAGCTCAAGCTCGATCTCATGGAGACGGTTGTTGTTTAGATAAGATAAGATACACCTTTATTAGTTGTTGTTGAATAAGTCTTACTTGAATCCAAATCCAAACACATTTGTACATTAAACACTGACAGAGAGTCTAAATGGAGCTGATGACCTTAGCTTTATAAAACTGTTAACACTTTTATAAAGCTACCCCTGCAGCCTTGGAGCTTTATTGTCCTCCACTAAAGTCATAAATTATTCCTGAACAAATTCCTGCAGCTAAACTAAATATCATAAAGTAGAAACAAGCATCAACAGAGCGTCTCTGTTTTGGATCAATATGAAAGCACAACGAAGAAGGAAAACAACGAGGGGCCATAAATCTGAACACAATTTCCTCAGAACACTAAACAAAATGAGGAGCCCCTAAAACAACACCAGCAAAGTGTCTGCAGAATAATTCACGACGAGCATCGATCAGAGCTCCAGGACGGACACCAATAACCTGTTAGCCGCCCTCGTGTTGTCGGGTCACACAAATAAACATGGTGACCTGATTTAGAGGGACTGCTCTGAATTAAGAGGCAGATAATAACAGACTCCGATAGGAAAACTTCCTCATTAGGCAGAGTGAGTAAACAGGCGTGTGTTAATTTGGTCTGAGTTTGTTTGTTTGGGCAGAAGAGTTCCTGAGCGTAAGAGGCTTAAGCTAGCTTCAACAACAAACGAGCAGCGCGGGCAGGAGAGCCTGTGTGGCCGACTAACAACAAATAAAACACTAAATATTTAACTAAATAATCAGGGCGTTACATTAATAACTGCTCTTACAAAGTGTTTGTCACTTTTTAAAGTGATAACTGGGTTTTATTGGTCCCATAAAGAGATGGTCTGGAATATTAAAAATATCTTTGTTTTCTCCTCTTTCTAACATTAAAAACTTGGTTTTATTGGTTTTGTAGAGTTATCATTGTTTTTTATCAGCTTTGTAAAGTCATAACTGTATTTTTCACTGGTTCTGAATCATGATATTTGTTATTCACTTTTTCTACATGGATAGTTGGTTTTCACTGGTTTCTAACAAAGAACTTGTTTTACAGGTTTTATTCAGTCATTACTTTCTTCACATTAAAAGCTGCTCTTTTACTGTTTTTTTAAAGTCAGAATTTGGTTTTTAACTGGTTTGTTTCAAGAAAGTTGGCTATTCACTTGTTTCTAAAATTAATAATTAGGTTTTTTACCTGTTTTATTCCATTAAAATAAGCTTTTCATTGGTTTATAAAGTCATCGCAGGATTCTAAAGTTTATTTATATTAAAAAATGGGTTTTCACTGTTTTTTAAAGTGATAACTAACGACACAAATTTGAGTCATGTTTTAACAGATCCTGTTTGCTACTTGAAAGCAGACATTAAATGATTTGACTCTTATATTATTTAAGTTATTATTCAGTCAGTCAGAGCTTTTATAAACGACTAAAAAAAGATATCACGCTGTTGTACCTAAAGTATTAATTAATTATTGCCTTATTACATCACAATAAGCCGCTGTAACAATATTTCTGATATGTGTATGCAGCACAGCATTAAATATATGACTGTTAATCCTTTCACACTGATATCAATAAAATCATATCAACATTAATTTTCCATCCTTATTAAACAGACAGACTTCTAAAACACTGCAGAGGAACGTGTCTGAAGAGCTGAATCCAGATTAAATTACTTAAAATGATACCAGAAAAAATCATGAACACAGCTGCAGATTTTGACACACCAACAAAGTAGGAGCCAAAAGTTAAGTAATGTCTTTTTCTGTTGTTATTAAAAGTTCCAGACAAACTGATGCAAGTGTGCACTTTAGACAATGTGCTGGAGTTTGTTTGTTTTTATTCCTGTGAACATATTTATGAAACACACCTAGTTCCTAAAGCTTGGGTATTAAAAATATTTTTATAATTCTGATAACAGAAATTAAATCATTTAAAGCACGTTAAAAGAGAATTATCTTAAACACAGACAGAGCTGGCTGTGGTTTCTTTAGTGAGATAAATAAATATTGTACATTCTTAAACACAGACAGAGCTGGCTGTAGTTTCTTTAGTGAGATAAATAAATATTGTACATTCTTAAACACAGACAGAGCTGACTGTAGTTTCTTTAGTGAAATAAATAAATATTGTACCATCTTAAACACAGACAGAGCTGGCTGTAGTTTCTTTAGTGAGATAAATAAATATTGTACCATCTTAAACACAGACAGAGCTGGCTGTAGTTTCTTTAGTGAGATAAATAAATATTGTGCCATCTTAAACACAGACAGAGCTGGCTGTAGTTTCTTTAGTGAGATAAATAAATATTGTGCCATCTTAAACACAGACAGAGCTGACTGTAGTTTCTTTAGTGAGATAAATAAATATTGTGCCATCTTAAACACAGACAGAGCTGGCTGTAGTTTCTTTAGTGAGATAAATAAATATTGTGCCATCTTAAACACAGACAGAGCTGGCTGTAGTTTCTTTAGTGAGATAAATAAATATTGTACCATCTTAAACACAGACAGAGCTGACTGTAGTTTCTTTAGTGAGATAAATAAATATTGTACCATCTTAAACACAGACAGAGCTGGCTGTAGTTTCCTTAGTGAGATAAATAAATATTGTACCATCTTAAACACAGACAGAGCTGGCTGTAGTTTCCTTAGTGAGATAAATAAATATTGTACCATCTTAAACACAGACAGAGCTGACTGTAGTTTCTTTAGTGAGATAAATAAATATTGTACCATCTTAAACACAGACAGAGCTGGCTGTAGTTTCCTTAGTGAGATAAATAAATATTGTACCATCTTAAACACAGACAGAGCTGGCTGTAGTTTCTTTAGTGAGATAAATAAATATTGTACCATCTTAAACACAGACAGAGCTGGCTGTGGTTTCTTTAGTGAGATAAATAAATATTGTACCATCTTAAACACAGACAGAGCTGGCTGTGGTTTCTTTAGTGAGATAAATAAATATTGTACCATCTTAAACACAGACAGAGCTGGCTGTAGTTTCTTTAGTGAGATAAATAAATATTGTACCATCTTAAACACAGACAGAACTGGCTGTAGTTTCCTTAGTGAGATAAATAAATATTGTACCATCTTAAACACAGACAGAGCTGGCTGTGGTTTCTTTAGTGAGATAAATAAATATTGTACCATCTTAAACACAGACAGAGAGATAAGGTCCTCGTGTGTCCTGCCGTCTTTAAACAGGATGTTGGAGATATTTCGTGGTGTTTGATTTCTTCCTATCTGCTCTCAACAGGAAATCATGACTCCTGAAACCAGCCGGTTAATCCTGGCGAGAAACCAAACGATGCAACAGTCCTGAAATGTTGGCACCTTTAGATATTTTTAATCTTCAGCAGGACCACATCAGAAACCTCTCACACTTAACTACACTCTCACTTTGACCACTGTTTGGACCATCCTGATGTTTTAATGACGAGAAAGATTAAATATGATTTCTACATCTCTGCTCTTTATGAGGTTTACCTTACTGTTCACTCAAAATCCTCCAATAACATAAAAGATTACTAGGGGCGGGAGAAAAAAATCGACTCACATAACTATTGGGATTTTTTGTTTGACGATTTTTAAATCAATATTTATTTTCAAAAATTGATTTTTTTTCTAAATGTAAATGCTTCATGTTACTCTGTGTTAATAATCCACTTTTAAAGTCAGTCCAGTCTTTTGAAGAGAGAGTATAAACAGACTCACATGTGATGTGTATTTTTCCTGATATAGTCTGTAGGCATCATCACTGTTCATCTTTTTCACTGGTGTTTGTATCGTACAATCACAATTTAAATTGAATCGGCACCTAAAAAAATTGTAGAAAATTGTATCGTAGAAAAGCATATCGTCCTAGCCCTAAAAGTTACCCAAAGATCCACGTAGAAAACATGTTCAGGGTTTAGGAGATTAAATATTTACCCCTGTGTAGGTCAAACTAATTTTAGGTTGAAAATGTTAAAAGTAAAAGGCAAAACTTACCACTGCTGCTGCAGCAAAGAGGGTAAGAACAAACTAAAAGTTATGAGACAAATAAGATCAGATACATTTCAAGCCAAGCTGCCAGACTTTTCTACTGAAATAAGAAACCCGGTTGATAAAAACGAGCCCACAACAAGCAAACTTTGTTTTTGTTTTTAAAGATAAATCTACATTAAGTGTGTTTTAATTTTTATCCACATTACATTTCAGTTTCGCGGTGACATATCATCGTATTTGTCTCTTAATTTATTTATTCAGCATCTGTTTGTTTGGAGGTGGAACATCTTTGTCTCTGCACAGAAGTGAAAGCAGGTCCTACTCTGACGGTGATGAACCTTAAAAGCTTTTATGTTGATCCTCTGCAGTTTTATTATGGTGAAAACAGGAACAACTTCATTTTACCCTCGCTTTAAGGATTTCTTTTTGGTGGATAAATCCTTTTGCTACTCTTTTACAGTAACATTTGGATTTGTGTTAGGCGTGGGACAAAGTTTGTGAAGCCCAAAGTCGCTTATAATAAGCAGACCTGGCAACTCTGATTCTAAGATATAAAATAAACATAAAAACAGTTTCCAGACGGAGGGGATGGCTGGATGAACGATGAGTGGATGTGTTGGTCACGTTGCCAAACTGCTGACCTCTTTATTATTGGAGTTAAGAATCTGTTTTTCAGTAAGGCTCGATGCTGCTACGTGCTCGATGAAACTCGAACCTCGCTCGTGTATTCGGCTGATTTTTCCTCGTGATGCTGTGACCGCTGAGCCGGTGAAAATGAGTCCAGCAGCAGTTCGAGTCCTTCAGGAGACGCTGTGGGCTGAGAGCACTCTTATCCTCGGCCTCCTGATCTACACGATCAGCCAATCACAGCGGGTCGGCCTGATAACACAGCCTATCACAGCGGGGTCCGCCTGATAACACAGACTCGCGGTGATAACGCAGGCCCTGCTCCCGGACCTCTCTGGACCATGAGGAGGCCGTTAGCTACCTCATTAGTCTCTGGCTACTGGCCTATCAGTGGGCTACCACCAGCCGGGGCACCTCAGCAGCTACAGTCTCCCCAGCGGGACCACTGTGTAAACCTGCAGGCAACGAGGCCCCACTGGGACCACCGTCTAAACCTGCAGGCAACGAGGCCCCACCGGGACCACCGTCTAAACCTGCAGGCAACGAGGCCCCAGCAGGACCACCGTCTAAACCTGCATGCCACGAGACCCCAGCAGGACCACCGTCTAAACCTGCATGCCACGAGACCCCACGACTCCCATCAGCAACCACAGACTCCGTCCAACCAGAGACCATCAGACCAGGGGTCGATCACCGGTGTCATGACGATAACATTCACTTCAGAGGTCGTCTTGGTCCATCCTCCTGATTGTCTATTCTGTACTATTATTACCTCCGCCAAAGAGGTTATGTTTTTGGGAGAGTTTGTCCGTCCGTCCGTCTGTGAACAAAACAACTCAAAAAGTTATGGATAGATTTGGATAAAATTTTCAGGAAATGTTCAGCATGGGAAAAGGAAGAACTGATTCAATTTTGGTGTTGATCTGGATCAGCGTCTGGCCGCCATGGTGAAAAATGTGATTTTTGTGAATAACTACTGAACTAAAATAGATATGATTATGAGTCCAGTTGCTAATGGTATGTTTTCATGGTCAAGGAATCTAAATATTGACATGAAATAAAGGCAGGAGTAATATTTATGGTCAAAATGACAATATGGCAGAGGATTGTGGCGTTGGCGGAGGTCTGCGCTCTCAGAGCTTTCTAGTTATTATTGTAATTGTTGTTGTCTTAGCGTTATTTTACTTACTATTATTATCCTTTTTTAATTACTTTTCTGAATAGATTTTGTAAAAATATTCTTTACTATTATTATTATTTCTGTTATTTTATTTTATTTTGTTTTATTTTATTAATTTATTTGTTTTTATCTTGCTGTTGTAGTGGTGTTTTGGTATGTTCCACCAGCACTTTTAATGTTCTATTGAAGTTAAATTTGACTATGTCTCTGTTTATTAATATGCATATATGATTTTGAAAATGTAATAATACTAATAAAAAGATGCAAATTCCTCTAGAAGCTTAAATTTTCTATACTGTGTTTATACCCAGAAGTTTGTAACATTAGAAATAAACAGAGGATTTTTTTTTGAGCTGTCTATAGTTTTGGCAGAAAGAGTAATTGTTACTTCACTGACGAAGGCTGGTACACCAAGTTTGAAAAAAGGGTTTCTGACTGGTTTGGTACTGTGCTAATTGGTTTTTCACTTGTTTCTAACATTGAAAAACTTGTTTTTATTGTTTTTATTAAGTCATCACAGGGATTCCCATGTTTCTTTACATTAAAAACTGGGCTTTCATGGGTTTTACAAAGTAATTACTGTTTTGTTTTTGCTGTTTTTGAATAGTGTGAATTAGTTTTTTACTTTTTAAAGTGATAATTGTTTCATTAGTTCTGTAGAGAGATAGTCTGGAACTTCACTTGTTTTGTAAAGTAAAAACTTGGATTTATTGGTTTTTGTAAAGTTATAAATGTATTTTTCACTGGTTCTGAATCATGATGGTTTGTTACTGGCCTAACTTTTTTATTTGTTTTCTGTAACATTTAAGAAAAACATTCCCCCCTGCCCCCTCCCTGCTATCTTTGGGGTATCCCCAGCAAACATTTCCATCACGTCCATACACAACAAGGCTCTTGCTTTCCCGTCCCTATCAGCATGACGGCTGATATTGATATTGATAATGCTGCCCCGTCCACATTCATTCATTCATTTGGTTTCGAGGGCCCCTGGTTTGCCCACATCCACAGGATTCACCCCGGTCAGGATAAGAACGATGTTTATCTTATGTCGGACACAAAACAAGAAAAAACTGATGGATTTTTGGTGTCACAGTGAAATAGTGCAACATGCTTTACCAATGGACCCTGAATTGGAACAAACAGTGCAGCAAATAAGAATAATAATTAGTGTTAATTGCTACTGTTGTTCTTCAATTGTTTGGGGGCCAATTTCAAATGACTGTGGGCTGCATTCGGCCCCTGGGCCATAATTTGGACACCCCTAGCTTACAAACCTGTTTATGAAACCTTTAAAGATATTTGCTTGATTTTATTTTATCTACTTATTTTACAAAGCAGCCGAACCGAAGCAGTTAACTGTCTAATGTTTAGTCTGCTTCATGCCTTAAACCAGGGATGATGTTGGATTATTGCCGATAACTGATTTGCCAATATTTTTGTTTTTGATTCATTATCACCTACACCGATATTTAATAGCACAAGCTCTGTGTTTGATAAAAACTACAGACTAATTTATTTCAGTGATACAGCATATTATCACATGAACAGATGTGACACAAGAAAAACAGCTTTTCACTCTTGCAAAAATGCAACTCACAATATTTAAATATACCCATGTAGTAAGGCTGGGCAATATATCGACTAAATCGATCAATTCAAATTATTTTCTGCAGAAGGTTTAAGAATTAAAAATCAAGATTTTTTTTCATTCACATAGTTAAATTGTAAGTTGTTGCAAAGTTTGAAAAAAATATAAATACTGAAACTCTACAGTTTTCACGATGGTGGCCCTGTCAGGTTTTACACAAGCACTTTTAAATATTTATATAGTCTTACAAACAGAACTGGTGTCACGGTTAAACTGGAGTAGACTTAAATGGGGACATGCTGTTAAATATCTAACTACACTTTTGATTCCAGATCATAAGAATTCATGCATGCCTCCAGAGACATTAATGTTCCTAGAAAAGTGTTTAGAAAGTCACAAAGAATGTTTAGAGAGAATATTAAAATAAAAAAAGGATGCAAGAGCAGGAATCACACTAAAATTCTGTCTTTATGAAAAGGGCAGATGAATACTTCACGTCTCAGGTTGTTGATGTTTGAGGCTGCAGAGGGTCCTGAATCATTTTCAGGTTTTAAACTGGGCCAAACAAAAGTTTAATAAAGGATGATTTGTCTGTAAACAACAACAACATAAACAAGTCTTTTCTAGTTTATCTTCCATACGGTATGCAAAAGAGCAGCAAAAGGGTATGCTCTGCTAACACTGAGAGGCGTTTAAATTGATACTGCAAGTCGGTAATATCTGTGTTAATTCATGCTGCGATACAGCTCACTCACAGCGCTCCTGTGTCCCACTGAGTCCTTGCACCTATATATATATATATATATATATATATATATATATATATATATATATATGTATAAAGAAGTATTTTATAATATAATATATTTAACACCAGGCGAACAGCCATGTAGAAAATCAACAAAGAAACAGAGAAGATACCAAAACAAGGGAGAATACTGCAAGTAAAAACTTAGATGTTGAATTAAAATAAATAAAAACAAACTATAGTAAATAATTAAAATACAAATTGTACAAACCCAAAACCAGTGAAGTTGGCACGTTGTGTAAATTGTAAATAAAAACAGAATACAATGATTTGCAAATCCCTTTCAACTTATATTCAATTAAATACACAGCAAAGACAAGATATTTAATGTTCTAACTGAGAAACTTTATATTTTGCAAGTATTAGCTCATTTGGAATTTGACGCCTGCAACATGTTTCAAAAAAGCTGGCACAAGTGTCAAAAAAGACTGAGAAAGTTGAGCAATGCTCATCAAACACTTATTTGGAACATCCCACAGGTGAACAGGCTAATTGGGAACAGGTGGGTGCCATGATTGGGTATAAAAGCAGCTTCCCTGAAATGCTCAGTCATTCACAAACAAGGATGGGGCGAGGGTCACCACTTTGTGAACAAATGTGTGAGCAAATTGTCCAACAGTTTAAGAACAACATTTCTCAACCAGCTATTGCAAGGAATTTAGGGATTTCATCATCTACGGTCCGTAATATCATCAAAAGGTTCAGAGAATCTGGAGAAATTACTGCACGGAAGCAGCAAGGCCCAAAACCAACATTGAATGCCCGTGACCTTTGATCCCTCAGGTGGTACTGCATCAAAAACCGGCATCACTGTGTAAAGGATATCACCACATGGGCTCAGGAACACTTCAGAAAACCACTGTCAGTAACTACAGTTCGTCTACATCTGTAAGTGCAAGTTAAAACTCTACTATGCAAAGCCAAAGCCATTTATCAACAACACCCAGAAACACCGGCTTCACTGGGCCGAGCTCATCTAAGATGGACTGATGCAAAGTGGAAAAGTGTTCTGTGGTCTGACCAGTCCACATTTACAATTGTTTTTGGAAACTGTGGTCATCGTGTCCTCCAGACCAAAGAGGAAAAGAACCATCCGGACTGTTATAGGCCCAAAGTTCAAAAGCCAGCATCTGTGATGGTATGGGGGTGTATTAGTGCCCAAGGCATGGGTAACTTACACATCTGTGAAGGCACCATTAATGCTGAAAGGTACATACAGGTTTTGGAGCAACATATGTTGCCATCCAAGCAACGTCTTTTTCATGGACGCCCCTGCTTATTTCAGCAAGACAATGCCAAGCCACATTCTGCACGTGTTACAACAGCGTGGCTTCGTAGTAAAAGAGTGCAGGTACTAGTCTGGCCTGCCTGTAGTCCAGACCTGTCCCCCATTGAAAATGTGTGGTCCATTATGAAGCGTAAAATACAACGTCGGTGGCGCAGTTGGATAATGCGCTTGGTCAGTGATCGGGAGGTCGCAGGTTCAAGCCCAGCTCCGGGCGACACATGGCGATGTGTCCTTGGGCAAGACACTTAACCCCAAGTTGCTCCCACTGCTGCGTCAGTGGAGTGTAAATGGGCATGAAAGGGCGTGAACGTGTTAGAGATACTGATGGATAACTAACATAGAAACTCTGAACCATCAGTGAGTGAATGTGAGTGCGAATGGGTGTGAATGGGTATGAATGGGTAGGTGGGACCTGCGGTGTAAAGCAGCTATGAGTAGTCAAAAGACTAGAACAGCGCTATATAAGCTCAAGTCTGTTTACCATTTACTATTTAAAAACGGAGACCCTGGACTGTTGAACAACTTAAGCTGTACATCAAGCAAGAATGGGAAAGAATTCCACCTGAAAAGCTTCAAAAATTGGTCTCCTCAGTTCCCAAACGTTTACTGAGTGTTGTTAAAAGGAAAGGCGATGTAACACAGTGGGAAGTTTCTGAAGGCGTGGGGCCCTTTTCTTGAATATGTTTCAAACCTTGTAAAACATTTGATTTTAACACAATTCACCAAGCTCATGTATTATTGTGATGTCAGGCTGATACTGATGTCTATGAGCTTACTGGCAGTGTCTGGGGATTATTTTATTTATTTATTTATTTTTTAAATTTTACTTTTGATGTTTTATATTTCCTTATTTTTTATTTATTTTATTCTATTGTTTTAATTTCGATTATAATATAACTCCTTTATTTACGTGCTAGATGTTGACATGCATCCATACATTCAACTTGACTGTAACTGATGTACACCTATGCACTATATATTGAAAATAAAAACAATTTCATTTTTTTTTTAACGTGAACAAATAGAAAGGCAGCATCGCCCCTACTGAAAACTGAAAACAGATAAAACAGACAGAAATAAAATTATTAACAGTTAACATATTCTCCTTCTCAAAAAGTCAGTCTGCCTCTCAGGGACCAAAATCCATCCAGGTCAAGATCAACCATAAATAAATGAATTCATAAATAAATAGATAAAATAACCATGACGATGATAACAAATAATGAAAAACCTGAACTACCCCTTTAACAGAAACAGGTCACGTCACACGCTGCTGTTGTGAGGAGAGTTTTATTAAAGACTCTTTTTTAATCTAATTAATGCAGAAGCATGCTGCATTTCTACATTTATGCTTCATATTTTAAAACATTAACGGCAGAGTCTTGCTGGATTATGAGGACGATTTAAACTGAAAATAAAAAAATAAAAAAATAATGCTGTGGTGGAGGAAGGTGCACTCTGTTCAGAACTAAAATGTGCTGCAGAAAAACCTGAGAAGCTGCCACAGACAGTGAATGCTTTCCCATATTTAGCCATTTTAAAAATCATTTCCAGGACAAAGAAAAGCAAAAGTTTACTTAACAAACTTAAAGTGTTACCTCGTTCCTCCAAACAGGATGATTCGATCTCCCACCATACAACAACACTGCCGCCGGCGAGGACACGGACCCTTCCCCTTTGGCTCTACTTTATTCCAGGAAAAGGCCTCTGCAGACAAAAGCAAGAAGAAAGATTAAATAATTAAAAAAAATACTTAACAGCAACTCGACCTGCAATCATCTGCTCTGATGAAAGCATTCTGAACACACCTTTTTTTACTCTGAGACTAAATTAATGAAGTTGACTTAAATTTTTCTACGAAGCAGCATCAGAAGATTTCATGTGAGATTTAACAGTTTTTTAAAGTTTTACCCTCCTGATACTCACATGTAAAATACAGTCATTTTTCACGTCTTGTGGCAAAGTTTCTTGACATTTGCATGTTCACTTTTTCTCCTTTTAGTTTGTGATTTCATAGATTTACTTTCGCAAAAATGTTGCTACAACTGCAATTAATAGTTACCTAATTTTAAAATTACATTTAAATTCTGGGTTCTTTTGTTTGCTTTTGTTGCATTTGTCTATGTTTCTTATCATGATGATAAAGTTTAAATCATTTTAGATTTTCCTATAATCTTCTTAACATGTTCTTTTAAGGTGTAGTCAGCGATGTGGGAGAAAACGAGTGGAGAGGTTGTTGATAAACTAATTTAGACCCGCCTCTCCCTTCATACCTCACCCCTGGCTCCACCTCCAAAAGCTGATGGACGTGCATCGTCATGGAAACGGCCGTAGAAACTGCGTAGCTGACCAACGTAGCTAAGGTAAACCCGACTCGTCAGACAACTCGACTGACATTATTGATAACATCACAACAACAGTACATTCTGTCAGATTAGACAATAAGATGAATGCCTGACAGCTGTTACTGTTATGTGAAGCACCACAAAGCTAATGTTGCTAACCTATCCAGCAGACGGACGGCGACATCCGTGTCCGTTTTCAGGTCTTTAAATTGGCGGAGTTCCCTCCACCGTCGGAAAGCAACACCAATGCTGACCTGGGTCTTCACTCTTTCATGGTCATAGCCCTTCTTTTTCACTTTTCACTCCTCTGACCTTTTTCTTTTGGGCTGTTTTTCAGCCATTGCTACTGCACCTATTGTATCTCTCTCTTACGCTAACTGCGCACGCTACACAACCTACGACTCCCCCTCCCCCCTCTGTCTGATCTGCGCATGAGTATGATCGCCCCCTGGATGTGGGGGGGTGTACCCTGTTTTGGTGACTCGGCCCGAGCCACAGTATTTACCTGCTGAAATTCAGAGCCAAGGCTGTGTATTGAAACCAGACTTTTTTTCAACATGCTGTCAGTGGGGACATCTTGTGGATGGAGAGGAGAAATACGGTGAATTTGACAAATAGTGCATTAGATTAGAAGATTAGAAGGTCGCTGACTACACCTTTAAATATTATTATTTTATTTTTGTCTGTTGATTCTTGGTTTGATTATTTTTTGAAAAGTGCTATAAAAATATGATGCATTATTATTTTTACCTCCGCCAAAGAGGTTATGTTTTCAGGAGAGTTTGTTTGTCCTTCTGTCCGTCTGTGAACAAAATAACTCAAAAATTTATGGATGGATTTTGATGAAATTTTCAGGAAATGTTCAGCATGGGAAAAGGAAGAACTGATTTGATTTTGGTGTTGATCCGGATCAGCGTCTGGCCGCCATGATGAAAAAATGTGATTTCTGTGAATAACTACTGAACTAAAATAGATATCATTATGAATCCAGTTGCTAATGGTATATTTTCATGGTCAAGGAATCTAAATATTGACATGAAATAAAGGTAGGACTAATATTTATGGTCAAAATCACAATATGGGAGAGGACTGTGGCGCTGGCGGGGGTCTGCGCTCTCTGAGCGCTTTTCTAGTTATTATTATTATTATAGCTTTACTTTTTCTCTTGTTTCTTTCCCATGATATTTTTTTATTAGGGGTGTCCCGACAAATTTTTCACCTCTGATATGATACCGATATTGCAGCCTTGAGTATTGGCTGACACCAATATCAGCCGGAGTCAAACAGACTTTTATTCCTTATTTTGTAGTATGGACTGTAAGAAAAGGTTTGATCAGGTGAGATTACTCAAACAGAGAACAGTAGGCAGCAACAGTAGGTTTGAGAAAAACTGACCTATTTCTTATTAACCAATGGGTTCAATACATTTAACCTTTAACATAAGATTATAGTACAATTAAATAAAATAAATAAAAAATAAATTAGAAGACCCTGAAAAGTAACCTCAGTAAATCCAAATAAAACAAACATACATTTTTAAATTGCAAACTAACTACTGTGTTTAACTTAAACATAAACATATTACACAACTGAAATAAATAAATAAATAAATAAATTAGTTTTTTTTTTTTGATGATATTGAACCAGGACACCCCTGTTTTTCATCAGTCATCTTGATTTTATTGTTTCTTTTATTTGGCCTTTCTGTGTTGAGTTTGCATGTTCTCCCCGTGCATGAGTGGGTTCTCTCCAGGTGCACCAGCTTCCTCTCACAGAACAAAACATGTAGGTATGAATGTGAGCTTGAATGGTTGTTTGTTTCTCTATGTGGCCCTGTGATTGGCTGGTAATGTCAGCATAAGGGATAGATGATGGATGGCTTATATTTCTTTATCTTAACCCTTTCACTACCAGCTATTTGGCCGGGGGCATCAATAAATGAAGGGACACTTGATGCTGAAAAAAAATAAAGCAAACCAAATTCTTGAAATTATCCTCTCTTTGGTGTTGGATTTAAGGTTTAAACAGTTAATATTTGATATATGTGATGACATAAAAATGCACAAATATTTGGGATAAAATCCATCAGAAAAGTCAAAAATGTTTGTTAATAAAGTAGCAATCAAATTTTAAAAAAATAAATAGTACTGTGTTTGACACACGAAAATGTTTTTGATGAATAACAGTTTTTTATGTATAAAAAAATCATCATATCTATTCAGTATTTAAAATGTAGTTCTAATAAAACCTTTAATCTGTTTGAACCTTTATATTCCACACAAAGAGAAAATCTGTTATTTTGGTTTGTTTGCAGTTTTTTGTCTCCTAAAAAAAACGTAGCTGTGTTTGAAATCGCTCACTGTCACGGATGTAGTGCTAGTGTAGTGTTCACCATTTTTGTAGTGTTGTTTAAATTCTCTAATTCACTATATAGTGCACTATAAAATACCCACAATGCACAGCAAAAGTGAGTGTACATACAGTGTACTCTATATTGTACTCCCGTATACCACAATGCAATGCGGTCGTGTTTCTCCATAGAAGAGAAGGAAGGCTGTTAGGAGCTGCTTTCATTTATAAATGTAAAAAAAAGTTAAAGTTTCTTTAACGCGTTCGTAGTGTAGCTCTTTAACGTCTTTTAGCGGCTGTAAACAGCTTCAAAATTTACTACTTATCCTCCCGAGTGCTCGGTTTGTTTAGGTGAATTTTGGCACGTCCACTTCCGTCACAGGAATAACCGGCTCATCAGCTGACGCTACGACGTTTCGAAATTTCAGTGTAGTGTCTGATATGCCGTTTGGTCATTCCCGATGTAGTGCACTATTTAATTTACACTACATAGAGGATAGAGAGTGGATGAATGGACGATTTCAAACAGCTAATGGCTTATTTTTTTAAACATATTGGAAAGCTCTGAATTTATTGACCTCTGGTAAACTGTTGAGCTGGGATTAAAAGGGTTAAGCCAATCATATTGATGTCACCTTATAAAATACTTTGAACTTCAGTTAAATGTGTGTGAAATGTGATTTGTAGAAAAAGTTTGACTAAGATTGAAGCAGCTCAAATTTCCAGTTTGGGTAAAAACCAGAATTAAACTCATTTTAATAAAAGCTCAGTGGTGTGGCATCTGTTTGGTCTATATAACAGCAAACACATTAAGTTACACAAACTTATTTAAAGCTGCAGCTTATTGAACCTGCTGTCACATTTACCCACAAACAAAGGAAAAGAAAACCCCACCTCGTCTGAACGTGAACTTTACATTTCATAATCGAGTGTGGAGAGACGCTGCTGCATGAGAGCATCAAGTGTGACACTCAGCCTCTTACAGCCAGCATCATCACATCGCTATGGCAACACACCATTCACACTGAGGGTGATGAAGACCATGATGAGGGCCAGCCTGCCCTCTAGTGGAACACACCATTCACACTGAGGGTGATGAAGACCATGATGAAGGCCAGCCTGCCCTCTAGTGGAACACACCATTCACACTGAGGGTGAAGAAGACCATGATGAGGGCCAGCCTGCCCTCTAGTGGAACACACCATTCACACTGAGGGTGATGAAGACCATGATGAAGGCCAGCCTGCCCTCTAGTGGACTGGAAAGTGATGGTTTAATGGTTGAAGGACATTTGAAAGTATTTTTGTTCCTTGATGTAAAATGGAGGCTCATTGTATAAACTCCCTAACCCTGAGCACGTACATATCAGCGTGAGTTTTATTCATAAAGAAAATAAAAATGTGGCCTTTACGACCAGAGCTCTCTCTCTGCTTTAACCCTCTAACTCAGAGCTCAGCTGCTTGGCAGAAGTCAGTAAATTCAGGAATATTTTAATGTCTTAAAAACAACATAACATGTTTGTTACTGTCAATTTCTCAGGATACAAAAAAAACTGCTAACAAACCAAAAGCACTGATATTTTCTGTGTGGGATTAAAAAGTTTAAACGCTAAAAGCTAATATCATCCTAATTACATTAAATATTTGACCATTTACTGATTACTGATTTAAGCTTGTATACAAACTGTTTTTCATCAAAAACCCTTTTCTGTTTGTCAAACTTCATTTATTGTATCTACTTTAAGTCATTTTATTTACAAATACTTCTAACTGATTTTGTCCCAAATATTTCTTCACTTTTCTGTCATCACATAATCACCTGCTCACTTCTAAAACTTTTCAAGAAAATATCGTTTTTTTTTGGTTTGTTTGTTTTTTTCTGTTCCCTGAAGTGTTAGGGAATCAAACAGTGATGTCATTTTTATTTATTTATTGATGCCCTCTGCAAAACAGTTAAAGGGTTAACTTTTTCTCTCTGATCAATATTTAATCTAATTTTAAAAAAATAAAAATAAATACAATCCTATAAAAGTGTTTGTGGAAAACCTGGCAGGTCCACCATCATGAAAACTGTAAAGCTTCAGTATTTAAAATTTTTAAAACTTAGAAACTACTGAAGTGAATGAAAAAAATATTCATTTTTAATTTTTAAATCTTCTGCAGAAAATAATTTGAATTAATCGGTTTAATCGATATATTTCCCAGCCATATTTTTACCTTTCCTTTTATAAAGGATGGTCCCGTGTTTCCTAAGCTGAAGGAGCTAACAAAGGGAGCAACAACCCTCCTTTCCTTAACAGTGTATCATGCTTTGGGTCATTTCCTTACTGCAAAAGGACTATTCGAATGCACTCTGAGTGTCTGTGTGTTTCTGGGACAAAGACTGGATCTGATCGTGATGCTGTTGGAGGAGTGTGGGGGAAAGTAGGTCAGCATGAGCTCGCAGCATTTCATCTACAGAGGTGAGCAGGTGGATCAGAGAGGCAGGTGAGCAGGTACCAGCCTCTCCTGACAGCTTAAACACAACCAAATAAGGCAGACGACTCACCTGGATTGAACTTCCACAGGTCGTTGAAGTGCATGTCCAGGCGGGCGTTGTATCCCCCGAATATGTAGAGCTCTCCATTGTAGCAAACTAAAGAGAAGGAAACAAAACACAGGCTTTATGCTCCATCATGCAGATTAATGAAAATGAAACCAGGTGAACCAGTTAAATTAACCAGATCTGTTTGAGCTGACGATGGGAGCAGAAAATGAAATCTTGTCAGAGTAAATGTAAAATAAATAATACTGTTCTCGTTGAACAAACAATCTAAACCAAATCAGGCCTGGAGATGAAAACAGGGACAAGGCTGAAATTTACTCACAAATGAATCACCACAGATACAAAACATGAAATGGGGAAGAAGATCACAGTTTTCCTTAAAAACAGTTTATTTTACAGAGATTAAAGAAAACAAAGCTGTTAGCTTAACAGCCAGAGAGCATCACTGATTAAACACGCTCATTCATTCATAAATCCACAGAAGGTCACGACCCCTAACCCCACGGAAACATCCAGTGAGCCTCAGCCTTCGCTCTTATGTGTTTTGTAACCACCGTGATGATGCACAGATGCTGACATGTTCCAGTTAGGACTCGGTCAGGAAAGTGTCCCCACATGTGAGCAGATATCTGACTTTAAAGTTTCTGTGTTTTAATATTCAGACTGTCTCTGTGATGTTTTCTCCAGTGAGCCAAACAGGGCTGAGAATCGATGACAGTTTAACAGACTGATTTTCGGTTGTTGTTAGATTGTTTTTACCGTAGCCTGTTTTCTGCTGACTCCTGTTTCTGTTTCCGCTGCACAGAGGCTGGAGGAGTTCATTTCTGGCTGGAGCTTCTCCCTCAACTTCAACTGCTTCATTTATATCTGAGCCTCACTTTTGGTCCTACTGTGAAACTATCAGGCTGTCATTAGTGTTTTTGATTTTCCATTTCTTCCACTTTGTTCTGCATGCCTCGCAAATCAACAGCGTCACAATAAAGAGGTCAAAAATCAAAGCAGATGGAGACAAGAGGTAAAACTGAGCCTTAACCTGTTCAGTTTTTAAGCCTTCTGCTCCAAAACAACCTTCTCATAAAGAAAGGAGTGAATCTCTGCAAACACAAGGTCTGTTTGAATTATTCTGGTGTCATAATAAAGTAACTCATTAGAGATTTGTCCAGATGTGAATTATCAGTATATGTGTTACTGGGACAGAGGAAATGAAGATAGAAGTCAAAACATTTGACCATTACATCCTCGCCTAAAACAAACAAGTGTTTTATAGTGAATATCTCTTTGGAATGATGCAGCTGCAGCTTTAGAACTCTATGAATGAATGTGAAAATATGTGAACATTACTTCTGCCAAGTTTGAGTGTGATAAAGTGATGCAGAGCAGAGTTAGAGAGGTTTGACTACAGAGTGGTCAGGCCCAATCTTGGCCCAGTTTGGCTCCATTAGTCCCATTTGACATTTCTGATATACCAAACTTTATATTTACCTTTTAGGTCACTTTGGTGTTCATTACACCCAATTACAACAGTTTATATCTTCTTCTGAATAACTGTGGCAGTATTTGACTGTTCTTAAATTTTATTTTAGAAAAAAAAACCATTTTCTTTTATCTATGTTTCTTTTGGAAAAGAAATCAACCAGAATTGCATCTGCTTGGTGTTGACGTTGTGTTTGGTGTGTGTAAAAATGGGTTGTATGGTTGTGTAGCTGAATATTTCCTGATTAGGTTGATGTGCAGCATGACTATATTTCTACATGAATAGTTCACTTTTCTTACGTTTTTGTTGGAGAGCATGAAAACATTCTGGAAATCAGATACTTTGGGGCTGAACAGGTTAATGTACAACAAAAATAGAACGACTCTAGCAGGAGACAGCAGCGACTTACAGGAGCATTTAGACATTTTAACAGCAGTATGGAAAAGCTGCAGATGTTTTGCACAACATAAAGTGTTCACAAGACTTCCTTGCAGAGCTTTGACCTTAAACTTCTCCTACCATCACATCTAAGGTTTAAAATTCTGGTCCTGTAACTAAATGTGTGCTTTTGTGCTCCTCTTACAGGCCGAGTGACTCCTGCGTCCCTCGGGCAGCGGCTGTACCGATGGCGTGCTCAGCCAGCAGTTGGTCTCCGTGTCGAACACTTTGATCTTGTTGCAGTAGATCTCGTTGTTGGAGTGGAACGGACCGAAGCGATCCGCTCGCCCTCCAAACACGAACATCTTCGTACCGATGATGGTGGCTGAGTGGAAGTCTCTCCAGCGAGCAGGGTTCCCCTAAGAGACAAGAAAATGTTTAACAGAAATATTCAGCAGAGGGACAAAACAGAAGAAAGTCCACAACAGGCTGTTGGACAGACAGATGGATAAATCGTGATAAACAAGGATGGACTGTTTGGTTGTTGGATGGATGGATGGATGGATGGATGGATGGGTGGATGGATATGATTCATAATACAGATGGATTGTTTGGTTGTACTGACATCTCTCATTCAGTTCACACAAACATCATCTCCATGCTGTGATTCAGGGCATCAGTAAGAGGAGCTTTATGTAAGCAGTGCCACCTGGTGGACAGAGATGGTCACTGCAAAGCCATGTAAAACTAAACCACTGAAGGCAACACCAGCTGTTTCATGCTGCACTATAAAATAAGATAAAAAAGGGATTAAATGAACCAAGACACTGTTGCTGATTTCTATAATTACTGATGAATCGATATAATTTTGATATCTGTTGAAACTTTGAGTCCTTTAAACCAAACAGTCGCCCTTTCTTTTGTAATCAGGCATAATCAGGCATTAGCTTTGTTTGACTTTCATGAGTATATTACTGGGAGTTTGAATTCCTAGTTTGAGGAAGGATGAAGCAGTAAAACGTGATCTGCTCCTCACGAGTGCCTCATGCAGACAATCCTCGGCTCCCTTTACGTTCAGCTGGTTTAAGCCGCCTGCAGCCTTTGAAGAATGTGCAGCCATTGTTCTCAGATCTCATGAATGCAGCAGGTCCTTTAACATGCAGTGTATGTGGAGCAAAGAGGACAGAATATAAATCATGCACTAAAAAGATGTTTGAATGTGTAAACCTGAGATTTTTTTTTCTGTATCTAGCACGGGCAAATTAATGAGTGTTTTGGGATTAACTGAATAATACTTAAATACAAAATTAAAACAGTTTAAATTGGTCACACTTGCATAAAGCACGCTGCAAAAATCAGTTTTCTTGTTCAATTGGGTGAATATTTACAAGTCATCTCTGTGGAGAATGTCATAAAGGGAAGAAAAACAAAATGTATTTATTCAAAGCAACTGAAAAGGCTTAAACTGGAATTCTGACATAATATTAAACCATATATCTTTAACAAAGAGTGATTCTACCTTAGAGCAAAAATGTGCTTATATGAGCAATATGAGGCTGTGCATTTATTCATAATTACAGGTGGAAGGAAACATAGGCAATAGGTTGTTGTGCTTTATTTAGCAGTAACTACAGTGCAATATTCAGAGTTTGGAGCAAAATGAAAATAACTTGTCTGGAAATGTTCAAAGAAAATATTTAACAGCAGAGCTCCACGCAAATATTCTAAGATATTATCATTCATGTTTTTAGACTAAATGTTCTTCAATTCCATCTCCTGTCAAACAACAATTTAGTTTTTCCTTCAAACTATATGAGCAATATGAGGCTGTGCATTTATTCATAATTACAGGTGGAAGGAAACATAGGCAGTAGGTTGTTGTGCTTTATTTAGCAGTAACTACAGTGCAATATTCAGAGTTTGGAGCAAAATGAAAATAACTTGTCTGGAAATTTTCAAAGAAAATATTTAACAGCAGAGCTCCACGCAAATATTTTAAGATATTATCATTCATGTTTTTAGACTAAATGTTCTTCAATTCCATCTCCTGTCAAACAACAATTTAGTTTTTCCTTCAAACTATTAGGCTAAAAACACAGCATTAAAGTCCGCCTTAAAAAACGACCTGGTGTCACCTGCTTGCAGGTATTTTATAAATAAAGCTTATTTTAAGAAAAGAAACTGCAGACCAGGATCTCTGTGGTTAGTTTAGGCTAGGGGTGGGAGAAAGAAACGGATTCATTTAAGTGTCCGTAATTATGTTTGATAATTTTTAATTATTTTTATGTTCAAAATTCGATTTTCTTTTCCAAATGTAAACACTTCATTTTAGTCTGTGTTAATAATCCTCTTTTAAAGTCAGTCCAGTCTTTTGAAGAGAGAGTATAAACAGCTGGTTAAAATATATTGCTGAATAAATCCTAAAAACAGACTCACATGTGATGTGTATTTTTCCTGATATAGTCTGTAGGCATCATCATTGTTCATCTTTTTCACTGGTGTTAAAAAAGCTAACTAAAGATTTTAAAAATCCACAATATCGTAGAATTGCAAATTAAATCAAATCGGCACCTAAAAAATTGTAAAGAATCGAATCAGGAGAAAAGCGTATCGTCCCAGCCCTACTTTAGACAGAGTACAAGTTAAGCTTCTCCGGGGTATAATGAGATTAAAATATTAGAAAGACAAAATCCTTGTTTGATACCAAAAAGGAAGTAAAACAAGAGTTGAAACAGCAAAACCAAGAACAACAGAGGAGCTCCAGGCCTGCAGGGGGCGCTGTGGCATGGTTAGAAACTACGGTCAAGCCAACTGTCCTAAATTTAAAGTGCTCATTTATTAGAATCTTTACAGTAATCCTCTGTGCAGAGCCAGAGAGGGAGGACAGGCGACTGAGCGATTTTATAATATTCCTGTTTTTATTTTACCATCAAAAGTGTGAAAAATAGAAGTCTGGCCTTAAAGCTAGCTCTTTTTCCAACATGAATGAACAGAATGTGTGATGATGTATTCATATTTTAACTATAAACAACAAAGTTAAATGTGTTATATCTTTCATTCTTATTTTTATTATATAAAAATTATATATATGTAATGGAATATCTATTTACAATATAACTCAATGCCTTTTCTGAAATTGTTTGGGCTGAGTGTGATCATAAAATCATCCTTAACCCATTTTAAAAAATATTTTACACTAGACTTGTCATTTTTTTTATGTTTAATAATTATAACTGACAGGGATAGAGGATATTATCAGTATGAAAATATCAGAATAATTGCTTCATTAGTCAAAAGAAGGGCTTCTGCCCATATTTACTGACATTTTGTCCTAATAATAAACTCAATTTGTTTATTTTTCTGTCCATCTGAGAGCAAGATCACCCAAAAGTTCTTCACAGATTTTGGTTTTAAAAATTAGGAAATGTTATTTATGGCACAAAGAATAATTGATTTAACTTCAGAGTCCAGATTCAGTGATTCTTTAAAGGCAAGGTAGATTAATTTACATAAATAACCAATAAAAACCCAGCACCTTTTTAGCATTAAGGTCACTGAGTTATTGCATTTTATCTTTTATTTTAAAGCACAAGTCTCAGTTAAGTAGGTTAATAAATCAGCATTTAGCTCTTCAAGGGCTGATGAAGCTTGGTTTTATTTTTTCTGTTAAAAACACATTTTGTTTAATTTAATAATAATCTAAAACAAATGCTACTCTCAGTTATTTTTACATATTACCGTCTACATCAGTATTGGCTAACCTAACTTTTAAATGTCTGCATGTCAATAAAACTCCACGTATTTGTAAAAACCCAAATATTTCCCATCACCCTGCAGCAGCACTGATCAGGTGTTTTTCTGTTTGTGCGAGAACAGAAACGTTTAATTCAGTCACATGAATGATTAAAGTAATCCTTTAACGACAGGATGTTATCGGTTATAAAATTAAACTACAGTCTGGTCCTTCTCTCATCAGAGCGCTGCACAGACTGCAGTCTAAAATACTCTGAAGAAGAATTTAACACATGAGAGGCTTGGCTTCATCTCCCACAGAGGAGTGTGTGTAAATCCTCTGTGACGCTTTTTGTTTTTGGATTTTAACCAGAGAGCTGCATCACATCGCTCTGCTGTGGTGTCCATCCAGCATGACCTGTGAAGGCCGAGTGCTGCACGGACACGGAAACAACACAACTGCAAACAAGTCAGTGCAGACGAGCAGGCGGGAGGAACTATGATCTAAGATAAGATTTTATAAGACAGGTTTTCTCTGACCCAAAATCTATTTCTGAATATTTGTAACCATCAGGTAATGGTTATAACTATAAGTATTATTATTATTATTATTATTATTATTATTATTATCATTATTGTTATTATTATTGTTATTATTATTATTATTATTAATAATAATAATTATTATTAATATCATTATGATGATGATCATTATTATTATTATTATTATTATTAATAATGATAATTACTACTATTATTATTATTATTATTATTATTATTAATTATTGTTAATATCATTATTATGATGATGATGGTCATTATTATTGTCATCATTATTGTAATAAGTACCAATAATAATGATAACTATTATTATAATTACTATCATTATTATCATTTTAAAACAATAAAAATGATATAATTAAAATAACAATAATAAATGTATGTTAAATGAAATAATAGTTATAATAAATAACAAAAACAATAATAAAATAAATGATGACATCATCATTAATATTATTTTGTAAAAGTAATAATGATAAATTTTAAATAAACACAACCACTGTATATTTCATGCAATAGTAATTGATAAATAACAAAAATAATAATAAAATAAATGATTATAATGGTTAGCTAATAATAATTATACAAATAAAATATATATATATATAAATAACAATAATAATAATAATTATAATAATTAAAAAAAAAATAAATGTCCTTTGTTTTATTGTTACAAATTCATCTGTTGTCACTAAAACATAAATATTTTTTATATGTTTCAAGCCATTATATGGCAATTCTGTTCAGCTGTTTTTTAATCAAAACATGTAAAGTAAAGTTTGACTGTGAAGGCAAACTCCTACAGTCACACCTGTAAGAGACATTTTGTATTTGTATATCAAAGTCTGTTATTTTCTACTCTCCCTAACACCATAAAACACCTGCTAAAATCTCCATTATCACCTCTCCACTATGAGGGTTATAGTTTTGCCAGCAATGTTAGCTTGTTGGTTTGTGAACAGCATAACTCAAAAATTAATGGACAGATTTGGTTTAAATGTTCCAGTGATGTTTGTCATGGCACGAGGAAACGGTGATTACACTCTCCACATTTTGGACAATAACTCTGTCGACAGTGTTGGGAATGCTTCGTGTTTGAGCTCTCATGAGTTTCTGTTTGTTATTGTCTGTGTGTGACAGTTTGATCTTTAATGTTTCAGGATGAACATCTGGCACTCACCCTGGCGTTTATCAGCGACCACACCATGGTGGTGGTGTCCAGCTTGTGGATGTCATTGGAGAAGCAGTCGGCCTGTAAAGCAGCAGCATGGATTAACTGACTCATGTCGTCATGCTGCACAGACGAGTGACGAGTGATGAGGACTCACCAGCTGCTCGTATCCTCCAAATATAAACATGGCTTTCCCCAGGACGCAGGCCGAGTGCCCGTCCCTCGCCCCCGGGACCGTGCCAGAAATCTTGGGCGTGAACCATCTGTGGGTGTCTGCGGAGAGGAAGGCTTATATTAGCCAAGGTGTCATGTGACAGAGTTGATCTAACAAGTAAATCAGGCGAGGTGTCATGTGACAGTGTTGATCTAACTAGTAAATCAGGCGAGGAGTCATGAGACAGTGTTGATCTAACGAGTGAATCAGGCGAGGTGTCATGTGACAGAGTTGATCTAACGGGTAAATCAGGCGAGGTGTCATGTGACAGAGTTGGTCTAACGAGTGAATCAGGCAAGGTGTCATGTGACAGTGTTGATCTAACGAGTGAATCAGGCGAGGTGTCATGTGACAGAGTTGATCTAACGAGCAAATCAGGCGAGGTGTCACGTGACAGTGTTGATCTAACGAGCGAATCAGGCGAGGTGTCACGTGACAGTGTTGAACTAACGAGGGAATCAGGCGAGGTGTCACGTGACAGTGTTGATCTAACGAGTGAATCAGGCGAGGTGTCACGTGACAGTGTTGAACTAACGAGTGAATCAGGCGAGGTGTCACGTGACAGTGTTGATCTAACGAGTGAATCAGGCGAGGTGTCACGTGACAGTGTTGAACTAACGAGTGAATCAGGCGAGGTGTCACGTGACAGAATTGATCTAACGAGTGAATCAGGCGAGGTGTCATGTGACAGTGTTGATCTAACGAGTGAATCAGGCAAGGTGTCATGTGACAGAGTTGATCTAACTGGTAAATCAGGCGAGGTGTCATGTGACAGAGTTGATCTAACGAGTAAATCAGGCGAGGTGTCATGTGACAGTGTTGATCTAACGAGTGAATCAGGCGAGGTGTCATGTGACAGAGTTGATCTAACGAGTGAATCAGGCAAGATGTCATGTGACAGTGTTGAACTAACGAGTGAATCAGGCGAGGTGTCATGTGACAGTGTTGATCTAACGAGTGAATCAGGCGAAGTGTCATGTGACAGTGTTGATCTAACGAGTAAATCAGGCGAATCAGAAGACCGTCACTGTCAGTGTTTAAACAACAACTTAATAACAATAACAATAATAATAATAACGACAATAATAATAACAATTTTTATATTAACCATAATAATAATAATAATAATAATAATAATAATAATAATAGGGGAGGGTGCCCCTTCTGGGGATTCCTTCGTTCTACTGGGGGACTTCCACGCTCACATTGGCAATGACAGTGAGACTTGGAGGGGCGTGATTGGGAGGAATGGCCCCCCTGATCTGAACCCAAGCGGTGTTCTGTTATTGGACTTCTGTGCTCGTCACAGATTGTCCATAACAAACACCATGTTCAAGCATAAGGGTGTTCATATGTGCACTTGGCACCAGGACACCCTAGGTCGCAGTTCGATGATCGACTTTGTAGTCGTATCATCGGACTTGCGGCCGCATGTTTTGGACACTTGGGTGAAGAGAGGGGCGGAGCTGTCAACTGATCACCACCTGGTGGTGAGTTGGCTCCGATGGTGGGGGAGGATGCCGTTCAGACCTGGTAGACCCAAGCGTGTTGTGCGGGTCTGCTGGGAACGTCTGGCAGAGTCCCCTGTCAGAAAGAGTTTCAACTCCCATCTCCGGGCGAAGTTCGACCATGTGATGGGGGAGGCAGTGGACATTGAGTCCGAGTGGGCCTTGTTCCGGGCCTCTATTGTGGAGGCGGCTAATCGGAGCTGTGGCCGTAAGGTGGTTGGTGCCTGTCGTGGGCGGCAACACCCGAACCTGCTGGTGGACACCAGAGGTGAGGATGCCGCTGCTGAAGAAGGAGTCCTATCGGGCCTTTTTGGTCCATGGGACTCGGAGGCAGCTGACGGGTACCGCTGGCCAAGCGGTATGCAGCTTCGTGGTCGCTAAAGCAAAACCCGGCATGGGAGGAGTTCGGTGAGGCCATGGAGAACGATTTCCACGAAGCCGAAGAGATTCTGGACCACCATCAGGCGTCTCAGGAGGGGGAAGCAGTGCGCTGTCAACACTGTCTATGGTGGGGATGGTGCGCTGCTGACCTCAACTCGGGATGTTTTGGATCGGTGGAAAGAATACTTCGAAGACCTCCTCAATCCCACCAGCACGTCTTCCAGTGCGGAAGCAGACCTGGGGGACTCTGTGGTGGGCTCTTCTATCTCTGGAGTTGAGGTTGCCGAGGTGGTCAAGAAGCTCCTCGGTGGCAGGGCTCCGGGGGTGGATGAGATCCGGCTGGAGTTCCTTAAGGCCCTGGATGTTGTAGGGCTGTCTTGGTTGACACGTCTTTGCAACATCGCGTGGACATCGGGGACAGTGCCACTGGATTGGCAGACTGGGGTGGTGGTTCCTCTTTCAAGAAGGGGGACCGGAGGGTGTGTTCCAATTACAGGGGGATCACACTCCTCAGCCTCCCCGGGAAGGTTTATTCAGGGGTTCTGGAAAGGAGGGTCCGTCGGATTGTTGAACCTCGGATCCAGGAGGAGCAATGTGGTTTTCGTCCTGGTCGTGGAACTGTGGACCAGCTCTATACTCTCCATAGGGTCCTCGAGGGTGCATGGGAGTTTGCCCAACCAGTCCACATGTGCTTTGTGGACTTGGAGAAGGCATTCGACCGTGTTCCTCGTGGGGTCTTGTGGGGGGTGCTCCGGGAGTATGGGGTAGCGGACTCCCTGTTACGGGCTGTCCGTTCTCTGTATGACCGGTGTCAGAGTCTGGTTCGCATTGCCGGCAGTACATCTGAGTTGTTTCCGGTGGGGGTTGGACTCCGCCAGGGCTGCCCTTTATCACTGATTCTGTTTATTACTTTTATGGACAGAATTTCTAGGCGCAGTCAGGGCGTTGAGGGGTTCCGGTTTGGTGACCTCAGGATCGGGTCTCTGCTTTTTGCAGATGATGTGGTCCTGTTGGCTTCGTCGAACCGTGACCTCCAGCTCTTACTGGATCGGTTCGCAGCTGAGTGTGAAGCGGCTGGGATGAGAATCAGCACCTCCAAATCCGAGTCCATGGTCCTCACCCGGAAGAGGGTGGAGTGTTTCTCCGGTTGGGGAAGAGATTCTGCCCCAAGTGGAGGAGTTTAAGTACCTCAGGGTCTTGTTCACGAGCGGAGGAAGGGTGGATCGGGAGATCGATAGGCGGATCGGTGCGGCGTCAGCAGTAATGCGGGCTCTGCACCGGTCTGTCGTGGTAAAAAGGGAACTGAGCCGCAAGGCGAAGCTCTCGATTTACCAGTCGATCTTCACCCCTATCCTCGTATATGGTCACAAGCTCTGTGTCGTGACCGAGAAAACGAGATCACAAGTACAAGCGGCTGAAATGGGTTTCCTACGCAGGGTGGCTGGGCTCTCCCTTAGAGATGGGGTGAGAAGTTCGGTCATTCGGGAGGAGCTCGGAGTAGAGCCACTGCTCCTACGCGTTGAGAGGAGCCAGATGAGGTGGCTCGCGCATCTGGTCCGGATGCCTCCTGGACGCCTCCCTGGTGAGGTGTTCCGGGCACGTCCCACCGGAAGGCGGCCCCGGGGTAGACCCAGGACACGCTGGAGAGACTATGTCTCTCGGCTGGCTTGGGAACGCCTCGGGATCCCCCGGGAAGAGCTGGACGAGGTGGCTGGGGAGAGGGAAGTCTGGGCTTCTCGGCTTAGGCTGCTGCCCCCGCGACCCGAACACGGATAAGCGGGAGAAGACGTGAGATAATAATAATAACAATAATAATAATAACTATAATTATAATAATTACAACAATGATAATAAAAACAACAATAATAATAATAACAATAATAAACATAATAATGATAATAATAAAAATAATAATAAACATAATAATAACGATAATAATAATAATAATACATAATAAATATAATAATGATAATATAATAACAATAATAACAATAATAATAATAATAATAATGATAAACATAATAATAATGATAATAATAATAATAATAACAATAATAAATATAATAATAATGATAATAATAATAATAATAATAATAATAATAATAATAATAATAAACATAATAATGATAATAATAAAAATAATAATAAACATAATATAATGATAATAATAACAATATAACAATAACAATAACAATAATAAGAACAATAATAATAATAACTATAATTATAATAATAACAAGAATAATAATAAAAACAATAATAAAAATGATAACAATAATAAATATAATAATGATAACAATAATAAACATAATGATAATAATAATAATAATAACAATAATAAATATAATAATAATGATAATAATAATAACTAAAATAACAATAATAATAATAATAATAATAAACATAATAATAATAACAATAACAATAACAATAATAATAATACTAATACTAATACAATAATAATGCTCGTCAGACTGGAGGCTGTACTCACTGATGTCGAAGGCGTAGAGGACGTTGCAGGCTCCTTCTGTGTCGTTACGGCCGCCCCAGAGGTAGATGATGTCGTCCAGCAGCACCGCCGTGTGGCCGTAACGCATGTACGGCACTTCACGTGCACGTTCGTGGCCCCCCATCCTCACCGGGGGCAGCTTCATCCAGCGCAGAGACACTGGAACACAAAACACTCAGGATATAACGATAAAGTTAAAATCTCACTCCTGAGGCTAAGGTCCAACAGTCGCCTCCTAAGCCCTTTCCTAAGGCCTTTCCTAACCAATTTCCCTTAACCCCAATGGTGAACATCATGAGTTTAGGGTCCAACAGTCGCCTCCTAAGTCCTTTCCTAAGGCCTTTCCTAACCACTTTCCCTTAACCCCAATGGTGAAAATCATGAGTTTAGGGTCCAACAGTCGCCTCCTAAGTCCTTTCCTAAGGTCTTTCCTAACCACTTTCCCTTAACCCCAATGGTGAACATCATGAGTTTAAGGTCGAACAGTCGCCTCCTAAGTCCTTTCCTAAGGTCTTTCCTAACCACTTTCCCTTAACCCCAATGGTGAACATCATGAGTTTAAGGTCAAAAAGTCGCCTCCTAATTCTTTTCATAACCACTTTTCCTAACCACTTTTCCTAACCACTTTCCCTTAACCCCAATGGTGAACATCATGAGTTTAAGGTCAAAAAGTCGCCTCCTAAGTCCTTTCCTAGGGCCTTTCCTAACCACTTTCCCTTAACCCCAATGGTGAACATCATGAGTTTAAGGTCAAAAAGTCGCCTCCTAAGTCCTTTCCTAGGGCCTTTCCTAACCACTTTCCCTTAACTCCAATGGTGAACATCATGAGTTTAGGGTCCAACAGTCGCCTCCTAAGTCCTTTCCTAAGGCCTTTCCTAACCACTTTCCCTTAACCCCAATGGTGAACATCATGAGTTTAAGGTCGAACAGTCGCCTCCTAAGTCCTTTCCTAACCACTTTCCCTTAACCCCAATGGTGAACATCATGAGTTTAAGGTCAAAAAGTCGCCTCCTAATTCTTTTCATAACCACTTTTCCTAACCACTTTTCCTTAACCACAATGGTGAACGTCATGAGTTTTAGGTCAAAAAGTCGCCTCCTAATTCTTTTCATAACCACTTTTCCTTAACCCCGATGAAAAGCATCATGAGTTTAAGGTCGAACAGTCGCCTCCTAAGTCTATTCCTAACCACTTTTCCTAACCACTTTTCCTTAACCCCAATGGAAAGCATCATGAGTTTAAGGTCGAACAGTCGCCTCCTAAGTCCTTTCCTAACCACTTTCCCTTAACCCCAATGGGAAGCATCTTGAGTTTAAGGTCAAAAAGTCGCCTCCTAAGTCCTTTCCTAACCACTTTTCCTAACCACTTTTCCTTAACCCCGATGGAAAGCATCATGAGTTTAAGGTCGAACAGTCACCTCCTAAGTCCTTTCCTAACCACTTTTCCTTAACCCCAATGGGAAGCATCTTGAGTTTAAGGAAAGGAGGAAAAAGAGGAAAGGCAAGGAGGACTGCAGTAAAAGAGGACTTCACTGCACTTTCACTTTGGTGTCATATTAATATAAAATAAAGTACAATCTAATCAAATCTAAATATTCATACAATAACGGTACAGGGCTAGAGATAGAGTAGAGATAGAGATAGAGATAATATAGAGATAGAGATAATATAGAGATAGAGTAGAGATAGAGATAGAGATAATATAGAGATAGAGATAGAGTAGAGATAGAGTAGAGATAGAGATAATATAGAGATGGAGATAGAGTAGAGATAGAGTAGAGATAATGTAGAGATGGAGATAAAGTAGAGATAGAGTAGAGATAGAGTAGAGATGGAGATAAAGTAGAGATAGAGATAGAGTAGAGATAGAGTAGAGATGGAGATAGAGTAGAGATAGAGTAGAGATAGAGATAGAGATAGAGATAGAGTAGAGATAGAGTAGAGATAGAGTAGAGATAGAGATAGAGTAGAGATAGAGTAGAAATAGAGTAGAGATAGAGATAGAGTAGAGATAGAGTAGAGATAGAGATAGATAAGATAGAGTGAGATAGATTGAGATAGAGATAGAGATTTAGAGTAGAGTAAATTTTTGAGATAGAGTTTTTTTTTTTTTCATTTTGCTGTTCTGTGTAATTATCTGTTCTGTGTCACTTCATTCGTGATGTAATATAGGTGTCCTCATACAATCAGACAGTTAAAGTCAAATTATGTGTCACTTTAACACAAGTTGAGTTACTTTCAAAGTACATTAACATCAAACTCTTGGATCAATATTTAATTTCATTTAAATAAACAAGAACGTTTTCAGTATTTATTTATTCAAACATAGCAACAAATTAAATTTTAAATCTACTGCAGAAAATAATTAAAATTTATTCGATTTGATTGACATATTGATTAAAAGTAAACGAGTAAAGATACAGTGTCATGTGTAGCCAATCAAATGCATAATATTTATTATGTTAAATTATAACATTTTTAATACTTAAGAACATTAAATCAAGCAGGGAGCAGGGCAGCTCTCAGGCTCATTAAGGTTGGTGGTCCTTTTCAAGTCCATTCTGAAAATGTTTTTATTTAGAATGGCTTTAATACCGAGCAGTAGGGCTGGGCGATTTGGACTTAAAATAAAATCCAAGATTTTTTCCCCACAAAACTCGATTTACCATTTAATCAATTTTTTTCCTCTCAAAGCAAGAAAGCACAAAAATGACATGAATCAAGTTCTGTCTTTATGATGTCAAATATATTCCTAAATCAATCAGAATGTCCCTCTTATAATTAAAGTGTGGGTCATAAATGTTGATGATGTAGTTCTAACACAGGCAGGTTTGCCTACATAAACACTTTAAGCTTGTTCACATGTTTCTCTCTGATCAATATGTAATCTAATTTAAATAAATACAAGCCCATAAAAGTGCTTGTGTAAAACCTGACATCATGAAAACTGTAGAGTTTCAGTATTTATATTTTTCAAGCTTTGCAAATACTTACAATTTAAGTGAATAAAAAAAATCTTGATTTTTAATTTTTAAATCTTCTGCAGAAAATAATTCGATATTGATTTTATCGATATGTTGCCCAGCCCTAACCATTAACATGGGGACACTTCTGCTTTATTTTATTGTATGTATTTTTTTCTCTTTTCTCTTTTATTGCTTTTATAGCTATTTTATTTATTCATTTTTAGTTACCAACTATTGTAAAGCACATTGGTTCACAGAAAGGGTTGTTGTAAAAGGCTGTATAATAAAAGAACATTTACATAAATATGATGTAAAATTACAGGTATATACGCCCCATCTGTTCTGGGAGGGTTAGCGTTAGCCCCTTCGCTGACCCCGCTGGCCTGTCCTCACTTTACTCAAAGTCCATCCTGAGCACTACTAAGTTTTTTAAAGTGGTAATGTGACACGAGCGCTCTGCAGGAAGCCTGCAGCTCAGCAGAAACAACAGAAACAACACTGACAGCATGACTCTGTGGTTTCTCCCTCTCTGACGGTCACAACAGTCTTAAATATGAACCTTCTTTGAAGAGCGAGGAGCTAACGCCTTCTATCCAAGTGTTAAAGTCCCAATCACAGCTCAGCACCACGCTAACAACCTTCTCTTCATAAATCATAAACATGAACACTCTGACACTGTTGTTGTTTTCATGTCTGACTCCTGAGTCCTGAGCAGATTAGATTAGAATCTTAAATATGAACCTTCTTTAAAGAGCGAGGAGCTAACACCTTCTACCCAAGTGTTAAAGTCCCAATCACAGCTCAGCACCAAACTAACAACCTTCTCTTACAGGATCACAAACACTCTGACACTTTTGTTGTTTTCATGTCTGACTCCTGAGTCCTGAGCAGATTAGATTAGATTGTACTTTATTAATAAATTATTTATTTTATTTATTTATTTATATAGGCAGTATTCTGTGGACTGACCTGCAGTACAGTCCTGAGTGCCTACGACTCGATTTTACCGCGTTACGTTACGTTATCTTTTATCTTCTACTACTCGTAAACAGAGGCTTGGTTTGGTTGACCTACTTCTGCGGTGGTTTTCGTGAGATGTGACGTTTGCGACGACCTTCTAGGTGAACTATGAGAACTCACTGTAAGTTGTTAAAGACGTTCATTTCTTAGATTTGAAGTAGTTTGCATTTAAGAGCAGCTGACAAACAAACTAACAGCTGAGAATCAGTTCTGTTTAAAGAGCAGTTAAGACTGGACGTGTTGGCGAGTGCTACATCTCTAATGAAGATCACTGCGGTGGTGAGAGCTAGGGGTGGGCGTATCGGTCTTAATATCGATAGTGTCGATGCCAAGCTGAGTATTGGTATCGGATGGATACCAAATTTCTCATTATCGCCACCCCTAGTGAGAGCCTCTGTTTACGAGCAGAAGAAGATAACAGAAGATAAAGTAACATAAAAGGGTAAAAAACAAGTCACTACAAGCAGACAGAGCTGTTGTTGAGTTTATCTGATGACTGTAGACAGAGGCTAATGCTACCCATTGACTCCCAGTGTTTGAGCTAAGCTAACAAAGTGAAAGTAGTAGTAAAAATAAATTGAGTATTAGTGAATACAACAACAAATTATGAGCATTAAGAAAATAAGTGAATAAAGTGTATTTAGAAAAAAATAAAACAAAATTAAAATACATAAAATAAAACAAATGAATAAAAATAATCCATTAATAGACATTTTTCAAATCACATTTCAAAACTCACTTTTTCAGACCTGCTTTTAATGTTTTATTTTTTTCATTCCTGCTCCTCACAGGTTTCACATCGTTTTAGTCCTGTTTTTAACATCATTTCATGTTTTTATATACATTTTTTTTCTCTTTTACCATCCCCATCTCCCTATCTACCCTCTTCTCTCCATCTTCCTGATGCTATTTATCTATGTACAGTATCGATAAATCTATCATCTATTAATTTCTCCTTATTATTATAAAACAAATACCTTCTTTTCTAAAGTTACTCGTATGTACTGATGTAGTTTATTCCTACAGTACTTCAGTGTGCTCCACTTAAACGTTGTCTTTCCTGTAGTTTTTTTATTTCTTGATCCTCTGTGCTTTTACGCCTGACTCTTTTGTCCCTATTTGACCTGATTGTTGATTTATTGTCTCCAGAGTCTTGCCTTTATCTGCCTCAGTTTTGTCTGTTAAAGCTGTTAATAAACATATTATTTTCAAATTACTGCATATAAATAAAGTTATGATTAATGACACATAGCAAGGCAGAAATGTCGATAACGAATTAATCAAAAATTATAATGACAAACCAAATAAAAGCTGCAAAGTAAATGCAGCATGCAAAAGTACAATGCAGACACGATTCTGATGAAGTCACTTCCAAGGTAAATAATCATCAGAAACAACAGCAGGACAAAAGGAACTAAAGAAAGCAAAGGGGACACTAGACCTTTTCAATCTTATATACGATATAAAATAACAACCTGCAAAAACCAAACTCTGCATCAATCTGATCTTAGTTTGTTTTATTAGTGTGGCTCATACCAAACAGGGCCTCCCTCCCAGCATGAGCTGCAGATTAACCTTTAACTGGATTATATCATGAGCATAGTAGCTTATAAAACAGGATTATAGATTATTCGACCAGTGCAGGACCTTTTTTACGTCCCTGAATGCTGTTCTTTCATTGTTGGACTGGATAGGGTTAGTGTTGTTTTGTTGCCTATTTCTCTACCCCTTGTTTTTATTTGTAAGTTTGCCTTGTTTTGTTTTGTTCATTGTCAAGATTCGTCTGTTTAATTTTTATTTTATGTATAGTTTTGTGAACCAACACTATAACTTGCTCAGCACATATCTCTCTGTTCACTTGACTTTGTTTGTATGCACTAATTATGCTATTGCCAGCATCTGTTTGTTTGTTTGTCTGTTAGCAGCATAACTCAAAAAGTCAGGGACAGATTTCAATGAAATTTTCAGCAAATGTCTTGATTGGGTCAAGAAAGAAATGATTAGATTTTGGTAGTGATCCGGGTCAACGTCTGGATCCACCATGATGAAAAATGTGATTTCTGTGAATAACTACTGAACTAAAATAGATATCATGATGAATCCAGTTGTTAATGGTATGTTTTCATGGTCAAGGAATCTAAATATTTAGATGAAATAAAGGTAGGACTAATATTTATGATGAAAATCACAATGTGGGAGAGGACTGTGGTGCTGGAGGAGGTCTGCTTTTCTAGTTGGTGAATAAAATAATAAAAAAAAAAAAATAGATAAGTAGGAAGAGAAATAACGAAAAGCCTGATTGGAGCATCCCCACTCTTCACTAAACATAAAATTATGAAGCTTTAAATCAATATTTCATAATCAACTAAATTAAACGATATCAGCCAAAAACGTTAAGCATAAGTACCGGTTTATTCTAAACTTTTGCAGATATTTACAGCCAATATATCTGTCACACATATCTGACATATATTGGGTGGAATATCAGCAAATCATACAAATGTAGAAATTTGAAGCACCTTTTCATCACTGCATGGGTACATTTAAATATCAAGGGTTTCATTTTTGCAAGAGTTAAAAGCCGTTTTTCTTTTTCTACATCTGCTCATGTGATATGCTGCAACACTGAAAGAAACAAGATTTTATTAAACGCAGAGCTTGTGCTCTTGACCTGAAATATCAGTATCAGTATCGGCGTAATGAATCCAAAAATTATTGGCATATCGGATATCAGCAAAGAAACAATACCGTGCATCCCTAAATTAAATTGACACAGCAGTAGCCAATGGTCTGATAACGCCAAAGGAAATGTTTGTTGCTATTGTAACATTGAACAAACTTATTTGATATGATCAATATTGTCTTATCTGTTATGTTAATTTAGAATAAATATCGTTTTTTATTCAAGTATATTTCCAAGCTTTATACTAAGATTAAAAAGAGAAAAGCCTAAGTGCTTGAAGAGGCTGATCTGGGCTATAAAACAGACATTAAAGTGGAGCAGGACAAAGACAGCGTGGAGAAAAAGTCCTGGCACATTTCCATCACAATCAGCCACAGAGACCTTCATCACGTTTGGAAACAAAGATCCTCTTGTGATGGAGAATCGGCGGGTAGGCTCGAGGTAATTTGGGAAGTTATAAAACCATAAAGCAGGTGGCTGATGACAAAGAGGATAGGAGTTATGTAAATGGGTTAAAGAGAGGAGAAAGGGGGCATAAAAGTTTAAGGGTGAAGATAAGCACCTGTGTTTGAGTCAGAGCAGCAGAAGAACAGGGAAGAACGACCCTAACCGCAACAGAAAAATGGTTTTAAAAAGCAGCTGTGACCAACAGAAAAATGGTTTTAAAAAGCAGCTGTGACCAACAGAAATATGGTTTTAAAAAGCAGCTGAGACCAGGAACCGTTATATGATAATGAGATATTCCCCTCAACATTCAGTGAAGTTCTTTGTCTCCAGATCTTCCACGTGCTGTTTTAACCTTAGCTGACAGTTCTGCCTGCTCCTCCACACCATAGGCTTGAATATAGGACACTAAAATGTGAAGCTTATAACTATAATGTCATTATTTCCACCACTATAGCCCACACTATAAGAGAGGTGCTTGTTTGGCACGTCCCATGTGCTTCAGTCGGCCTGGTTTGTTTCTTATGGAAGAGAATAAGGGCCGCGTTAGATGGAGAAAAGAAATTTGTTAAAATTTAGATAAATTCAATTCAACAACTTTATTTATCTCCAAGGGGGAAATAATCACACTCCAAAGCACAAAGACAAAACACGACAAAGCATCATCAACACGCAAACAAACAGGCAAATGAATGTTATGTTACTGCCCCATAAAGTTGAAATGACAAGAGAAAAAGCCGACATGTTGAGAAGTTGGGCTGGGTATTTCCATCAACCCTACGATACCTATCCCGATACACATACATTTTGAACACTGTTTTTAACAGAATTCCCAGCAACTTTTGTTTCTATTACAAGAAGAAAAAGAACAAGCATGAGTTTTAAATAATTCTTCAACTTAAGGAACTTTGATTCAAGTCCCCAAAGATAGAAGACTTAAGTATAAATTTGGAACATGTGTTTAATCATGTCGTTTGGCTTCTACTTTGAACTGTGCCATTTTTAACATCATCAAAAGTGTATTTACAACAACTGTCCAAACACTGAGGCAGAATCGATTCTGTAGAATTCGTATCGATACACGAATCCCAAGAACTTCATGATGACATTTTGCTGTATTGATAATTTGAGCACAGGCCTATCGAAAATAAAGTTCAAATACATTGTATATAGACTTCATTCTCGGCTTATGACTTCTCTCAACATTGTAACTCATCATTTTGATTTTATCATGAAATTGTATTTTAACTTTATTCTTGACATTTTGACTTAAAATCTTGACCTCCCCAAAATCATTTTTCAATAGTACTAATTTATTTTGAACATACAAGAAATAAATGTCATATATTACATTTGTACAAATTTATCAAAACACCAATACAAAAGTAATTAAAGTGTCCTCAGCATAAAATTACAACGACTGATTTCATCCACATGCTCGAAAAGGAGTGGGAATAAGAACAAACTTTTTTAATCCCACCCCTCCTCCATGAGGTATCAACAGTTAATTACTTCATGTCCTGTTTAGGGATGTAACGGTTACCGGTAAAATGGTAAACCGCGATAAAATTTCCCACGATAATCGTTACCGTGTCCAGTTAAAATTACCGTTATATCGTGCTTGATCACCACACTGCCTCAGTAACGCACGGTGATGCTGCTCTTTGACAGGAAAAGCCTGAACTATGTATCTGTCCTCGATTAAGGAGCCTCACGCGAGGTGCACATGCGCAGTTTGCATTGTTTGGCCTCTGAGTTTGACACATTTATTGACAAAAAAGACAAAAGAACTGATATGAATATAATAATAAAGGGGTTAAATGATTTCAATTCTGTGTAAAAGTACTTTTAGAACATTTTGAGCACACTGCAACAATATCGCGATAATAATGATAACCGTGATAATTTTGGTTACAATAACGGTGATACAAAATTTTCATATCGTTACATCCCTAGTCCTGTTTAAATTTAACTACTAAATCTCATACAACACTGTCCCGTAGTTTCCCATCTAAGGTCCGTTAGCTCTGTTTCACCCCTTCAACAGGCCTGCTTCTCTCATCAATCAGCTAAAGGAGAAAAAAGCCCCAAAATAATTTAAAACATTAGGCATTCACAATATTTGATTTCTGCAGGTATGTGATATTTTTCATCAAACCCAAAAAGTCTTTACTGCACAAAAACTGACTTTTCTTTTAGTGTAATAGTGAATTAGTGTGAGAAACATTTGCAGAAACAAGAAAAACAACAAACTGTTGAAAAAATGAAACTGTTGGATTTGAAATGCAGTGATGATGAGGTGAAGCCTCATGGAACATTTTTTCAATGTTACTGCCAATGTCTGCAGAAAATTCATTATTTTACTGTTACCCATATCAAACCAATATTGTGCATCCTTAAAAAAATAAAAAATACTGTGCTGATGATCAAATATGTGATAAATAAAATAACCAAGAATCCATGTCAGATCTATCAGCCAATCAACCTACGTTTTTTTCATAAAGGTGTTATCTCAAGACACTTGACAACAGAGCAGGCTGAAGGCAAACTCTTGATTTATAGAAACACATGTCTACACAAACATCCAGAGAAAAGACAGAAAAGACATTCTCCTGGACCCATTTATGTTCTTAGTGTAAGAAATGTCTGATCAACCATCAATCAGACACATAATAGAACATATCAGTGCCCATCTGAAGCACAAACTGCCTGTTTTAAAAGAAATGCTCTTGATATATATTCCACTTATCAAGAGCAAAGTGTACATGTTTGTTAAAGCAGATGGATGCACATGTATTAATAATCTATACACACATGTATGTCTGGTATGAAGCTCAACATCAAGGTGAAGACATGTCATTTAACAGCCTGTTACACGAAAAAAATGGTTATAAAGTTAAAAATCAATATACATAAATATATTATCTTGGGTTTAGTTTAATTTAAAAACCCTTTGAGGTCATAGAAACAGTTAAATAATGAGGTGACATGACAAAAATAAACACTATTTTAAGTTTCAGAACCTCTTCATTCATTAAATATATTAATTAAAATCTATGATCCCTTATTGTTATGTCAAACTTCACTCCATCATGCTAAAAAGTGAGTCTATGGAAGATTTTATAACTACCTTCTACAGCTGCAGGTTGGTGAAAAAGATAACACTGATTAAATACACGAGTTCATCACAGTCTAAGACTGTTAGAAACTCATTTCCAGTAAATCCATTAAACGATAAGTTCTTTAAGAACACAACCCTCCACCAGGGCATTTCTGACACTCTTAGCAGAGCTGCTTTTGGAAATGAGGAAAACTGTCGTAATGTGTCTATTAAAACCTTTAAAAGAGACTCAGATCAAAAACAACATGCCTTCACTGTGCCATGACCAACACTTCCACAAAATGTCATCCAAATCCACGGAGAACTTTCAGAGTTATTTTGCTCAAAAGCAGAAAAACAAACCAAGAAACGGACAAAAGCCAGCAGGCATCACCTTCTTTTTTTTTTTAAATGTATTTTTTGGGCATTTTGTGCCTTTATTGGAGAGAGACAGTGGATAGGCTTGTGAAAGGGGGAGAGAGAGTAGGGGAAGACACTCTGCAAACTGGTGGGATTCAAACCTGGACCGGCAGAAGCAAATACATGGGGTGCCTAGTTGCTAACCACTCCGCCAAACTAGCACCCCCAGGCATCACCTTCTTATCACTTAACTGTGACGTGGTAATCTGAGAGCAGCAGCTTATTAGCTTAACTTTTATCTGGCAGCATGAAAACTGTGTGAGACTTAACATTTTCAAAAAGAAAGTATTACTTAGGCCTGGGAAATATATTGAATGAATCAACTAATTCTGATTATTTTTGCTGAAGATTTAAAAACTAAAAGTTAAACTTTATTCTTGCCTTACTCTTACTGCAAGTTGCTGCAGTGTTTTAAGCTACAAATAGTGAAAATGTACAGTTTGCATTATGGTAGCCCTTGTCAGGTAGTTAAGGCTTGTGTTTGTCTTTTTAATTTAGATTAAAAACTGATTCAAGTTAGATGTCATTAAACTGTGAAAACAGCTCAAAGTTCAGAGTTCATGTAGGCAAACCTGCCGACGTTAAGACTGCATTATCAACATTTCATGAAAAAATAACAGCATATATCTCCATTATTAGAGATTCTGGTTATTTTTATAACATAACAGCAAAACTTAATTCTCCTATTTTTGTGTCGCAGATACGGAAGAGTACAAGGACCATTTTAGATGGAAAAAAAACATTTTTGGGAGGTCGAGATTAAAGTCAAAATGACGAGAATAAAGTCTAAAGGTCGAGAAAAAAGTCGACATAAAACTTATTACAACTTTATTTTATATATGTTGGAACTTTTTCTTGACGTTTGGACTTTGATTACAAAGTTCTATTTTGACTTTATTCTCATCATTTCATCTTTACTCTTGAAGGTTTGACTTTATTCTCCTCATTTCATCTTTACTCTTGAAGGTTTGACTTTATTCTTGACTTTGTCAAAAGCATTTTCTCCATCTTACCCTACACTCATACTAGTCAGTAGTTCTAGGTTTTTCCTTGACAGGGAAAAAAACTACTAAAATCATAAACCGAGGTTTTTTTTAAAAATTCTGTGATGTTATTTTGAGGCCATATTGGCCAGCTGTACTATTATTTACTAACACCAAATTTTTCTTGTTGCTGCAAAAACTTCAGAAGATATCTTTAGATTAGATCAGACAGAAGTTTGTTTAATCCCTTGGGAAGAATCCTTTAGCGAAATTATGATTTCAGTAGCACTGTACAGTACATATGTATAAAAGAACACAGGATATCAAACAGCAAAAAACAATATAGACATTATTACCACTAACTCAACGAGCTCTGTTTTCATTAGGGATGTCCCGATCTGATGTTGATATCAAGATATCAGTCCGATATGATATCAGCAAAAAAGAAAAAACTAGAAAAGCACTCAGAGAGCACAGACCTCCTCCAGCGCCACAGTCCTCAGCCGTGTTGTGATTTTGACCATAAATATTAGTCCTACCTTTAATTCATCTTAATATTTGGATTCATTGGCCATGAAAAAATACCATTAGCAACTGCATTCATAATGATATCTATTTTAGTTCAGTAGTTATTCACAAAAATCACACTTTTCATTTTCACTCCCAAAATCTAATCATTTGTTCCTTGTACCAATATGAACATTTCCTGAAAATTTAAAGAACAGAAATCAAGATAAAAGGTTCTAAAAGAAGGAGTATATATAAAAGAAGTCTAACAAAAATGTTTTTCTAAAAAGATGAGTTTTTAGATTTGTTTTAAAAGCATCTGTCGACTGTGATAGTAATGTGATATTGATAATGCTATAAAATAACGATGGTATCAGAACTCTGTACGTCTCTCTTCTGGTGAATATATTTATTCAGAAAACATATTTAATTGTCCTGATGTATGTGAAATCAAACACTCTGTTGATGATGGAGATATTTTGTTTTCAGTGTCTAAGCATGGACACAGTTATTTATGAGTGTGGTAAAGTATGTGTTTTACATTTGTATTGTTTTTGTAATCATTGTTTGGAAAAATAATAATTGGCCAATACTCAAGGCTCAGTATGGGTATTGTATTGGAGGTGAAAAAGTTGTATGAGGACATCCCTAGCTGTTGTTGTGGTGGCTCTGTTGGGTCTGACCTGTGTTGAAGACGTGCACATCGATCTGTCGCAGCGTCTCGTAGTCCTCCCCGGAGCAGTACCCTCCAAAGGAGTACACCTTGTGTCCCACCGCCACAGCAGCATGGTTGACTCTCCGCGGCCCTCCTTCCAGGTGCACCGACCAGCGCAACATTCCACGCCAAGCACCTCCAGTCCTCCAGTCCTTAGACCATCGCTGACGCCGGCTCCTCTCCCATCAAGCCAACACCGAGTGAACCTGAGAGGAGCAGAGAGGAGGAGAGAGGCTGAAAACAAGGAGGAGCCATGCAGGAGAAAACAAAGAGGAAGTATCTCCCATCAAGCCAACACCAAGTGAACCTGTGAGGAGCAGAGAGGAGGAGAGAGGAGGAGAGAGGCTGAAAACAAGGAGGAGCCATGCAGGAGAAACAAAGAGGAAGTATCTCCCATCAAGCCAACACCAAGTGAACCTGTGAGGAGCAGAGAGGAGGAGAGAGGCTGAAAACAAGTAGGAGCCATGCAGGAAAAAACAAAGAGGAAGTATCTCCCATCAAGCCAACACCGAGTGAACCTGTGAGGAGCAGAGAGGAGGAGAGAGGCTGAAAACAAGGAGGAGCCATGCAGGAAAAAACAAAGAGGAAGTATCTCCCATCAAGCCAAAACTGAGTGAACCTGTGAGGAGCAGAGAGGAGGAGAGAGGAGGAGAGAGGCTGAAAACAAGGAGGAGCCATGCAGGAGAAAACAAAGAGGAAGTATCTCCCATTAAGCCAACACCAAGTGAACCTGTGAGGAGCAGAGAGGAGGAGAGAGGAGGAGAGAGGCTGAAAACAAGGAGGAGCCATGCAGGAGCAAACAAAGAGGAAGTATCTCCCATTAAGCCAACACCAAGTGAACCTGTGAGGAGCAGAGAGGAGGAGAGAGGAGGAGAGAGGCTGAAAACAAGGAGGAGCCATGCAGGAGCAAACAAAGAGGAAGTATCTCCCATCAAGCCAATACAGCGTGAACCTGAGAGGAGCAGAGAGGAGGAGAGAGGCTGAAAACAAGGTGGAGCCATGCAGGAGCAAACAAAGAGGAAGTATCTGTCGTCCCGGGCCAGAGCTGCTGCACTGTGCTGCTGCTGACAGGCTCCAGAGCCCCGGCATCATCCACACTAGCAGAGTATTTTAAGAAGTGATTAGACCCACACCTACCACTCTCTTGTCTGACTCCCAGGCTCAACTACAAAAGACTTAAATATAGAAACATAAAAATAAACATCCATCAAAATGCTGCTTCACTTTTATTGTAGCTCTCTCTGAGGCTGTGCTAATGCTCACAGCACTGTTTCATGTAGTTTAAATAATTCTAATCTTAGTTTTGTTGATGAAATTTCACAACATTTTAGTGGATGAAATCTGCTGTAGATTAAGTCGACTAAAATCTGAAGTGTAAAGGGTAAGGCATTTTTATGTTTCCTTGAGTTTGTGAAGTCCTGTTTTCCTCTTGGATAAAATCAAACACCTAATAACCCTTTATTGAATGTTAGTAAAGTCTGAATGTGTAAATGAACAGAAACAAATGAACCTTTAACATAACCAAAGTAGCTGTGACTGGATATATTTCTAACTTGTCTCTACTTTCATTAGGGGTGGGAGAACAAAATCGATTCACATAAGTATCCAGATTTTTTGTTTGATGATTTTTAAATTGTTTTTTTCTTCAAAAATTGATTTTTTTTCCAAATGTAAATGCTTCATGTTAGTCTGTATTAATAATCTACTTTTAAAGTCAGTCCAGTCTTTTGAAGAGAGAGTATAAACAGCTGGTTAAAATATATTGGTGAATAAATCCTAAAAACAGACTCACATGTGATGTGTGTTTCCTGATATAGTCTGTAGGCATCATCATTGTTCATCTTTACACTGGTGTTAAAAAAGCTAACCAAAGATTGAAAAAATCTCATAGAATCACAATTCAAATGAAATTGGCAACTTAAAAATTGTAAAAAAATTGAATTGGGCGAGCGTATCATCCCAGCCCTACTGTCTACATGACCAAGTTAGGTCTGTCAGATATGTTAGTCTAGTTTTTATTTGTTGACGAACATGTCAGTTTAGCTTTTGTCTATGTGCTCTTGTTTTTATTAGTTACTGTCTAGAAGTCGTCAGGTTGTTGGTGAACACTATGACGAAAACTAGAAAAGCACTTGGAGAGCGCAGACCTCCGCCAGCGCCGCAGTCCTCTCCCATATTGTGATTTTCACCATAAATATTACTCCTACCTTTATTTCATCTAAATATTTAGATTCCTTGACCATGAAAACATACCATTAGCAACTGGATTCATAATGATATCTATTTTAGTTCAATAGTTATTCACAGAAATCACACTTTTCGTCATGGCGGATCCAGATGTTGATCCGGATCAACACAGAAATTGAATCAGTTCTTCCTTTTCCCATGCTGAACATTTCCTGAAAATTTCATCCAAATCCATCCATAACTTTTTGAGTTATTTTGTTCACAGACAGACAAACTCTCCTGAAAACATGACCTCCTGGCGGAGTAAAAAAACTAACACTGCTGTGAGGATGTTTCCCTCCTTTATGCTGAAAACAAACATTTAGATATCACTGCAGCCGGGTTTGACTGTTTTAAAGACATGACAATCATAAAATGATTAATAAAAACAGACCAAAAGAAGGTTGGTTGCAGGACACTCTTCACATAAGGAAGCCTGAAGCAGCAGTTTGTCTTTGTGAATTACAAAACAACTAAAAAAACTCAAAAACAGCCCTCGTGGCTCAGGAGAAAGGATCTTACACAGGATCAAAAAGGTCAACGTCCAAGCCAAATGTACAGTTTGTTGTTGCATTTATTAAAGGTTATGAACAAATAACCTTCCTGACCTCCTGGTAACACAACTAGTCACCTTCCTCACCTTTTAAAATAAAAGCCTAAATATATGCTCAAATATTCTCAATAATACAATTGGCCTTTTTCTCATCATAGTTAAACAGCTGTATGAATTAACTAAATTTAAATTATTAAATTCGGCAAAATAATGTGACTCTCTCCATCACAGCTAAATTATTTAACTCCTAAAAGACAGTGTGGGGGTTCTTCTGGTGTTCACTCCTCTCTTAAATCATTTTAAATGTCAATCCATTTATTGTTTAGTCGTTTATCTGTTTCACCATCCAGTGTGTGATGGTGCCAGGGTACACCCTGAACCGCTAACCAGCCAATCACAGGGCCACATGGAGACACAAACAGTTACAATCACACCTATACCTAAGAGCAATGTAAAGTCACCCATCAACCTGATGAGTAGGTTAACAGTCTGTGAGAGGAAGCTCTGTTTATAAGGAGACATTTTCAAAGCAAAGATTTGTCCTTCGTGTTTTTTAAAGCATCCACGTTCACGTGTTAAAGCAAGCACGACTGAAAACGCTGCAGCGTGCATGCCAACCAGCAGACGGCAATGCAGAGAAACAGCAGTGTTACAACACACATACAGATAGGCCTGTCAAGATAACACATTTTTCTGGACGATAATTGTTGTACAAATTATTGCTGATAAACAATATTATTGTCAACATTACTTTGTTTCTATTTTAATATAATGATAATATATGGCTTAACAGTGCGAGTACATCATGTCAAAAGCAATCAACATTCAATTCTCAAGCGTATTCAACATTGTTATTGGACTGTCAAGAGCTTTTTAATAAAATAAATTAAACAAAAAACATAATAAATTAAAGGGAATTTACAGGTCCGGAATTGTTGTTTGTCATGTGCGTTCTCCCAGGCAATTTGTACCGTCTGTCAAACATCTATAACATTTCCTGAAATGTTGGCGTTTCAATGGTATTGAAGAGCTGCATTTCTTCTGCAATGTAGTGAACAACACTGACTGTGAGCGCACCATTTTGCTGTTTTATTTATATTTATTTTGTCAACCAAACGCCTCAGTAAGAGCTGACTGGCAGGACGAAGGCTTTGCTGCTCTTCCAGCAGCTTGTTTCCTTTTGGGTAAACTGGACAGGATGGTTGTGTTTGAGGTGCAAAAGTTGGTCGTATCCCCTTCTTCCTTGCCACTACTTTTGAACAAATGGCATATATCGGCTCGTCGGTGTTCAAACCTTGTTCAGTCTGTTAAAACCAAAACAAGCCCACACTGGGGCTGAGGCTTATAGCTCAGAAACCGTAGCTTTTGTGCCTTCATTCATATTAGCGTTTGCTTCCTTGTGACTTATTACGACGCTCACTTGCAGCACTCAAAGATTGATTGACTGACAGGAGGGTTCACTCTGTTCATTTCACTATAATACCAATGCGCCCAGATGTTAAAGCATGCACAGAGTGAACCCTCTTGTTTTCTACCCTGTTTGTTAAAGAGAGGACAACAAACATGCATGCATATGTCAATATATGGCATGGTTCTCATGTAAACAGAAGGTAAATGCAATGAAAATTCTGTTGATTCAGCAGAAAACAGAGAAGTGTGCCCAAGAACCAACACATGAGACCATGCAAATATATATATATATATGTATATATATATAGGTTTTATCTGTGTATGACCTCAAAAACAAATTTAATCTTTGCCACTAAAAGTGACTGACCTATAAATTCAGAAACTGGTTGAATTTTACCCTGTGAACGTACTCTTCACCCCATTCGCCCCTGATCATTCTGTCTCAGTGAGTCACTGTCTCACTGACCTCCAACCTTTGTTCACTCTTAAAAATAAACCCCCACAAGACCACTCCAAACAGACCTCTCTATTTCAAGCTCAAACATCTCTTAAGAGCAGCAGGCCGGAGCAAAGCCGTGGTCACATGTGGGTCTTCCTGCACCAGAGTCAAACATTAGCGAACACACTGAGGAGCAGACAGAAAGACATCGTCAGCCTGGAGTGACCGACACTCAAACAGAGCAGGAGTGTTCATGAAGCTGGTCTGTAGGGCCGTGTGAGGGCTAAGAAGCTCCTACACCTTCATTTACAAACTGTATAATCCCTGTTGTTTAAGAAACAGCTGTGGCCAAGGTGAGACTGTGACCTGAAACATTATCTTTCTACTCTGTGTGGGTTAGGGCTGAGCAATATACCGATTTAATCAATTAATTCAAATTATTTTCTGCATAAGATCAAAAAAAAAATAAAAATCAAGATGTTTTACATTCACTTACTTAAATTGTAAGTAGATGCAAAGTTTGAAAAAATACACTGAAACTTTGCAGTTTTCATGATGGTGGTCCTGTGAGGTTTACACAAACACTTTTATAGGCTTGTATTTATTTATTTTTTTAAATTAGATTAAATATAGATCAGACAGAAACATGTTAAGCTGTGAAAATCCCTCAGCTTTCAGTGTTTATGTAGGCAAACCTGCCTGTGTTAGAAATACATAATCTACATTTATGACACACACTTTAATTTAAGAGGGAAATTCTGATTGATTTAGGAATATATTTTAACAACATAAAGGCAGAACTTGATTCATGACATTTTTGTGTCACTGACTTTTTTTGCTTTCAAATCGTAAATCGAGTTTTGTTGGGAAAAAAATCAGGGATTTTATTTTTAGGCCACATTGCCCAGCCCTAGTGTGGTTATTAGGAGTGTAAGGAAATGGTCAACTCACGAAACGATATGAAATATGAAACAGGGCTCACGATACGAAATACTCACGATACAAAATGAAGATTATAGAAAATCCCCAGCGGTAGGAAGCTGTGCAAAAATCTCATTTTCTTTATTTTCTTCCTAATGCAGACATACAAAAATATTGCTGCATCAGTACAAAGTAAATGCTCTTTGAAAAAAAACAAAGTTGTAGTTTTTTCCCCTTATTTAGACTACAGTGCAAATACAAACATCAAATCTCAATAAAAAGTACTTTGTAGTTGTAACAATCAGGATAAGTACATTCTTGAATGAAGAGGAAAACAAACAGCAGTCCTCAGAGCTGCAGTTTAGACCTATAAATGTCTGAACTGTGAACTATAATATTTAGCCTATAACAGTGCATATACTTCTGATCTTCAAGTATGATCAAATTCTGTCAACTCAACAGTAGATGCAAAAATCAAATATTGTTTTTTATGCAGACTTACACAAACATACAGTTGCTGCCTGTCTCCAGTTCAAAGTAGATGGTAGTTGGTCTCGCCGCAGTATACGGCGAACTGTAGCGGCATATTTTGCACACGGTTGTTGTTTTGTCCACAGTCTTCTCACCGTTCTCTCGTCTTTTACATGGGAAGCCAAAATGGGTCAACACAACCGATTTATTTGACGAAGGAGCGTCAGCTAATTTCTCGACCTCGTCTTCGTCCATTCTGAAGCGAGTGTTTTGCTACGGTAGGAGAGGAGGGTCAAAAATCACCGGTCTCAGTGGTGTGCGCCTTTAATTTCTGCATTTATTTCGTGTGTCTTTGAATTTTATTTCGTCATTTTTTATTTCTCAAACATTTGTGGAACGAAATTTCATTACACCCCTAGTGGTTATGGCATTTTATCACATTAATGAGCAAAGATCATCATCTTTGTGAACGAGAGGTCGTGTACAGAGGCTACACAAGGAGAAAATATCTGGCATGAAAACGGGCCAGGGTTGAAAAAGGTGAGGAGGTCATGACCCCTCTGTGGGTGTCCAGGGCCATGCTCCCCTGTTAGAATATGTGGAATATTTCATATTTAAAAGCGTCAATCTGATGCGCATAGAGAGAAACATTAAGCAGAACTACAGGACAGCATGACTATAATAAGTGGTCATCGATGTTGCTGTGGTACCTGTGGCTCCTGATAAGGTCGACGTGTGGGAGAGAGCACGCACTGACCCTGTGACCTTACAGCAAACCAGCTCCTCAACGCTGACGCTGTCCAAATGTAGAAAACTTAAGGCCCGCCCTACTCTGCCCCTGATTGGCTAAAACGCCTTGATTACCTTGAGTATCATTGGTAGTTGGAAATATCACTTTAAACGACTGGTTACAGAAAAAAAGAAAAAAAAATCACCAAAATATTCATAGGCTGGGACCCTGCCGGAGGTCTTCAAGCCCTGTGTTTGTCTTTCTCTCTATGAGGCCAAGTGATTGGCTTGTTCAGGCTGTGCCTAGCCTCTCTCCCAGTGTCAGCAGGAATAGGCTCTACAGGTGTAGATCATGGATGATGGCGTGTTGAGATTTTGAGCAGATCTTTGAGCTAGGGCTGGGCGAGATTACAGATTTTCAATATTACGTTTTATTGAAGCTCTTACCTGGAATACGATTACTGAACGATTATTTTGTGAAATGTTGGAACAAATTAGTGGTGACACTGACGGTCGTTGACATGGTCTTCCAGCAGTTTTTACAATTAACTTCTTTCTGCTCCATGTCTTCTGCACAGTATCCACAATGTGCCAAAAAGTGAAGACGTTTTTTTTCTTGGCAGTTGACTCCTCCATGTTTGCGGTGCGTCCTTCGCTCTTGTCAAAAGTGAACGCACTGTATGAAGGAGGTGCGCTGATTTGACTTACACTGGGAAAATTATCAAAATAACCAACATCAGTAACAATTTCTGCAATTAGAGCAAGTAAATGTTGATTTTGATTATTTTTTCGATTGATTACCCAGCCCTACTTTTAGATGCATTTTGCAAAAAAACAAACCTCTGAATAACAAGATTAGACCTGAGGGTTAAAGTAATACCAGTGTGATCTCAGACATTGGCTTGCTTATGCTGCAATTAGGGATGTCCCAATCCAATGTTGATATCCAATATTGGTCCAATATCAGCAAAAAAACAATAACGGATTATACCGGCCTGCATGTACAATCTCCGATATAAACACTCCGATAGTAGTCAATTCTAATCTATTTTTTATATATCTAATTTAGTTGTAGAACATGCTTATGTTTAACTTAAACACGGTGGTTATTTTGCAAATTAAAAATATGTACTTGTTATTATTGGATTGATTGAAGTTACTTTTTAGAGTCTACTTATTTATTTTTCAAATATTTTACTTAATTTTAGTATATTCTTATGTTTAAGGTTGAATCTATTGAACCCATTGGTTAATAACAAATAGGTCAGTTTTCTAATATCTAATCATATTCTCTGAGTAATCTCACCTGATCAAGACTTTCTTACAGTCCATACTACAAAATTAATAATAAAAGTCTGTTTGATTCCTGCAGATATCGTATCAGATCGATATCGGTATCAGCCAATACTCACGGCTGAAATATCGGTATTGTGTGGGAGTTGAAAAAGTTGTATCGGGACACCCCTAGCTGCAATTACCAGGACTATGGAGGTGTTGTCCTCCAAACTTCCAACATGACCCTTCAATGGATCAACAGAATGCTTTAGCCTCTCTTAAAACACTCACAGGTGTATGAAAACAGGCTTTAAGGTGATGTTGTTGACATCAGCTAAGCTATTGTGTGTCTGTTATTGTTCAGACAGGATCATACATGTAACATGTCAGGATAAAACCTTAAATGCTGCATGTATTCCTTCAGGCTGGGTTTGTAATAAAGCCACAGATCGATTATCAGAGAGGCTAAAGGGTCCATCAGTGTAAACATGAAGCTGCATTACTACAGTCCAGTCAATGCTAGAGCTAACAGCAGGCTAACATTAGCCCTCACATAAACACTACATGAGCAGAAACACCCACAGACTGGCCTGTCACAGACTAAAGTGGAGCTGCAGCGGCTAAAAGTGAAGCTTAATATCATCACTGAGGAGGAGAGGCTGCTGCTAACGAGGCTAATGCTAATCAGTTAGCAGTTAGCAGGCTAACGTTAACTGAATGGAAAACCGCCGGCTGAGTGTTAGCACAGCAGCGGTTACCTACGGCTTCGGTAGATTTATGAGCTTTATAGATCACAGAAAGGTTTGCAGTAGGTTATGAAAGAGTTGGTACCTTCAGGTCGGTCGGTTGTGGCTGCAGTCTGCCTGTTTTATCCACCGGTTGGCTCAACACACTCCCTCGTGACGTACTGGGAGCAGCAGCGGCCATCAGCGCCCCCGCAGGCCGCGCCGGGTACTGCAGCGCGGCAGGGTAACCTCAAGTGAACCGAGCAAACAATTAAACTGTACAGACGAGCTTTACATGGAGAAGAACAAAACAAACAGGTATTATAATAAATATAGAACTAGATAGATAGATAGATAGATAGACAGACAATCAATCATGCAACACTGTAAAAAGGTTGTTTTAAAATTTACAGTAATTTTATGGGAGCATTACTTTATTTACGTTAGCAGGATTATTGTTTTATTTTCAATATTTTTTTAACTCCTGTAATTTTATTCGAGTTATCATTACAGTCTTTCAGTTTACAGCATTATTACTGTATTAAAAAAATAGCACCCTTGCTGTTTTTCCATTTACAGGATCATTATTCAACAACCTTTTATTGCTTTTTAAATTACAGTGAAATTTCCATATTTAATTTTATAGAAGGATGTCTTTAACTATTCTACAGACCATTTTTTGGAAAGAGATAATTTTTTTAATTAAAAAAAAAAAATAATAAATACATCATTTTTACAAAAAGACCATACATTAGAGTAAGAACTGTATTTTCACATATTCCTATATTCTTCAACAATCATAATTTAGTTGAAGGAAATACATTTGATGATAAAAAATGTATCAATGATTTATCCAAAAATTGGGTCAACCACTACATATCTAAAACTTGTTCTCGACAATCTTTTCATATGAAAAATAAAGTACTGTATGCACATTTTACGGTGAATAAGATGTTATTTTAGTAATTAAATAAATAGCTGTTAATTTTACACAAATGTTGTTCTTTCTACAGTATTTTGCCATTTAATGTAACCCTAATTTACTGCATAGCTGTTTACAGTAGGTAACTGTACATATTACAGTAAAATGCTGTAAAGAAAAATCATTTACAGTGAATCTTTATTTCTGACAGGAAGAGAAAGAGAAGGAGATGAAGAAGAAAAACACAAACATATGCATGTCTTAACTGTAGAGCCATTATGATGACAACTTTAAGATCAGACTTTGAAACATTTAGGGTTTTGTTTTTAGTTTTAAAACCAGGTTAAGAGTTTTTGTAACATTTCAGGGCTTCCATGACAGTGCACTAGCTGAATGTGACGTATAGGGGTGTAAAGGGCACCGCGACATCAGTTTGATGTTGAAGCTGTATTTTCACATATTCCTATATTCTTCAACAATCATAATTTAGTTGAAGGAAATACATTTGATGATAAAAAATGTATCAATGATTTATCCAAAAAATGGGTCAACCACTACATATCTAAAACTTGTTCTCGACAATCTTTTCATATGAAAAATAAAGATGTTATGTTGAAAGGTTTAAGTCATTTATTAAAGAAAATGATAAAATTGTGATTACAAAAGGGGTGAGGCAAATAACTAAATGAGCGCTGTAACGAAAACAAAACGGGAACAAAAAGAGACTCTAACCTAGAGTTTTTACTACCAAAATCCCAATTAAATAAATTAACAAAATTAAATACAAACAGCACCCAATCTAATGTAAACCAAAACTAGCGTGTGAGCAGTATATCAATCAATCAAACAAACTAGTGCCTCAAATACACAGAGGTTCAAGAGTTTACAAGAGTTTTTCTCAAAGTCTAACAAAGTCTCTCTCTATCGTGATCATGGCTGGTTGCAGCTTGCTGCCGGGGATCTGGTGCGTCTCGTTTTTATACGGCCCCTTAGGCTCCTCCGATTGGCTGGTTTCCTCTGACCAATCAGTGTCCGTCAGCGCACCTGCCTCGAATCAGTCGGCCTCCTGCAGCAGCACCTGAGAAATGACACTCACGCATACAATCACTCTAACGCACGCTTGCTTGAGCACGCACACAAACACACACAAAGGGAGAGAGAGACTCCTGTACGGCGGTGGCCGTAACACTGTCAAAGGATTGATGTTATGACAACAATTTGATGTCAGTGTTTGATAAATTGACGTCACATGCCCACTGGGATTTAACAGCCAGTAAATCTATCACTGAATCACTCATTAGTCAAATTGATGCCTTCAATTAATTTCTCAGCCTCCACAATGTGTCCAGAAAGTCTAAAGGACTGTCAGGCAGCTCTTCCTCACTTTCTTAGGCTCCATCCACACCAAGACAAAACTCTTAACAGTTTCAAACTGATCGTCATAAAGATGAAGGCGTCTCAGAAAATGTGTGCGTCTACATGAATGCACTCAATACGCATGAAAACGCTGTAAAACACATGCCAGACCTCTAGGGGCGCTGTAACGATATGATGGAAACAAGCGGAAACAGATGAAAAAACAGTGGGCATGTGCAGTTGCAGCAAAAGTTGTAAACAGAGATCGTGATAAAGTGATCATAAAGTGCTGTAATGTGTCCTCGATAATTGTTTGTTCAACTCGGTGGTGATTGAGAAGAAGGAGATTTTGCTGCAACAGGGATAGTAGGGTCACTAGCTTCATCAGCACATATGCTACACCGTACACTGCCATTGTTGTTGTCGCGTGTGGCGCATGTGTGTCAATGAAGATATGAAACTATGACGTAAGTGTATCTGAAAAGTTACAGAGAGCCAGTGATCACTGAGCTGTGTATACAGCATGTCAAAATCCTTCCACTCTGGAACCTGGTTTCAAAAATGATCGTTTACAGACCCCCAAAACGCCGTCTTCGTATGGATGATACGCAGATTCAGCAAAAAACTTCTGTGTTTAGACCTCGGTTTGTCTTTGCGTGGATGGGGCCTCAGTCTTGCTCTGGAAGGATGCGATGATTCAATCAACTCACCTGTTCTGAAATCACCTGGTGACGAGGTGCAGGATGTGCAGCCGTCTTAATGCTGTATGTGGTCAACAGAAGTTAGTGGATTGCACTCCAGAAATGACAGACCAATGGTTTTGACCACTGGAGATGTGCTGTACACACATTTGAACTAAATGATTTTTGGAGTTAATTTAAATCCACTCGGTCTGTTCTAACTTCATAGCTCAGTAGATAAGGAAATGTCCTTAATACAATGAAGGAGATCCACTGACCTCCTGCTGATGGAGCTGATGGCATTATCCATGCAGTTGCACCAGCATGGGTGAAATATGACCCTCTCCAATAAAACCATCAATCAAACTTTTTTTGTTGAGCACTTTTTATACAAATTTTTTTTAGCACAAAGTGCTTCACATATAAATGAATAAACAAAATAAAATAAAAAACAAAAACTAGAAAATTGAATACAATGAAAAATACAACCCACCCCTACCTACATCCTCACAATCATACAGCACACACTTACACACAGATACACAAAGGTATGAGGAGGAGATTCTAGCAGAAAACAATAAGAAGACTGAAGAAACATGTTTAATTAAAAATGAGGCAACACTGGAGCTCAGTCTAAAATAACAACAAATAAATAAATCCTGATATGAAACTTGATCAAATAAATAAGCATACTTTAGAAAAATACATAGACAATAATATGGCAATAACAACAACAACAACAATAATAATAATAATTATAATAAAAATAATAATTTGGTAAAATGAGACGACGTACTGAGGCAAGATAATGGGAAGAAAATCAATGAACATGGTTTATGAGTTTAGGTAAGTTGGTATAATGGTATCCTCCTTTATTCTACATAACATCTACAACAAATAATGTTGTTGACCAATTTTTGTCCCAGTTTTTGTCAACCTTTTTCCCCTGACGAAAGCTAAACAGTAACTATTAAAAACAAGAGCACATGGACAAAAACTCAAACTAAACTAACTGGCATTTTCATCAACAAATAAAAACTAGACTAAAATGTCTGGCAGACTTAATCCAATCAGACCTAATATGGTCATGTAGGAAGTAGAGACAAGTGATGAATCTATCCAATCACAGCTACTTTGGTTGTGTTAAAGGTTGGATGAGTTCAGAGGGACATCCAATCACAGCTGCCTTAGCTTGGTGGTGGTGGGATAAGTTGTGGAGCTATCCAATCAGAGCTGCTCTCTTTATGAATTGATATATTCATGTAGAGCAGGTTCACTGTTTGTTGTCAGTTCTGGTATTGTAACTGAGATGCTCTGCCAGGTAGCCTAAATAAAGGTGACTGCATTTCACACAAAGGAACATTTGTTTCTGTTCATTTAGACATTCAGACTTTACTAACATTCAATAAAGGCTTAGTAGATGTTAGGTAGGTAGGTAGGCAGATAGACATTCAGACTTTACTAACATTCAATAAAGGCTTAGTAGATGTTAGGTAGGTAGGTATGTAGGTATGCAGATAGACATTCAGACTTTACTAACATTCAATAAAGGCTTAGTAGATGTTAGGTAGGTAGGTATGTAGGTATGCAGATAGACATTCAGACTTTACTAACATTCAATAAAGGGTTAGTAGATGTTAGGTAGGTAGGTATGTAGGTATGCAGATAGACATTCAGACTTTACTAACATTCAATAAAGGGTTATTAGATGTTTGGTAGGTAGGTATATAGGTATGCAGATAGACATTCAGACTTTACTAACATTCAATAAAGGCTTAGTAGATGTTAGGTAGGTAGGTATGTAGGTATGCAGATAGACATTCAGACTTTACTAACATTCAATAAAGGGTTAGTAGATGTTAGGTAGGTAGGTATGTAGGTATGCAGATAGACATTCAGACTTTACTAACATTCAATAAAGGCTTAGTAGATGTTAGGTAGGTAGGTATGTAGGTATGCAGATAGACATTCAGACTTTACTAACATTCAATAAAGGGTTAGTAGATGTTAGGTAGGTAAGTATGTAGGTATGCAGATAGACATTCAGACTTTACTAACATTCAATAAAGGGTTATTAGATGTTTTATTTTATCCAAGAGGAAAACAGGACTTCAGAAATTCAAGGACACATAAAAATGCCTTAAACTTTACACTTTAGATTTTAGTCGACTAAATTTACAGCAGATTCTAGATTTTTTAGATGAATGACTGTCACTAAAACCTAATTAAAAAGTGCTGTCAGAATGAACATTGTTAGTATCATTTAATATAATGAACCTCCAGAGAAACAAGACTGTCATGATTTTTTCAATTTTAAGATTTTTCTTCCACCTTCTCTGTGAACAAAAGTTTATTTTCTGACTTGATTCTGAAACCTGTGTTGGTTCTTTTGGATTCACGTCAGTAAAACTTCTTCATGTGGCAACTCTTTAAATTCCATGTGAGAAAGGTAACCTACCTGTTGACAAGCTGCAGGGCCTGACTGACCTGTTTCAGGGCTCCACCCCCCTCCTCAGCCCAGTATAGACGGCATACAGACTGTATACATGCTGTACAGACAGTCAGTCTTTATTTGGATAGGCCGTAGCACATGCTCTCACTTTAGGTTTATTTTTGTTCAGTCAGCATACATTGTACAATATTTGTCATAAGATATTAATTTCAAACAAAACAGAATTCTTAGATTAATTAGTGACTGAAAAGGCAGAAGCAAAATGCTTATCTGGACCGAACCCACATATTTAATAAAAATAAGCTACCATATATATATATATATGTATATATGTATATATATATATATATATATATATATATATATATATACATACATATACATAGGGAGAGAGAGAGAGAGAGATAGATAGATAGATAGATAGATAGATAGATGTTTTCCCGGACAGAAAACTTAAACCTCATATTGAGTCTCACGAATGGAGAAGAACTTTGGCACGGCACTTGGAAGGAAGTTTAGGTTTCCAGTAAACATTAGTAACATTATTTTATAATAAACCAAGTCAGAAAATTTTATGTGTGAATTTAAAAATAAGGGATCAGTGTGAGCATAATAATCTGTATTATTGATGATACGTTTGGCTCTTTTTTGTAAAACAACTATTGCATTTATTCATAAGACAAATAAACAATAAGTGAATAAAATATTATTTTGTATGCTTTATAATTAGAGACATATCTACATTTTGACAGAATAGCAACTGACTTTGAAATATAACCTTTTATCTTTTAATCAATATGTTGTTTCCACGTCAACCCCAAGAATTGTTTTGAAAACTCTTCTCTGCTGACTTTCCTGATTTAAATTGTAATTTCCCCATTCATTTCATTTTTTTTTCCAAAAGCCATGAATTTGGTTAAATTTATTTTTTGTTTCTTTAATCCAGACCAACCATGAGCACATCACTTTGGATGTCAGGTGACTTAACATAAATTTCACTTTGACAACCACACAGTCAGAAGAGGTGCACAAGTCCAAACAAATCTTCAGTAATTATGCATTTAATGTAATATGTATTGTAAAATGTTTGCATGTAATTCACGGAAAACATCCTTACTGACAAACTGCACCTACGGTCAATCATACCTTTGTAAAAATAATGCTGTCATACATATATTCATATTTTACTGTAAATACTGATAATTGTTAGTACTGTGCATACCTCCACCTCATTTAGAGTCTTATTTCTACTTATTTTTTACTTTGGTTCCTTCATAAGGAAGTTTTCTTAAAGGCAACCTGCTGACTTAAGTTTCATTCTCTTTTAATTTATTTTCATTTTTAGTTGTATTCATTTTATTTTTATTTTACTTTGTTTTAATTAATTTAGTGCTACTCTCTATTCTAATGTCTCCACCTGATATTTCTAGCTGCTCTACTGTGTATAAGAACAACTGAAACAACCGAATTTCCCCTTGGGGATTAATAAAGTATTTCTGACATTTAATGTAATTGAAAGAAGGACAACCATTAACTCTCTCTCTCATACCTAAGGGCCATTTACAGCCACCGTTTAACCTAACGAGAATGTTTTTGTTCTGGGGGAAGACGCTGGAGAGAAACATGTAAAGTCAACAGAGGAAGAACCAGCAGCCTTCCTGCTGTGAGTGATGTGCACCACCTGCTGCACCATCATGTCACTGTCTCTATATGTGGCCCTGGGATTGGCTGGTTACTGGTTCAGGGTGAACCCTGCCTGTGGGCGAGTGTCAGCTTTGACCCTGAAAGGGATAAGCAGTAGGGATGGGAAATGAAAAGATTTTATTGATACCAGTGCTATTAACAATCCAATTCTTTAATGATTCCCTTTTTGATTCCTGCAGATTTCCCGTGTGGTCAAATGTTAGTCTGTAAATTTTCAGCATCAACAATGTCAAACACATGTCACAGCATAGTTAACTGCTTCTGTTTTCAATTCCCATCCCTAATAGGCAGAAAAGACGATGAATTTTGATTTTAATGTCCTTCCTTCAGGCAGGAGATTCAGGTTATCAATAGCCAAAACAAATCAAATGAAAAACTTATTTCTTTCAAGCCATAACCGAGCTGAATGCAAAAATGAATCTGCTTGATTGATTTCATTTGTGTCGCTTTTTTTTTAAATAGAGGATGACTTCATTACTGGTTTGCTCATTGATGCTTCTCTTGCTTAATGTGCTCCTGTGTTTTAGTTGGTGTATTTGACTTGGTGTGACTGTGTGTTAATGTATTTTTTTCAAAAACAAAATTCCCTGGGGGAACAATAAAGTATAAAGTTGATGGATTTTATCGAATAAAAACCCAATGACTAATTTTTAGTATCTGCTGAATTATTTGGAGCTTAACCCTTTAACTACCAGCTCAACAGTTTGGTATGGGTCATCATTAAATTCAGGGATATTTAATTCTTTAAGAAACAGAATGAATAAAATAATTGTTCGGCTCCACTAACATTTCAGGTAATATAAAACAACAAACAAACAAAATAACATATTTTCTCGGTGTAGGATTTAAAGTTATTAAAAGCCAACAGTTGATTCTGTGATGGCACAAAAATGCACAAAATTAATTAGAAAAGGCAGAAATGTATATAAATATATATATATATATATATATATGTATATATATATATATATATATATATGTATAAATATATATATATATATATACACATATATAAAAAGCAAAAATAAATTGAAATAGATGATATTGAGCTTGGCCAGCACAAAAATACATTTGCTTTTAATCATCGGACACAGATTTCATTTCTAGTCTTAACTTACATTTTCACAGGCATCATCTTTTATTATTTTGGAAAAAAAAATGTTTTAAACTTTTTATCTTTTTTTTGTATTTACTTTTATTTGATCTCCTATTTACTTTAATCTTTTGTTAGATTTAGCCTTTTTAATTTCTTTCTTCATTTTTATCTATGCTGTTATTAATTCTTTATATATTTTGTTCTCTGCTTCTATCACTTATGGCTCTTGCGTGCTTTTCCACTATTCTGTTTTAAGTCTTACAATTTCTGTTATTGTCTTCCTCACATTTTGTCTTTTATTATTCTTTTATTCTCATGTGAATGTGTATCTATATATGTATATATATATATATATATATATATATATATATATATATATATATATATATAGATATATATATATATATTAGGGCTGTCAAACCATTAAAAATTTCAATTAAGTTAATAACAGCTTAAAAATTAATTGTAATTAATCACAGTCCAAGTTATCCCCAAAATATGATATATTTTTCTGTAAATTATTGTTAGAATGGAAAGAAATGACACAATGACACATATATTCTGTACAACAACATGCTGTATTTGTTCATTACAACCATAAATTCAGACTGGATGGCATTAATATTGATCAAGAACATTATTTATTTCTTAGGCAGTATTCTTTTTTCTCTTCCAAATCAACAAGATTTTTTCTTACTTTATTTCTTTCTTTCTGTCAGTAACAGGACAGTATTTTCCCCTCTTCAAACTAGCACAACAGGGCCACTTTTTTTCTTATCAAAAATTCAAAAGCAGAACATCAGGCTAAATCTACCTGCTTTGAGCTTCACCATTTAAATCAAATGTTTCTTCCGCTGTGTCTGTGTGTACATTTAAATGTGGCTCTCTTCTCTACTCATCCTCTAGCCAGTCAGTGAGGCAAATCAACTTATTCACACTTTCTGACAGTAAAGCTGCCCTCGTCTTGTTCACAACATGACCAGCTACTGAGAAGAGTCTTTCACACGGAACAGGGGTTGCAGGAGCAGATAGATATTTACGAGCCAGTGGGGCCAGCTTCTCGTGGGCTCCTGCATGAGATGACCACCACTGCAAGGGAGAGTCCTCCATATCAATGGTGGGCTCTGCTCTGTACCTGCGTATGGCTCTGTCAGGCTGTACCTCCTCCTCAGATTCAGAATCTGACCCCAGCTGTAGCAGAAGGTTCATTTTCTTCTTGGGTGGCCCATCTTCAGTCTGTTGAGATCTTCTGGGTGATTCGTCTCGCAGCATTCCTCCAAGTGTGGTCCACACACCTTCTCTCTCTGTCTTGGGCAGGCTCTTTAAGTCTTTAAAACATGGATCCAACGCCGTTGCAATCTTGAGTCATTCGAGGTTGATGTTCTCTTGGCGAGAGGTTAGGTCGTCCTTGATCTTGTCTTTGAATTTCACCACATATGCAGGGTCCTCTTCACACACTTCCATTGTATTCTGCAAGTGGCGGAGGGCAGGCAGTACCATGGAGCAGGAGACGTAGGCCTCACCACCCAGGAGCTCAGTTACATACCTGCAGTGGAAAACACACACACACACACACCCACACACACCCCCACAGAGAGAGAGAGAGAGAGAGAAAGAAAGATAAGTAAATTACTTGAACACAACTTGTAAGATAGATTATTCATTTGTTTCATTTAATTTCAGCCTGCAATGAATGGTCACATTATATAGCCTATTCATTTTATCAATTTGATGTCAGCCTACAATCTACAATATGTGGTCACTTTATACCAGTGGTTCTCAAAGTGAATTTATGGTCTAAATAGTCTAAAGTGTACAATTTGTAGGCTACACTATCAGAGTTAAGAGGAGACCTTGAAATTTGACAGGTTGAGAATCACAGCATTGAATGTCATGCTTGCCGACAGGCCGTAGTAGGATCTCAAGTTTGTGGATTTTGTCCCATTCGGCTGGCGTCAGCATAACAAGCTTATGCTGTTGTTGGCTCAGGGTGGCTTTTATTGCAGTTTGATTGCGTGACAGGCGCTGCACCATTTTCAACGTGGAATTCCAGTGCGTTGTAACATCCTGGGTCACTGGGTCGTCCTTTTCTTTTCGTGACTTTCGCACTGCGTTCAGCTCCGCCAGGTTCGCTGGGCTATGCTTGAAATGACCCACGATTTTGCCACACTTGGCCAACACAGTGTCAAACCCACTGTCAGTCAGACTCACAGGGATGCTTCTCTGTATGATGTGGGCGATACATGGCATGTGATCGTATGGTAGGATGCGAGCCGCGGCAATCATATTATGTGCGCTGTCCGTCACTATGATTGTAATTTTCCCCTCAATATCCCACTTGCGTGCAACAGTTTGGAACTGTTCAGCGCATGACGATGCAAAGTGGCTTTCTTCTGTTTTCTTTTTTCTTTTTGTTTCTTTCTGTTTCTTCTGTTTCAGGTAATTAGTGTTACTCACTTAGGTCCAGTGGTCTCCTGTCAGGGCGACATATTCCGCTTGAGATAAAGCCTCTTCTTTTTTCATTTTCTCGGTCTCATACAGGCTGTGGATCCTAGTCAATATTGTGGCTCTGCATGGTGGCTTGTAGGACGGGTCGAGGGATGCTACTATTACTGTTTTAGCGAGGCCCTTGTCTTCAACAATGCTAATCGGTCAACTGTCCTTTGCAACCCATTCAGCTATTGTGTTGGTTAATTTCTCCTTGGTGGAGTTGGTCATTGGCCGGCGTTCAGTTAGTGTGGTCTGTCGCAGGCTAGCTGTAGCTTTGTAACTGGAAGCCCTCGGATGTTTATACTCGAGATGGTACTTCAGGCTAGAATAGCACTGGAACTGGAAGTCCTTCCTGCAGTGACTGCAAATTGCTATCTGCTTATTTATTGTTCCATCTGTATTCTTCTTAAACTGAAATTCCCCATCCAGAGGCCAACCTGCTCTTCCTCCATGTTTACATTCACCGCACGCATGCATCCGCTCTGCTCACTGCGCGTCACTGCTAAGTGGTATTATGGGATGTATGGGGCGGGTCATTCTGCGCATGCGTCAAATGCGTTAAAATTTTTAACAGCACTAATTCAAAAAATTAATTTTCGCCCGCTAATGCGATAATTTTGACATCAGTAATATATATATATACAGTCATGGAAAAAATTATTAGACCACCCTTGTTTTCTTCAATTTCTTGTTCATTCTAATATCTGGTACCACTAAACGTATAATACAATGAACACAACAAAAAATGCAGCTGGTCACATAATACTTTATGTCCTATTTGACATTCTTAAGCTTAATTGATTCCCAGGGTATATAAGAGGCCATTTCATGTCACAAGCAGCACTGCACATGTAAAGGCCTAGAGTGGTTTCCTGCTTACATTCAAGCCATAGCACAACTCAGAAGTTGTCAGCTCTCACATAATGCCTAAAACAAAAGAATTATGTGAAGCCACAAAGGCAGCCATCTTGGCACTGCTGGAAATTGGCATGAGTGAGAGACAGGTAGCGAAAAAACTGAAGATCTCCAAGACAGCCGTTCATTACAACAAAAAAAACAAGCTGAACATGGCACTACCAAATTGCTACCTGGCCGTGGCAGAAGCGTCTTTCTACCCCGAGATGACCGTGCACTCATCCGTTCCTGTGTCAGGAATCGTCGTCAGACCTCCAGGGACCTTAAAAATGAGTTGGCACTGTCGAAATGTGACTTGTTCAGCAAGGACAGTTCGAAACCGACTTGTTGAAGCTGGTTTGAAGTCACACAGAGCACGCAAGAAGCCCTTCATCAATGAAAGGCAGAGGAAGGCCCGGTTACTCTTTGCTCGAGACCACAAGGATTGGACTGTTGATGATTGGGCTAAGGTTCTCTTCAGTGATGAATCAATTTTGAATTGATGCCCTCCAGCCAACTTACTGGTTAGGAGGAAGCCTGGAGAAGCTTACAACCCAGACTGTCTTGCCCTACAGTAAAACATGGGGGTGGATCAGTCATGATCTGGGGTTGTTTCAGTCTGAGTGGAACAGGGCAAATGCAATTGTGTGAAGGCGAATGAACCAGGTCATGTACAGGACTACCCTTGAAAACAGTCTTCTTCCATCAGCTGGAAAACTCTTTCCTGCCTCGAATGACTGGATTTTCCAACAAGACAATGCCCCTTGCCACACGGCAAGGTCAGTTAAACCTGGATGGAGAACCACAACATTAGCACCATGCCTTGGCCTGCTCAATCACCAGATCTTAATCCAATTGAAAACCTGTGGAAAATCATCAAACTCAAAATGGAGAACCACAAGCCCAAAAACAAAGAAAATTTGTTTGAATTTGTCCAACAGGAATGGGCTGCTGTGACAGCAGAACAATGTCAGAAGCTGGTGGAGAGCATGCCAAGACGCATGGCTGCAGTCATCAAAAACAATGGTTATGCAATCAAGTATTAACTCTTGTGTGTATCATGTGTTTAAAGCAAACAGAAAAACATGGAATGCTTAAAAGTAGTGTTTTTGGCGGTACAATGCCATAGCTATTGATGTAAGAATTTAAGTAGTTTTGGTTATTATCAAGAGAACCATGGAAAATGAAAAGTTCTTAGTTCTTAAATTAAACTCTCATGAGCTATTTTTGTTGTTATCATTATAATTGTCCAAACAAATGTACCTTTAGTTGAGCCAGGCATTAAAATTAACAAGAAATTGAAGAAAACAAGGGTGGTCTAATAATTTTTTCCATGACTGTATATATATATATATATATATATATATATATATATATATATATGGCCTGTAAAGTACTTTGTAATACTGTTTTGAAAAGTGCTATATACAAAATGTTTATTTCTTTTTCCAGAAATTACATATAAAGCATCGTCTCAGTAAATGGTTATGTCAAGTGTTTAAAATAATAATGATGCCAATAATAATTGTAATAGCTTTTATCTTTTTAAAACTTTAAGTCCCACACAAAAATGAGTTATTTTAATTTGATAGCAGATTTTTCTGTACCATAAAACAGAGAAAAAAACAAACAATGAAAAGTTATGTTTATTAAGTTTATTATGAAATATTCCTGAATGTAACGACCGCCAAACAGTTGAGCTGGAGGTTAAAGTGTTAAACTGCTTGTAACAGAATCCAACGTTATTGGAAAGGATCACATATTTATTTTTTTTGAAGACAGACAGTCATAAGGTCAGTAATAGTTATTGTATCACATTGTGGAGTTGGTGCCTGATACACGTTACATGCAATACCATTCCCTAGCAGTGGATGGCGCTGTTAGACATGTTATGAATGGCTCCTGCACACACCCAACTGCAGAGCTCCTCATTTATTTAGGTATTTTTTATTTGACTGGGCACACAGTAACATTGATATTTAGCAGGTCCCATATCCACTGCTGTCAGTGTTTATTGCACAGGGCTGATTTTTAACACCAGTCTATGGGAGGCCTTTAACAATTAAAGTTGTACAAAGAGAAATGTAGAAAAAGAACAGAGATAACTAAGACACAGTTCATTAGAAAATAGATCAGAACTAAAATATCTCGATAAAATAGAAGTTCAATAAAAGCAGAATGAGAAGGTTCCTTCAGGTTAACAGGGTGAAAGAGCAGCATCACCCGAAAGGGGTGGCTTATTATAACACCCAAAGTAATGATGATAGACGGTTGGAACTTTTCTAAACCCCACTAAATCACATATGCCCTCTCTCATTGTGCCAACAGAATGTAATTATGAGAATCAGAAGTGCCTGCAATATTCACTTCTCAGTGGCTCAGTGGGCTAGTGTGTTGGGTATGTGAACCAAAGGTTGGTGGTTTGAATCCAGGAGAAACTTTTTTGTAAAGTTATTCCAGAATATGTTCCTTTTGGTAGGGTAGGGTAAGTAAATGAATTTTGACTCTGCTTAAATTTATGGCACGGGCCATCATCAGGTTCTCCCCAGGTAGGCCCAGTTTCCTGCCCAAGTTTCTGGAACAACAATTAATTGAGTTTGTTAATTATTTTTAGTATGAATGACTGTTTTGTCTTTATGTGTTGTCTTTGTTTTGTTTAGGGTGACTGTTTTGTCTTTATGTGTTGTCTTTGTTTTATTTTGGTGACTGATTAGTCTTTGTTTGTCTGTCCTTCCGTTAGGGTGGGCGTTCCAAAAATTGTTCCATAACTCGGAGTTTCTTGCTTTATACTTATCTTTTTCTTTCCTTGTGCTTTTCTCAGCTTTCTTTCTTTAATTTTTAGCTGTAGGACTTTTTCACAACGTTTCGACCTTATTGTTGTCTTCTTCGGGCTGTCCTGAGCTTTTGTCTTTGCTTTATTTTGTGCACTTCTTTGCTTTATTTATGCTTTGCTTTCTTTCTGTGCTTTTAGCTTTGCTTTCTTTATGGCACCCCCCTTGTCTGTTCTTTCTGTCTTCTTTCTTTCTATCCTCTTTCTGTTGTGTCCGTGTTATTATTTATGTTAGATGTTTGTCCTTCGTCGATTTGGACTCATCTGTGGCTCCAGGGTTGGGTTTCAAAATTTATATAGGTGGGCGGGACTTAGATTAGAAATATTCAATCAAAATTAGTGTAGTGGGTTAGCTGGGATTAGCTTGGGGTTTAGAATAATTGTGTAGTTATTAGTTTTAGGTTTAGGGTCAGATAATGGGGCTAGGGTTAGCCTCGGGTTAGGCCAGGATTAGCCTAGGGTTAGGTGTTAGGAAGAGAAGCCTCAAAAAGACAATTTTTTCCCTGTCCTCTAGGGCCTTAGAGAAGTGCACGGGCACGCATGCTCTTCCTCTAAGTTTTCCTTCTTTGATTTTTTTCTTTTTTCACCTTTACTTGTTTTTGTTGGTTTTCTTTTGATTATTTCCTTTCTGTTTCCTTTTTGTTATAGTTTTTTCTCCACATATACCCTCTCATGCTGTTCAAGTACCTCATTCAGACACACACTGTCATTCCATAAACCGGGGTTCAGAGTGGCAGTCTGAGCTCCCCGCTGTCATCATGAATCACCTTCTATGGCCGCAGACACTCCCCACAGCACATACTCAGTGGCAATAATCAGGTCCATTTTCTTTTGCCTTTTTCATTTGTTTCTGAGTTTGGGATTTATTTTAGTTTCTTTCTCTTATACCTTTATTTGTTTAAAAAAAAAAACTGGATTTTGAGGCTCAGGGCTCCACTGGCCAGGGAGGGAGGGTTAGGTTAGGAAACTTTACAGTGAAAACCCCCGGTTCATCAATCGACTGGCCGGTTGAGTAGGTATGTCAAGGGCTTGCACGGGCTGGCGTGTATTGTCTATCCATGGTTCCTTGTCAATAACCTTATCCCTCTTTGAAAAATAGATCAGACAGTGGTGAGAGGGAGGGAGAGAAAGGAGCGTGGGTAGAAAGAGGTGTGTGTGTGTGTGTGTGTGTAAATGGGGGGGTGAGGGGACTGAGCCTGGGTCCACTAGGGTCCCAGGAGGTGCATGGGCCGTACCCCTGTTGGTATGGGTCCGTTAGCCTTTAGGTTATATTTTAATATATTTAGTATTTAGTTTGCGGTCCATCGAAAGATGGGCCTTAAAAATTAAGTTGCAGATAGTTTAGCTTTTTTTTCTTCCTAAATTCTTCCCTTTGTCTTTCCTTTGCTTTTCTTTATGCTTTCCCTTACATGTCTTTGTCTTTTCTTTCGCTTTCCCTTGCGTTTATCTGTTGCTTTTCTCAGCTTTCTTTCTGCGGCTTCAGGAATTCTTTGCGCAACGTTTCGACCTTTTGTCTTTGTCTTCATCAGGCTGTTCCTGAGCCATTTGTTTGTTCCCGTTAGCAGTCCTCTTTAGCTGCTGTTCTCTTCTTTCTTCTTTTTCTTTGTCTTCTTCGTTTGTCTTTGGCACCCCCGTGTTCTTTACTCTCATCTGCTTTGCCTTTCTTAGCTTATCTGTCTTCATTGCTTTTCTTTAGCTTTTCCTCTTTCTTTCCCTTCTTGCTTTCTTCTTTCTTTTGGCTTTCTTATCTGCATCTGCTTATGTTTCCTCCTTGCCATGCTGTTCCTGACTGAGGCTTAAACATTGGGTACTGGTTTATATAGTGGGTGGGCGGGACCAAAGTTTAGTTGTATTTGGGTTTTCAAATTTAGTTTGGGCTTACTATAGTTAGTGTAATAGGGTTAGGTTTGACATTAAGGTAATAGCTAGGGTTAGAATTAATAAACAAAACTAGGGTTAGGTTTAGGGTTAGGGAATGGGATAGGGTTAGAACAAAAAAACTTAGGGTAAGGGTTAGGGTTAGGTTAGGAAACTTTACAGTGACAACCCCCGGTTCATCCATCGACTGGCCGGTTGAGTAGGTATGTCAAGGGCTTGCACGGGCCGGCGCGTATTGTCTATCCATGGTTCCTTGTCAATAACCTTATCCCTCTTTGAAAAATAGATAAGACAGGGGTGAGAGGGAGGGAGAGAAGGGAGTGTGGGTAGAAAGAGGTGTGTGTGTGTGTGTGTGTGTGTGTGTGTGTGTGTGTGTGTGTGTGTGTGTGTGTTGGGGGGGGGGGGCGCAACTGCTTTGTTTTTCTGTCCTGGCGTGTCCATTTATGAATCCACTTGTGACATCATCCTGAACTGGAGTTGATACATACACAATATATGTATGTGTGGCTTTAAGTTATCGTTGTGAAATTATTGATAGCATTAGATGGGGGCTTTGGTTTAAGCAATAGAGAGGTATGGTTAGGTTTCAGGCTAGTAAATGGGTGACTTTAGAATTATAGTTGTGAAGTTATTGACAACGTTGGAAGCGAGGCCTCAGTTTAGGCATTAAGACGGTATGGTTAGGTTTAGGATAGGAGAGACTCTCTCGATGACCCCCCCCACCTCGTCCGTCGACTCGGTGGTTGACATGGGTGAGTCAAAGGCAATGCACTGGCCGGCGCATGTCGGTATTACTCTCTGATCACGTTGTGTTAAGTTACTTCCCTTATTCTTTCTAGCCTGTCCAGGGTTCCATTTGTCGGGTTTTGATTCAAGTGATATCCTTTTGTATTGATGTATTCATTTATCCTCCTGTACCTAATATAATGGCCACTTATCATAATTGAGATATATTGGGAAATTAATTTAAACTTGGTGTTTGCCTTCTACATGTAGCTAATCTATAAGTCACCTATCAGGTCTGAGACTTGTATCCAGGCCAGGCTTATGGTTTATTATGTCGGGGTTAATTTCAAGTTGGAGTGAGTAAAGTAAACTTTAGATCAGAATCCCTCAGGGTTAGGTTAAGGGCTGGATATTATATTTAAGGTAAGGGGGTTCGGTTTAGGCAAGAATCCTGAAGGGTTAGGTTAAGGGTAAGGTTAAGGGCTAGGTGTTATATTAAGATAGATAGGGTTCGGTTTAGGCAAGAATCCCTAAGGGTTAGGTTAAGGGTAAGGCTAAGGGTAAGGTGTTATATTAAGATAGATAGGGTTCAGTTTAGGGGTTAGGGTGACGTGGAGGGGCCGATCTTCCCCTGTGGGAAGCCGGCTGCAGTGCACGGTCCATCCCCCCATGCCAATCTCCCCCCCTGTTCCAAGAAGTTTGGTACTGAAATTGTACCGTACGGGGGCGACGCCTTCGCCTCCCGTAATGGACCTCCGTCCATTCATGAGCGTCGCTCATGATGATGATGAGTTAAATCTATATTTTTTTGGTCTTTGTGTTTTTAAAGATTTTTTTGTATTTATTATTGTTTTAAGATTTTTTTTGTCTTTTTAATTTTTATTTATAAACAATGAAATAATTTATGTGTAAATATGAACTAAAAATTCGTTGTGTTTTGTGTTTTTAATGAAAAGAATGAATTGTTTGTGTTTTTTTTAGAAAAGAAAGAAGAAATAAAGAAATGAACTATGTATTAATTAAATGAAATAACGAAAAGGGGAAAAAAAATTATTTATTTATTTATTTGTTTATTTAAATAAATAAAGAGGTTGTGCCCACGCGCGACGTTTCGATCCTGTGGGATCTTCTTCAGGCAAGGGCACAAGGTGAAGCAGGCTTGCAGGTCCCAGGAGATGTTGCTCCTTGGAGAGTCAGAGCCAGAGTGAGCCAGGAGAGTGTGGCTCTGCTCTATTTATACTCCTCCCCCTGAGTGACAGACAGTGACAGTGAAGCTGTGTGTTTTTTTGCTTTCTGTTTTCAATTAAAGGTCTTTTTTGTTCTTTTAATAAGTAATTTATAATATTTCAGATTAGGGTTAAAGGTCAGGGATTAAGGTCAAAGGTCACGGGTCATGGTTAATTATTAGGGTTATAAGTGTAGGTTGGGGTTAAAGGTCAAAGGTTAGGTTTAGGCATAAAGGTCAAAGGGTAGGTTTAGGCATAAAGGTCAAAGGGTAGGTTTAGGCATAAAGGTCAAATGGGTAGGGTTAGGGTAAGCTGCCAGGGTAGTGGTTATAAGGGTTAGGGTTAGGGTTAGGGTTACGCGTTAGGCGCGCCCGACTTCGCGATCGCGGAGCAGATTGCGTCGAGGGGATAGGGAGTTGCTAGGTTTTTCGTCGGTTAGCTAATGTGCTAACTCGCACGCCCGTGCATTCCAAGGTCCGGCCCCTGACCCTCGTGCGGGACTTGGAATTAACTCGCGAGTTCCGCAATTTGGACAAACCGTTAGTTGGAATTCCAACATTTGGAGCAAACGGTGACAAAATGACCTCGGAAAAAAATCACGCGAGTACTCTTAAACGAGTCGTTCTCAAAAATGTGATTTGTGGGAGCAAACGACCATTTCGGCCCCCTATTCCAGGCGGTTTTTAAAAATACTTGGTGTAATTATTGACTTGGCCACCAGGGGTCCTCGTTCAGCTGTCGTTCAATTCCAGGTCGAAGCCTAAGCCTAGTTCCGGGAAATGCAATTCCACGTACCGCACATTCCAAAGTCCAAAGATTCAATGGTGGTCCAGATCAGCTTCCAGGAAAGTTACCTCCATGGGGTACCTATCACAAACACGCCCAAGACAGTCCCCTGACTTAGGGTGAAAAAAAAGGTAAAGAGTCAACGGTGGTCCAGATCAGCTTCCAGGAAAGTTACCTCCACGGTGTACCTATCACAAACACGCCCAAGACAGTCCCCTGACTTAGGGTACAAAAAACCGGTAAAGATTCAATGGTGGTCCAGATCAGCTTCCAGGAAAGTAACCTCCATGGGGTACCTATCACAAACACGCCCAAGACAGTCCACTGACTTAGGGTAAAAAACCGGTAAAGATTCAATGGTGGTCCAGATCAGCTTCCAGGAAAGTAACCTCCATGGAGTACCTATCACAAACACGCCCAAGACAGTCCACTGACTTAGGGTGAAAAAAAGGTAAAGAGTCACTTGTGTGCACCATCACTTTCCAGGAAAGTGACCTCCATGGGGTAACTATCCAAGACACAAGCCCCAGAAAGTCCCAGGTCTCAGGGGTCAGAAGGTAGTTAGTCAGGGGGTGGTCAAGATCACCTTCCATTAAAACGACCTCCATGGGGTAACTGCAAAAGACGTAGGCCCCAGGCAGTCCCCTTAGAGAGGGTAAAGAAGGAACGCAGTCAATTGTGGTAAAATTCAGCTTCCAGGACAATGACCTCCATGGGTTACCTACCAAAGACACATGCCCCCACACAGTCCTTGGACTCAGGGGACAGAAGATAGTTAGTCCACGGTGGTCCACATCAGCTTCCAGGAAAATGACCTCCATGGGGTGCCTGCCAAAGACACAAGCCCCAGACAGGGCCCGGTCTCAGGGGTCAGAAGGTAGTAAGTCAGTGGTGGACAGGATCACCTTCCAGGATAATGACCTCCATTGGGGTAACTGCTAAAGACGTGGGCCCCAGACAGTCCGCTCACAGAGGGTAAAGAAGGAACGCAGTCAATGTTGGTCAGGATCAGCTTCCGGGAGTATGACCCCCATGGGGTACCTACCGACGACACATGCCCCCGACAGTCCCTGGACTCAGGGGACAGAGGGTAGTTAGTCAACGGCGGTAAAGATCAGCTTCCAGGATAGTGACCTCCATGGGGTACCTACCAAAGACACATGCCCCCACACAGTCCCTGGACTCGGGGGACAGAAGGTAGGTAGTCAACGGTGGTCAAGATCACCTTCCACTCAATTGACCTCCATGGGGTACCTATCAAACACTCAAGCCCCAGACTAAGGTGACAGAAGGTTGTCAGTCAATTGTGGTCATATTCAGCTTCCAGGAAAATGACCCCCATGGGGTACCTACAAGAGACACATGCCCCCGACAGTCCCTGGACTCAGGGGACAGAGGGTAGTTAGTCCACGGTGGTCCACATCACCTTCCAGGATAATGACCTCCATGGGGTGCCTGCCAAAGACACAAGCCCCAGACAGGGCCCGGTCTCAGGGGTCAGAAGGTAGCGAGTCAGCGGTGGACAGGATCGCCGTCCAGGATAATGACCTCCATGGGGTAACTGCAAAAGACGTAGGCCCCAGACAGTCCGCTCACAGAGGGTAAAGAAGGGAAGGCACTCAAAGTTGGTCAGGATCGGCTTCCGGGACTACGACCCCCATGGGGTACCTACCAAAGACACATGCCCCCGACAGTCCCTGGACTCAGGGGACAGAGGGTAGTAAGTCAATGGTGGACAGTATCACCTTCGTGGATAAAGACCTCCATGGGGTAACTGCAAAAGACGTAGGCCCCACACAGTCCGCTCACAGAGGGTAAAGAAGGAACGCAGTCAATGTCGGTCAGGATCAGCTTCCGGGCGTATGACCCCCACGGGGTACCTACCAAAGACACAGTCCCCAGACTAAGGTGACAGAGGGTAGTTAGTCAATGGTGGTCAAGATCAGCTTCCAGGAAAATGACCTCCATGGAGTAACTAACAAATACCTAAGCCCGACATGGTCCTCTCATTTAGGGGAGCAAATCGAAAGACAGTGAAGCCCTAATGCTGGGCTCGAGACAACTTTCAGGAAAATGACCTCCATG